>JARFXV010000063.1:1927500-2527500 GCA_031761425.1 Cosmopolites sordidus | reverse complement strand
TAAGTATTTGTAAAGATTCATAAAGTTTTAATTCCTTCAATAATTCTAACCTAACTAAAGATATTTTATTCCAAATGTTTAATAAAAACATAATTTATATGGACTAATTCTAAAAACATACTGAAAGATAAACAACCGTTTCAAAATAATAACTGAAATATAGAAGTGCGAACTTGTAATGTATCTATATTTGATTTAACATTTTGTGTGATTTCAGATAATGTCCGGAAAAACACCAAAATCGCAAGGCCAACAATTTATGTTCAATGTTTATGAGTATTTTGAAATGAAAAAAAAAGTAAAAGTCTCTTCCATCTATTCAAGTAGTAAAGCATAGTTAATTACGTTTTACTTACTTTGCATTGCAATATATTTTTAGAGAGTTGCAGCAGCATTAAAAAGATTAAGGAAAACAGTGTATTGTATTAAGAAAAGAAAATAATCCAGTTATTTCTTCTCCTGGAACAAGCAGAGCTCGAAGATAAAAACAACAGACTTACGTGAAGGAAATAAAATGGAAGTTTAAAATGACTTGTACAATATGTACAAAGAAAGTAAGTCATTTCAATATAATGAGTACATAATAATTGTTTGTCAGTTGTACCATATATGCATTTTAATTTTTCACATTCGCAACCCTTTTGGCTTTACAATTTATTAGAAAACTGTAAAATCTTGAGCTGACACCTATCTTATATATAATCGATTACATAAAATCGATGAAAAACGGCAAGGCTCCAGGAAAGGACAGTGTAACTGGCGAAATGCTAAAAGCTGGTGGTCAGACGTTATATAAAATACTGGCAAAATTATATTCAAAATGCATCAAAGAATAAAAAGTATCTGACTTATGGAAACATGCAGAAGTGATTCTTTTACATAAAAAAGGAGCACAGGAAGATTTAAAGAACTACCGTCCAATAAGCCTCCTATCAGTAATGTACAAAGTTTTCACTGAGATAACAGCTAAAATAATATTAAGAAAACTGAATGACGCAAAACCAAGAGAACAAGCAGGATACAGAAGTGGATTCAGTATAATGGATCACATCCAGGTTGTACAGCAGGCCATAGAAAGGCACAATGAATACACCATACCACTGTGCTTGGCTGTTATCGACTACGAAAAAGCATTTGACTCAATTTCAAAGCATACCATAATGGATGTACTGCTTAACCAGGTAGTAGACAAAGCGTATGTAAACCTATTAGGATCGATATATGATGGAGCTACCAACGGTAATTCACCTTGATGACCTTGAAGTGGGAATTAATGTAGATCGAGGTGTACAGCAGGGTGACGCAATATCGTCTATTCTTTTCTCGGCTGGTCTTGAAGAAGTATTCCGTAAACTGGATTGAGAACAGGATGGTGTAAAGATCAACGGTGCAAACTTAAACCTTCTTAGATTTGTAGATGATGTCCTTCTCCTTTTTAACACTGCAAAGACAAGGAGCTGCAAAGACGCATACAAGAGCTGCAAAGGGTTGGCAAACCATAAAAATAAACCTGAAAAAAAGTCAGGTTATGTTCAATAAATTCGATGAAGATTGAAGAATTTCAGTTTTAGGAAGGGATTTGGAGATTGCGGACCACTTTATATATATGAAAAGATTGATATAAATGAAGAAATATGAATTTATATCATTTCTATTATTCGTTAGTTCTCTAATTTGTAATTTATGTCTCATTCATTTTATTTTCATTTATTTAACTATCATTTTTCTTTAAATATATTTCACTGTCTCTAATTTGGTTTCAAGTTTTAGTTGAATTATCCGTAATATTTGACTATTTATCCTCAGTACCGCTTTATGCAAATTTCTCTATATGTAAATATTGTTTTATACAGTGCATAATATATATTATAATTCACTACTAAAAACTTTCAACGCATACACCTTCTTAACAATACCAACATGATTTTAATCGAATATCAACTAAATCTCATCGCCTTCCTTACAAAATCGAAATCCGTTTTCAAACCGTTCGAATAATAAAAGACGACCTCTTCTATATCTCGTCAGTCGCCTCAACAATGCCCTAGAGTCCGCGCACAACACCCATCTCGTTCTCGCACACTCTCGCGCAACGGCTGCAAGTGACAGTTTGTCAAACGCCAGCCTGATCTAATCCCCGATGAAAATCTTGCGATACGCCGCCGTGAACAGGGCCTGGATTTTAATTTCATTAAAAAAGCAGATTAGGTGAAGGAGAAAAGAGGGGGAAGTTATACGTCATACCCTTCCGATAGTGACAATGGCGTTAAGCTGTACCTCCGAACTTGTTAAGATTGGAGATTTTGTTTGGCAATCAGAGAAAGCTTTTTATTTATCCGGTTATTAAAGCTATCGATAAGCTGATTGAAAACCTAAATGTATCTTCTTTAGATAACCAATCATATGATAGTTGTACCTAAAAGTAATACCGTTTTTTGAGACTCTACTTAATTTAATTTAATTTAAGCGTTAATACAGTTTTAATCTAAAATATAATCTCCATCATTACTGACACTCTTTGCTGACATCTTTCTCTGCTAAAGTTTCTATTTCCTTTTTGTAAAATGACTTTGAATTTTAATATTCTTCGAGTGCATTTCTGATAGCCCTCGAAGTAGGAACTTTATTTCTATGAAAAAAATGTTCCACATAGAATAGTAGTACTTTCCAGCCTTGGGTGATTCTGGCACTCCGAAGGGTTGCAATGTTATGCTGCAAAACAACACATTTTCTATTAATCAGTCTTGGGCATTTTCCAATCAAAGCCATGTTTAGACTATCAATCTGAGGACAATAATATTTAACATTTATATTTTATATATAGGATTTAAAATCTTATAGTGAATAATTCCTTACTTAACTCCTGGGTGGACTGCTTTGGATCAGATTCAATTTCAGCCCACAAAAGATCCTTATCAATTTTTGTTTTCCTTCTATATCTATTAAAACTAGTCAAAAAGACTAACCATTAATTAGTCTCTAACATATCTTAACTCAAATACTTATTAACTAAAGTTAATCAATCGATGTTAGAATCTTTATCTTTATCTATATGTTTAGATTTTTCTAATGATTACGTTACTCCACTGGCGCACAATGCTCTGCTTTTGCACACAACACACTACACGAGGTCACGAGGCTTAGTTCTCTTCAGTCTTCGGACATGATTTTGGTTGTCCAGCAGTTGAAGAGCATTAACATGAAGGCATAGCCTGGCTTCGTGCTTACCTGCAAACCAGCTGATTTCCATCTTGACCGTTGGAATTCCAAGATCTCGATGAAAATCGGAGTAACGAATATACCACGGTGGACTGACCATATTTCGCAACACCCTTTTTTTGGAATATTTGTATTGTTTTAATAGTACTGTCGCTGTCACATTTCCACAACTGTCATACAGCCACAGCAGCAAATGTCATACAGCCACAGCAGCAAATGTCATACAGCCACACTGGTTTTAGGATTTGATTATAAATCAGTATCTTATTATTTATGGTCATCTTCGAATTTCTTCCTATACGCCAATAGTATTTTCTATATTTGAGATCAAGCTCAGTTTTTTTCTTTTTTATATGCTCTTTTCACCTTAGTTTGGCATCAAGAGTCATGCCGAATTATTTGGCATTCAGCACATATGAAACGGTTGTACCATTTATATCTAGAGGGAGCTGCTCTATTATTTTCTTGTTGGTAAAGTTGACATGAACAGATTTCAGTTCATTGAGCTTGATTTTGCATTTTTTAGTCCAATTTACTATTTCATCGCTTGCTGATTGTACTTTTCTAGTTGAGGTTTCTATGTTTCGGTCCACTGTC
Source organism: Cosmopolites sordidus (assembly GCA_031761425.1). Classification (NCBI taxonomy): domain Eukaryota; kingdom Metazoa; phylum Arthropoda; class Insecta; order Coleoptera; family Curculionidae; genus Cosmopolites; species Cosmopolites sordidus. Next base: position 2,523,684 of record JARFXV010000063.1, on the reverse strand, counting down.
AGTAAAACAGTATCGTCAGCAAATGTGGCTATTGCAGTATACTTCAGACCTGGTAAATCTCTGGTATATAATAGATAAAGGACGGGACCAAGAACGTTTCCTTGAGGAACTCTCACTCTTATTTCTTTCAAGTCAGAGTATTCATCTTGTTTTATTCTGAAAAATCTGTCCGATATATATGATGTCAGTATCTCTACATATTCTTTAGGCGGCATTTTGTTTAGCATGTATATTAGGCCTTCGTGCCATACTTTATCAAAGGCCTGAGCCACATTTAGAAAGCCTGCAGAGCATATCTGTTTTTCACGTTCTATTTTCTTAGTGACGCGTTGAACTTGATCAATAGTTAACTGTTTAGATCTGAAACCAAATTGATAATCTGGTATTAACTTAACATCAGCTTTTCAGATAACTGAGATAATTGGCACCAAAGAAATAGGTCCTTAGGATTTGATATCGTTGGGTGGTTGCCTGGCTTTCGTATCATGATTATTTCGGCTACTTTCCAGCTTGCGGGGATATGTCTCAGTCGGAAGGCTGCATTGAACAGGTATGTGAGCAGAAGTATGCCTTTTCTAGGTAGTTATTTTAGTATTTCACCTGTGATTAAATCAAACCCAGGTGCATTTTTGGAATTTAAATTAGTCTTTATTTCTTTGCTTACTTCTTTTGGAGTAATTGAAGTTATATTTTCAGTTCTTAGACTGTCTATTGCTTCCAGTTTAATATCTAGTATCTAGTATCGTTAATTATGTTAAGAGTAAATATATCCATGAGATGCTCTGCAAATACTTCCGCTTTTTGTTTATTGTCACGTGCCCATGGTCCCATCTTTTTTCGGATCGGTGGGGTTGAGGTTATAGGTCTTTTGATCTTATTTGTTGCTTTCCATAACGAGTAGTCCGTTTCCTCATCCACTGCTAGATTTTGTAAGTATATACTGACCAATTGTTTTTTGATTTTTTTATATTTCCCTGCGAAGTATTTGGGTTATGAGATTTAAAATGCTTTTGTCAGCTGGATCTCTCGACTGATGCCATTTTCTTCTGGCTTTTCTTTTTTGTTTGACAATTTCTCTGATTTCTATAGGATAGTTTCAAAATTATCAAGTTTTATCAAAATCAACAATTTTTTCAGGCTTTATGTAGTCAAAAATATTAAAGTCACCGTCCTGAAACCCTTTTAAACCTAAGCTGACATGTTCTGCTATCCAAAGCATAAGGATAAACAGCATTAAGGGCATTTGTGGTAAACTTGAAGAGACGTGTGTCGAGCAGTTCAAAAAAGTGATTTGGTGTTTAGTGGTAAATCTCTTCAAGTTTAGTGTTTCACACCAAAGGTTCCAGTAGACGAATTGGCATTTGCGGTATTAGTGGCATTATTGTGATTTCGGAGCTTATCATCAAAAGTCTAATATGAAAGGTCACCAATCTATCAAAAAATTATAATATATTCATTTACCACTTACTAGCAACCCCACTAGGACTATCATCAGAAATAATTTTGAATTTTGATGTTTGAATTTTTCCATAACAATTTGAAAAGTTCTACATTGTTTTCCTTGTTTCAAGCCTTGTTTCGAGAAAAAATCTTTGGTTTCCATATAGGCACTAGTTCATTTTAAGTGAATTTTGAAAAAATATAAAAATTAATGGCCCACTCAATACATAATTTTTGAATTAGCGCTGTCACACGATTGTAATAAATAAATTTAACAATTGTTTTAAATTATAAGAAAATATATTTAACAGCTAACTCCGTGTCACGTTATCAGAAAACATTCTTATGATATCTGGTTATTAAATCTTTCGAAGCCTGACTGACATATTAGGTATTATTTCACGAAACTTGTTTCAAACGTCGTGGATACCGCGGTTTTACTTTTAAATTATTGCTGTATTAACATTTCAAAACATTTATGTGTTTTATACTATATATTTAACTTGTAATATAGCTGAATTTAATGTTAATTTAATCATTATGTTAGCAAGCAGGACGCGTATTGATTTCTAAAGACATAAACGTCAAATATTAGCACATTAGAGAGAATTATTAGTGTAAAATGGTTCGATTAACAATAACTATTAATTGATAATGCATTCCGTCCTTTCAAGTGTATTTTGTGTTTTTTATTGTTGTTTAAAGTGATATTTATTCAGGTGGGCGATAGTAGAGAGGCCATATTGAATTAAGAAATTTAAATCGTGCCATGACGAAATATAGTTGTATTTTTTATAGTCTACTATAACTTTGTTGGCTTTGATAGGTACCGGATTATTTCTCAATAGTGGGGTGTTGTCAGATGTTAGTTATTCATTTTTTTTAATCGTGTTCGAATGAAGTCGTAATGTTATTAGAAGTATATAGAGGGTGTACAAGTGTCAATGTTTCAAGCTTCAGGTGGAAATTCAAATTTAATTTGTAAAAAATAGTTCCCCTTTATTTTAAACTAATTGTCTTTAACTAAACTTGAAGAGATTTACCACTAAACACCAAAACGCTTTTTTGAACTGCTCTACGCACGTTTCGCTAACCATGTTAGCATCATCAGGAGATGATTTAATCTAGGTAGACTAAATCATCTCTTCAAGTTTAGTATTTCACACCAAAGGTTCCAACAGAGGAATTGATTTAATTGTCTTTAGGTTTAAGTTAATTGCATTAATTTTTGGAGTGGTCAGATGTGAAAAGTGTACTTATTCAAGCTAAGTTGAGTATGGTTCTGAATGTGTACCTCGAAGATGGCTGAAGAAGGAATGTTTATTTGTCGGAGCAAAAAGTTGAAATCGGATTAAACCTCTGAAAAATGAAGTATAATACTTTATTCACAAACAAAATAAAAATATTGATTTAGTAATAATATTCTGGTTAAAGATAGATTATCAGTCAAATCAAATATACCCTTGTTATCATGATGCACATATCAAAACCATCAGTAAAGTTTTAATCATGATTTACATCTAGGAAAATCAATTTCACTTCGTATATTTTAAATAATGAATACACCCTTAACAAAAAGTGCACAGTAATTCTGCATAAAAATGTGCCTTAGAAACTTAGTAATATTTCTCCTTAAGCACTCACAATTTCTCTTTCGAATGTTTCCATATTTTCCAGCAAAATCTTCTAAATTTATCACGTCCATAAATCAATAGTCTTATAAACTGTCTCTAAAACGTTTCAAGTCAAATGTATCTTACACTGATATATTGATAGCGAAGGAATTGGAATTGCAGTCTGTTTTTTCTTATTTCTATATCCTTACAAAAATTATAGTTAAAGAAATTCCTTCTGCTGACAAATAAAACATAGTTTTACGGTTGCTGGTTCTGATTTTATCGATATAATTTTCTGGTTCTCTATAATGTTCGATTCGTTGGAAAGTTTCTCGTGTTTTCAATGAATTAACGAAAGTTCATAAAATTTTATCAGAATCATAACTTCATACAAGTTTTGGTATAAAGTTTTTGGTGTAAGTTTCATGTATTTTTGTAGAAGAACAGGCGAGGTTGCAAGTTATTATATGGGTGGAATGGGTTAAAAAGAAATTAGAAATATGTATGTTATAATTGGAAATTTTTATGATCAGAAATGTAATTTGTTGACAGCTGCTTGAGTGAATCAGTGGCGGCTCGCCTTTCCCTAGTTTTTAAAGAAATTCCATTCTCCTGTTTTTGTCCAAAATAAATTTTTTAATAACTTTTTCATTAAAGTCCGGCATTAGTTCGACCATAGCACTCTCAATATTTAACATAGCTAAAGCATTTAGTCTATCTTCCCCCATTGAATTTCTTAAATATGTTTTTACCAAGTTCAAAGTTGAAAAGTCGAACAAGTATTCGCGAGGCGAACCAGATACGCGACACGAGACATATCAAGCGCTCCGTACCCATCAAATCAGCGTTTAAAACTAATAACCAATACTCTCGGTCGCAGGGAATCTACGCAAAAACGTATGTTTCAGAAACCAGTTAAACCCCCGAATTCTGGCAACCAACAAAACATGTAACGCCGACTACGAGATAAGTTGACGTGGCGTACGGTCGCTGGAGGTAAACGTCCGACCAACGATGTAAACATTGTGGCGAGAGGACGACATTTTTATCCGCATTATTTGGTGTGATGGGTCGACAGACATTCTTCTACATTTGGAGATTTTAATTTTTATTAATATCTTAAATTGAGTTAAAGGAAAGAAACTGAACGGAAATAAAATATGGTGTTTTGCTCTGAAAAATTGTTTACTGTGATAAATGCTGGAGGGGCGGCGCCCCAACACCCTCCCTCACGAGCCGCCACTAGAGTGAATGTTTGTCATTCATTGATTGTATGTAATATTAGGTCTTCAACTTAATTCTCGACCACTACGTTTCATCGATTGCAGATTTTTTTGCACCTTAGAGTTATTTTAAAGCGTCATCTTGCATTTTAAAAATGAGGTATAATATCCGAGCCTATTGTGAATATAACTTGAAAGATCGGTTTGTGGCGGCTTAGTGCTTACAATAACTGGCGCTAGCTACTATACCATTGCACATAGAGGATGCCAAAGCTAAACAGAAGATGACCTTCGTTTTAGCGGCATTTCCGGCAGTTGGCAAATTGAGATATTGGTCTCAACATATCTATAGGCGCATCAAATATAATACATAGTCGAATTACACTCTTGTAAATAAATAAATAAATATATATATATATATATATATATATATATATATATATATATATATATATATATATATATATATATATATTCAAAAAATAAATTCTTAACACCAAATGTATCTAAAACTCATCGGCTGTAGACTAGCAACAACTCAAAGATATTGATATCATCTTCGGCAAAAGCCTTCGGAATGTAAAAGACATCGATCAAGGAACAGTTTTAGAGATATATAATTTAAAGTTATTATTAAAAAAATATTTCAATGATATATTTTCTAATAATGCTGATTGTAACTTAATAATACCCGCTCGTCTCTATCAAATAAATCATTGATTTAATTCGCGATTACATATATAACATTAAAATCATATGCTTAATCGAAGATTAAATCTTATCATTGATTATGATGCGCAGTACCAACGGGTTGAACTTTTTTTTTCTGTAAGTGACGTTTAAAAAAATATGATTTGTTACTTCAACATCGAGTAATTTCTAATAAATATTTATAAAACCCAATTAATATTGATGTTTGTTAAAATTAGTTTCAGTTGAAACAGCATGCATGCTCTTTTAACAATTCCGGGATTAATGTTATAGAATTTGGGAATACTGTTTGGAAAATTCCGTTTTTTTTTAGTTTTTTTAGCAGTAATCATTTTCTGCTAATTGTAAATCATGATTTTTTCGTCAGTTAATAATAATTATATCGGTTCATCCGGGTTGTTTTTCTCTCTCTTCTTTAGTTTTAAAAGATTTCCTATTTAATCTATTTTAGAGGAAGCGGAATAGACGGTAGTCGGAGGGTGCGATGTCCTATGAGTAAGGTGGAAATGGTTTTGAAATAAAAAAGATATCGACCGATATTATCATCTTGAATTGACTTGACTAACTGAAGGCAAGTTTAAGCGAATCTGAACGTCATCATCATCTGTGGTTCTACAACTCTTAAAGGGTCTTGATTTCTCGTACAATGTTGCGCCATTGGTTCCTGTTCCTGAATGTAGTTTTCCAATTTGTTATATTAAATGTCTCCATTCCGTCTAATATGTGGTCCATAAAACGTAAACGTACCGTAGGTATTCTTTACTGTTTTTAGCTTATTGGAACTTGACCTATCATTCGGTTAGTAATGCTATAGGCTTATTCACAGTCGATCTTTCAACATGGCCTATCCATCCCAACCTTTCCACTTTAATAAAGTAACTACATCGGAATCCTGATATTCTCTGTATAGCTCATAGGCATCTGATCGTAAACATTGTAAATACCACATAAATCAATAATTTGTAAAAAAACATTAGTCATCCAACACATTCTTGTTTACAAGCGTTAAACGAGCCAAAAAGCAAATCAAAATTTTCTTCGTCAGCTAATAAGAATTATAAATGAAAGTTCTAGCAGATACGAGTAGAAGTATAATCAACCTAAAACATATAAAAGCACACTGACAAAGTTAGAAATGTAATGTCTGAATGATTGTGGCGTGTTCATATATTTCATTCTTTTTTTGGGTTTTTTCGCTACGATTTAAAACTCAAAAAAATATCAAAAATATCTGTTCTTATGTAAATACAGAATCACTGGGTAAAAAAAACAAAAACCAAATGGAGACAAATTTCTCAGTGATTCTTTTCTGTAATAAATTTGACTAACGAACAAAATTTTTAAAAATATAAAAATGTTCTAAAATAAATACAAACTTTTGAACATTAACGTTTCGGGGGAGGTCTTCTCCTTGTATCATTAGCATACACAAAAAAAATATTTACTTCTTGTCTTTGCATTATATATAGAAATTAATATAATTTTTTTAAATTCGTTTTGAAAACGGGTGGAGAAGACTTCTCGAAACGTTAACTTTCAAAAGTTTGCGTTTATCTTATTTTAACATTTTTATATTTTTTAAAATTTTGTTCGTTAGGCAGAATTACTGAGAAATTTGTCTCCGTTTGGTTTTTTGTTTTTACCCAGTTATTCTTTATTTACATAAGAACAGATATTTTTGATATTTTTTTGAGTTTTATATCGTGGCAAAAAAACACCCAAAAAAAGAGAAAATAGAGTTAGAAATTGATATTTAAGCGAACCAGTAAATACTTTTCGATTTGAGGGACGTTAAACAAGGAAAATTAATCCAAATTAGACGTAGTAAATGTATACAATATTTATATTTTACTATTACTCAACTAAAATAATAAATTATAATAATAAACGTTATGTTGGCCAACAATAAAACCTTACGCTAAATTTATGCGCTATTTAAAACTTGAATTTGCCATTAAGTTGCCGATAGCATTAACAAATAAAACAATTATCGCAGATATTTAACTACAATTGCGATATATAGATGTGAACAATACGAATTTCGCATAAAATAATTTAGCGGACACGAAAGTATAAATTAATCAAATTAATGGGAACTGCATTATAGCATTAAAACCGGTTATTAAGGTTCATTCTATGTATTTTGTTGATTTTCATTTAATAATTGTAATGAATGGTGTGGTGTAATCGTGGCTCTCACAATGTTATTTAAATTGAGATGGTATTTTCGTATAGTCTGTTATATTTGAATCCACATATATTTCAATATATATTATTTATTTATTGTAAATATATTTAAAAAAATTATAGAAGAAGAATTGGAAGCACTGCTAGAACTTGGAGCAAGCTATTGCTTGGAACTTGGAGTATAACCGTAAACCTTTCCCTACTTTTTATTTTGCTCATTTCAACCGATTCGCCTTTCAATTGAAAATTTTATTCTAGTATTTTCCCTATAGCCAAGACGACATTTTTTGTTCATTAATAAATAATCAATTTATAAATATGCTTTCCCTATTCTTCTATCATCTTGCTGGGGGCTGTTTCTTACAATGGAAATGTATAATAAATCAGTCTTATAATTTCAGCAATATCATTCTGTTAAAGTAATATCTAGTGAGGCTTTTCTAAAAAAGAACTGCCTCATTATCCTAAGCACTAAGATTCCACATAAAAAATCAGATTTGTGTGAATATTGTATTTTGAAATTAATCAAACCTTCAGATTTGTTTCTACTCCAATTTGAGATGACAGGCTTCAACCTTACTTGAGAAGGCTTAAAAAATACTACAGCAGCTATTTTGAGTAGTGAGTGCTGTAAATAACTCAAAATCCTTTAACTGAGGTAGCAGATACTTGATGCAAATTCATTTTAAATAAAATAATTCTTAGTTATGTGGCAATTTTCACTATATTTAAAAGTTGTCTGATAATTGTTTAAACACACAGTGCTTCATATACGAAACTACAGTGATAAATTACTGAACATTTATTTTACATAAACATTACATACATTTATCTAGTTTGTATTGTTACCCCATTGTGTGTTTTTAGTCACTTTACCTGTAACTAAATAACTAGATATTGTTAATAATTACTATTTAATTAATACTAAGTAAATACTCAGAAAATAAAGCAATTGTATAGCCAAAATAACTGGAAGTGGAATCTGCAGGGCAAAAGGCATTCAAAATGATGAATTGAAAAGAGTGAACATATCCCGGAAATGGGTTCTCGCGCAAAATAGAAATGTTCAATTTGCTCAATGTTTTTGTGTGTGAGTTGAAGGACCATATATATATATATATGGACCACATATATATATATATATATATATATATATATATATATATATATATATATATATATATATATATATATATATATATATATATATATGAAGTTCTTCATTCTTGACGACCTTTCGCCAATATATATATATATATATATATATATATATATATATATATATATATATATATATATATATATATATATATATATATATATATATATATATATACATATATACATATATGCTAGACTATTAGTCCGGGAGTAGATCCGATCGTTTGTGTCCCGTTTGTTGGGAACGTGCAGACGTTTCGCCAAGGTCACACTTGGCAAACGTCTGCACGTTCCCAACAAACAGGACACAAACGATCGTATGTACTCCCGGACGTGCAGACGTTTGCCAAGTGTGACCTTGGCGAAACGTCTGCACGTTCCCAACAAACGGGACAAAAACGATCGGATCTACTCGAGGACTAATAGTCTAACATATATGTATATATGTATATATGTATATATGTATATATGTATATATGTATATATGTATATATGTATATATGTATATATTTATATATGTATATATGTATATGTGTATATATGTATATATGTATATATGTATATATGTATATATGTATATATGTATATATGTATATATGTATATATGTATATATGTATATATGTATATATGTATATATGTATATATGTATATATGTATATATGTATATATGTATATATGTATATATGTATATATGTATATATGTATATATGTATATATGTATATATGTATATATGTATATATGTATGATATGGGCTGAAAAGTCCCGGGCCTAACAAAGAAAACACAGTTTTTTTCAACGTAATCAACCATCAGCGCCGTAATCTCCATCAGCGCCGCTCTAACATTTCAATACCACTTTTGTAGAATGATTTATCTTTTGCCTCAAAATAGGCCTCAGTTTCAGCGATAACCTCTTCATTCGTGCGAAATTTCTTACCGGCGAGCATTTTTTTCAGGTCTGCGAACAGCCAGTAGTCGCTGGGAGCCAAATCTGGCGAATACAGTGGATGTGGGAGCAATTCGAAGTTCAATTCATGTAGTTTTGCCATTGTTTTCATTGACTTGTGACACGGTGCGTTGTCTTGATGAAACAAAAATTTTTTCTTTGCCATATGCGGTCGTTTCTTTGCATTTTCGGCCTTCAAACGCTCCAATAACGCTATATAATATTCACTGTTAATGGTATTTCCTTTCTCAAGATAGTCGATGAATATTACACCACGCACATCCCAAAATACCGAGGCCATAACCTTTCCAGCCGATTGTTGTGTTTTCGGGCGCTTTGGACGAGGTTCACCAGTTGCTGTCCACTCAGATGACGATCGTTTTGATTCCGGAGTGAAGTGATGGATCCATGTTTCATCCATTGTCACATATCGACGCAAAAATTCTGGTTTGTTACGTTTAAACATGGCCAAACACTGCTCAGAATCATCAACACGTTCTCGTTTTTGGCCAACAGTGAGCAAACGCGGCACCCACTTTGAACAGAACTTTCTCATAGTCAAATGCTTATGTAATATAAAGCCAACACGTTCTTTTGATATGTTTACGATGTCAGCTAACTCACGCAACTTCACTTTTCGATTATTCAAAACGATTTTGTGGATTTTTTTATGTTTTCTGGTGTTACCGCCTCATTTGGACGTTCACTGCGTTCTGCATCATCGGTGTCTCTACGACCACGTTTGAAGTCAGCAAACCAACGTTTTATTGTTGTTTCTGATGGAGCAGAGTCCCCATAACACTTTTCAAGCTATTGCTTCGCTTGAACGGTATTTTTTCCCATCAAGAAGCAGTGTAAAATTAAAACACGAAATTGTTTTTGATCCATTGTTTTGAAAATAACAAAAGTAGCGTCACTCTTAGCACAATAACTCACAAACTATCATGAAATTTTAACAGCTGTCTTTTGAAGGTTAGTATTAACTGAAAAAAAGGTGACTGCAATAAAACTAGCGCCATCTATGTGTTAGGCCCGGGACTTTTCAGCCCATGTTTTATATATATATATATATATATATATATATATATATATATATATATATATATATATATATAAGTTGTTTGTTTCGTTCTATCAAATTCAGAATTTGTCCATAGTCCATATATAAATACATAATAATATGTCGGAAAAATAACGGAACTTTACTCACCACATCCAGTACACCGCTCGGCACGTTCAACCAATGCTAGCATAATTTGTTTTATGTTGTTATTCTGAATTGCCTCAATGATCCACATCACGGCTTCTCGGAGTTGTGTAACACTTATAAAACGTTCCTTTCATGGCTAGTTTGAGTTTCAGGAAGATAAAATAGTCATACGGAGATAAATCACGCAAATGAGGAGAATGTGTGCTTCAACACAGACTTGTTTTTTTCGCCAAAAATTCCGAACATCGATGGTTCTGTGAGATGGTGTATTATGTCCCTTGTTAAAATTTCATAAGTCATGTCTTTGATCGTATTTAATTCCTCCGCTATCTCACAGTCGAATTGGTATCCCCATCATTTCACGCACTTTTTGCTTTTTGGCTGGCCTGGCTTTAGATCTCCCAAAGCATCACGACCCTCGTGGAATTTTTTAATTTATCAATTCAAATTTTTCTGTAAAAAATTTACCGAGCTTTAAACATTATACCAGTATACATAAAGTATACCGTTCGTTGATCGATTCCAAATATGGTAGTTTCGTTTCACAGAGGAGATACACAACTTTCAGAGTATTATACATTGATTCAATAGATGGCGCTAGTAGTGTTCTTAAAGTTTAAAAAGTTCCGTTATTTTGCCGACACTCTGTGTATAATTTATCACCCCATGTCTAACACTAAGTTATTTGATTGCCATAGATATCTAAAATTTTCATTTATCTGTACATGAGACTTTATTTTACCGACCTATAGTTCAGTTTTTATGCTTTCTATCTCCTACTAATATATCTCGCTTGTAGTTGCCATTTATTTTAGGCTTTTGTCGGCTGCGCATCCTGTTAACCTAACAGATAGTAACCATTTTTAACAATAAACAATAATAATCGGTACTGGATGTTCACCTATTTAATTTAAAGCGATTGTGCTGAACACCACTTAACGTCGATTTCATTCAGTCAGTACTTTGACAAAGTTGTTATCTTGTTTAGATTTAGGTTTTGCTTGTCTAAACACTGCTTTTCGTGAAATTCCGAGGTATTTTGAGATTTGTCATTCATTATGTAGTTCTCCGCGTAGAATATTGATAACAATACCATTATGTAATAAAATTTGTAGATTTAGCGAATATGACAATACTTGTACAAACTCAATATTTGTAAACAAGTAATCTCAAGTAAACAATATATATTTGTTATTAGAGTCAACAGACAAAGCCAAAAATGCCTTAGAAATTCGTAAGTGTGCTTCTTGTTTTCTCTGGAGGTAGTCGTATGGTTAGTGAAGTATTATTGTTTACATTGATTATATTTTTAATTCATAGACGTGCTTATTTTTTATGATGCATACATTTTTCCGATTCCAAACTTGTAAATCGTATTCAGTGTCGTTTAGTTTGTCATATTTTTTAATGTGCTTACATTCACCTGAGGAATAACTCAATGTATTATTAATAAAATTGGATTGTTAATGAACACATTTTTTTTAATGGTAATATCGTGAGTTTTCAATGTTTAATTATCTTTTCTAGTGTCTCGACATAAATGCTGATAAAACTCTTTTTTGTTTTCTCTTTTTATTTCTAAATTTCGCCTTTATTATCGTTGTTATATATCCAAAGCAATGCTTTGAATACTCATATATTTTAGAGTTCTGCAGAACGTTACTTAGATATGCTAGAAGAATATTTTAAACATAGCTATACTTCAATTCTTTTATTGGAACCTTTGGTGTGACTGCTCGACGCACGTTTCACTAACCATGTTAGCATCATCAGGCGATGATTTAATCTAATTCTAAAACTAAACTATGTTCTATTTATATGAAAAACCCTGTCTAACGTAGCGTGTAAAAATCATGAACCGTAAAGTTTACTAAGCCTTACATTAATAATTGAAAAAGTTGACTGAACAGGATAGGTCCTTTATCTCAGTTCATGATTTTCTTACATTTTTCTATTTGAATGCTTTCCTATGCATCCAAAGCCCTATTATTAACACTTTTAATTAGACTTAAATTACTAATATCTATACTGTGGTCGTGTTCTATTGCATGTTGGGCAACACAAGATTTTTCATTTCTCCCATATCTAATATGGGCAATATGTTCTTTATATCTTGTCAATATGGATCTTTTTGTTTGCCCAATATATCTTCGATCACAGTCTTCACAACTAGTTTCGTAAATCCCAGATTTTTCATGTTACTCTATCTTTTGGATTACACAGAACTTATCTTAATTTATTATATGGTTTGTACACAACTTTAATGTCCACTTTTTTCAAATTCAATCATCAAATCATACAATGAAATGAATGCATTTCTTTGTGTTCTGATCCTGTTGAAAAGTCGAAAATTTTTTAAAGAATTTTCTGAACTTATGTTTTCTAATTAATTTATCTACAATGTTCTTATTCCACCATTCACTTCAAATACCTCTCTAATTAATTTTAATTCTTTTATATATATATATATATATATATATATATATATATATATATATATATATATATATATATATATATATATATATATATATATATATAGGATGGCGTCGATATGGCCAGTTGACTTGGTCTTCCTCTATTCGTTTCGATTCAGCTGTTTCCCTGTGTTGGGCTCGAGCCCAGCTGATGACGGCTGTGAGGCCAGAAACCGGTCCTGGGAGGTACTTGTCTCGACGTGGTGGCGGCGACTGATTTGAGACGAGCAGTGGTACGTGGAAGTACGGATGAAAAATTTCTGTTTTTTATATATATATATATATATATATATATATATATATATATATATATATATATATATATATATATATACTTACAGAGTGATGGTTTTCAAATATAAAATTGATATTTAGAAATTGATTTGAAGAATACAATTTGAATTCTCTGAGTAAGTGTCCTTTACTTAATTGAATTAGAAATATTGTAGATATTACTGGAATATCATTTCAATTAATTTAATCAGTTTTGAAGAACAACTTAGGTTTGCCTCGTATACCTTTTCATCTTGCTCCGAAAAAAGCTGAATTTTTTGAAAAACATCGTCGTTTTGATAAGATGTTTTCTTTGAATGATGGAGGAGATTTATAATTTTATAGAAGAGATATACAATTTTCAGGACACCTATAGGGCAGTAAACGAACTATATAATCTATTATATTTTGAAGTTATGAACATATGTGAAGTTTCAAGTCGAACTGTAAATGCATTCGTACAAAAACAGCAGCTTAAAGTAAACGTATCAGTGTTATTTTTTAAAATGGAAAATATTGAAAATCGTGCGGTGATTAAATTCTTTGTAAAAAAAGGTTTAAAGGCAATGGAAATTCATAGCGAAATGGTAAATGTGTTGGGGGAGTCTGCTCCTTCAAAAACAATGGTTTGTAAGTGGGCAGCTGAGTTTCAACGTGGTTGTATAAGCCTGGATGATGATTTGTTAAATTCTGATCAAAACCGACTTCGAGTAACTTTCTAACCAACATTTGGATCTTTTTCGAAAGAATAATACGATTTTAAACATCGTTTTGTAATTATGGATGAGACTTGGGTTTACCACTATGATCTTGAACTGCGACAACAAACCGCAGAGTGGACTGAGCTTGGTTGTTCAGCTCCGAAGCAGCTAAAGCGGTCAAAAACGACCAAAAAGGTTATCGCATTTCTTAGGATGCAAAAGACATTTTGTTGATTGATTACTTTCAAACCGGTAAAATAATAACAGGACAGTATTACTCAAAGCTTTTGGATCAATTGGATGTAAAAATTAGTAAGAAAAGACCTAGTTTAGAGAAGAAAAATAAATCATCAAGACAATGTACCGGCTCAAAGAGATGTTCTTACAATGGCCAAATTGAAGAAGCTTCACTACGAATTGCTGGAGCATCCACCATATTTACCAGATCTGGCCCTCTTTGACTTTCATCTATTCTCAAACCTCAAAAAGTTCCTACGTGGCAAGCGTTTTTCATCAAATAAAGAAGTTATAGCAGCCGTAGGTGAGTATTTTGAAGGACTTCCAGAAAATCACTTCAGAGATGGAACAAATGAACTGGAGAACCGCCGGAAAAATGTATTGATCTTAAAAGAGAATATACGGAAGAATAAAGTCTTTTTTTCAACTATAAACTTGTTTATCATTTTCGCTCCGCCAGCTTTTCAGTTAGCCTAGTACATTATCTGATATTTAATATTCCGTTATTTTTTTCGACTGTATACTGAAAAATAGAATTATAAAAAAAGAAAATAGTATTTCCATAATAATCAGGTGAACGGGGTCCACATTTAATAGTTGAAATTTGTTGATGTAAAATTATCGAATAGTGGTGCTTTTATTATATAAAAGTTTGTGGAAGCTTTTGGTTGACAAAATTTAGTTCAAATATTGTTTTCGATAAAAATACTCCATCAAAATTAATTATAATTAATTCCAGTTGAAGCTGCAGCATTTTTCAATGCCATATTTATTTCAGTGTAGGCACATTCGTAAACAAGAATTAGTTAAATTACGGATAATGACAGTTTTATGCAATTGTTTGTTTTTGGAAGCCCGAAGCACCGACGGAACGAGGAAAAAATAATCAAACGTCGAATTTTATACAAACGGTCTCTCGTTTCCGATCCTGCTACGCGACGACAAAACCAGCACAACAGTTTGATTTATAAATTGAGATTGGATGCATGTGTAAAGGAAATATGAGGTGTTAATTCGTATTTAACAGGGTAATTGCTACGATTTTTTTTTGAGTTTGTCTCTCTTTGAATAGGTCATTATGTTCGGAATTGGATGCTACGAGTTTATGTGGAACATATGATTTTAGAGTTAAACATGGATTTTGTCATAGTACTGCACTGCTGCAATAACACTGGTAAAAAAATGAATTTTTATTTTTTTTGATTTTGAACAAAACAAGGTTTATCTTATGTACAGTTTGCCGTTAAAAACTTTTTTTTTCTGTTATACATATCTTTTTGCTATAAAGTATTATTGCAACAAGTTATAGCGATAGACAGGGTGGTTGTCCTGATGAAAATTTGGTAGGAAGGGCCGGTCTTAAACGATAGTTTCCATGCGCTACACGGGAAAGGTGCGCTCGTTTTGTGAGCACCAGTAAGGCATAGGCCGCACTACGGTTTTTTCCAGCGAGCAGTTAACCGCTATAACCACGAAACCGCTCGAGATGCAAACACTGCGATTAAAAACCACGAAACTGCCCGTGATTTTCACAGTTTGAAGATGGATTTCAAGAGAGCAGTATCTATTGTTGCTCTAATACTAAGAAATTGAAAAAGAAGTCGCCAACACAAATTTGGTAAATATACTTCTATTGGTTACAAATTGTGGCGCGATTTTTACTCGTGAGCCATTTGGTAACATTTCACGGTTTTAAAATCAGTCGCGAGAAAAAACCTGCGTCCGCTTGTATTAGTTTTAACAATATAGTAATAACAATTCCGCCAGTACTGCGCGCTGTGGATTTCGATATTTCAATTTGCACGATATTCAGCAATGGCCAAGGCTTCCGTTGATTAAGCAATGCATTCGTAAGTTTGAGGAAATTGGTTGAACGTTAAATAAACGCATCCCCGGCCGTCGAAGGTCAGCTGGAACCTATGAAAACATTGAGAGAGTATGAGTGCGTCCATACGCCAGCAACCAAACTTATTGACTTGAAATCGCGCAGCTCCTTTAAATGTGACGAGATCGTCAGTGCTTCACATGCTTCACAAAGATTTACGGTCTTTTTTCACAAAAACGATGGACCCCGTTGATAGATTTTTATTCGATAACGAAATTATTTTCATCTTAATGGTCATATCAATAATGAAAATTGTTGTTACTGGTATGAAGAAAACCTTACAAAGAAACATGAAAGGCTTCTGCATAGCCTATGGTCACAATATAGGCTGCAATGTCGGCATCCGGTATAATCGATCCGTTTTTCTTCGAAGACCAACAAGGTGCAGTAACGGTAAATTCTTAGCGTTATATCGACATGCTTCAAAGTTTTTTCACTCCTGCTCTTTAAGAATTTGAAGGATACACTCAGAACACTTGGTTCCAATAGGGCGGAGCCACTTGCCTCACTTCACTGCAGGACACTTTTTGCAGGAAAAATGATTTTTCGAAAAGGAGACATTGAGTGTCTCCCCCGAAGCCCGGACCTGAGTCCCTGTGATTTTTTATGGGATATATTAAGATTTAAGTGCACCGCAACCGCCCTGCCACTTGCCGCCGCGTTATGGCAAATTTTAGAAGACGGTTTCAGGACTGCCAGGATAGAAATCGAACACATTTATACAATACAATCTTTAGAACACAAATTTCCAAGAATTTTTGTAAATTTTAAGAATAACATTGTTAAAATTGATTAACTTGTCTTTTTTATTTAATTTCAAAAAGTTAACAACCCTTTGGGCTACCTTGTATTAATCATCATCTCACCTTAGAAGGCTGTTGATGTTTTCTGATTGTTTTTTTTTTGGGATTTCCTTATTAATGTCCAGCAATAAATGTCCAGCAAGTAAATTGGGGCACTATTTACCTTGATATGGCTTTTCCATTATAGAAACATCTTGGTGGAAGTAATGTTTAAATTACCTGGAAAAAGATGCTACAAGTGTGATTTTGATAGCTTTAAATCTCAAACTGAATCATTAAATTTGGCAGCGAAAGTTCAAGGTTCAAGGTTCAGTTTCAGGTTTGTTGAACAATCTGGGACCTCGATTTTCTGTAGAAATTCTATATGATCTTGAAGAATCATGAGATTCAGGTGTTTCTTCATTCCAGGTGAACAAAATTATGATGGTTTTAGAACAAGGAGTCCATCATTATGTTCGATCAGTCCGGAAGATGATGGTAAATTAGGATACTGCACAATGTGTTATTTCATTGGTGCTGCAGTCCGTATTTTATAATTTGCTCCATGCAGTCAACCTGTTAATAATGTACAATAAATGTGCAACGACCCATACCTTGTCTTGGGCTACACATTTAAGTCCGAAATAAAGTTAGTAAGCCTTTCTGTTCAACAGCGGTGAAGTATTCTATTTAGTATTCCATTTAAAGTTAATAAATAGTATTAAGTATTCTATTAAAAGTATTCTATTTAAAGCTAATCATAATAAATTTGTTCTAGCAGCGACTTCAAACGGTTCGGAATCGTCCGGAGTTTGCGCAGACGCATGTACGCGTTCTAGCAAATTAAATCCGGGATTCGGACTACCAGTCAGATGTTCTAGCGAAAACAAAATCTAGTTTGCGAACTAGTTGCAAACCGTCCAAACAGTCATGAAGAATTCGTAAGAATCTTTAATTTGTGTCATGCGCAAAAGTTGGAAATGTTCAGATGTTATCATACGACACCATTTTTGACGGTTGATTTGTTTTGACTTTGCATTGTTTTGTTATGTTAGGTTAGTTGTTATGTAGGTTGTATTTATATATATATATATATATATATATATATATATATATATATATATATATATATATATATATATATATATATATATATATATGTTGCTAAGACCTTGCACATTTTTTTTTATTTCTTATCTCTATACCGCGTACTTCATGTTTAAACATTTTGTAACTGTTGATATAAATTATCGTCTTTTGTGCAATACTGATTTGTCTCATTTTTGTTTATCAATGACAAAGGTTTTGATGTAGAAGGCCCCGGCTGTGACGACACAAAAGAATACTGCTGTAACGGCATAGACACACTACTTGTGTTTGATGGGCGCGAAATTATAAGAAATTTTGAGATATTTACAAATATAAAACAGTATATTTCAAGAAAATCACAGTAAATGTGGTACAAAAACATATCGTTGATATCAATATTTTTTCTCTTTATTTGGGGTTTTCGCCACGATCTAAAACTCAAAAAATCTGTTCTTATGTAAATAAAGAATCACTGGGTAAAAACAAAAAACCAAACGGAGACAAATTTCTCGGTGATTCTTTTTTTTCGAGGGCATAGCTCACCTATCTAAAATTTGCCACATTTGCAGGAAATATTATAAACCACATTTTTGGTATTCTGTTGTGTGTTGTTTAGTTTTTGTTAATATAGATCTAAGAGTATTTTTTGTTTTAAATGTTGTTCATATGTTGTATTCATTTCTACTCTTTTAATTGTGTCAGAAATATCGATAGATTTAAATTTAATATGATTCCCGGTTCTAAAGAATACAATTAAAAATATTTAAGTATTTCACTACTGAAGAGTCCAACTCAGTGTATCCACTTCGACTGAAGTGTCCAACTCAGTTCAACTCAGTTGGACTCTTCAGTCGAAGCGGACAACACTTGAAAATGCCAAACGATATTTTGGCGAAACGTCGTGACTCTTCACAGAATCAACGGACCGACACCCGGAATGATTTAGAAACATGGTCCATTTTTCGTCCAATCGCCTCGCTACCTGGCCTGCCCACTTCCATTTCAATTGCTTTATTCTTCCAATGATGTCACTCACTTTCGTTTGTTCTCTCATCCATGTGCAGCTCTTTCTATCCCATCTAATAATGCCAAGCATAAATCTTTTCATTTCCCTCTGTGCTACTCGAAGTTTTTGAACTGACGGTGATGTGAGTGTCCAGGTTTTACTTCCGTATGTCATAACGGGCAGGACACACTGATCAAAGACTTTTCTTCTCAGGCGATTTTACTGATCCACAACTTCCAAATCCGTTCCTAACATAGAAATCCTTTAGTTCTCAGCAAATTTATTGAACATGACCTGACTCTTCTTCTGGTTTGTTTTCAAGCCAATTGTTCCCCAGTCCTCTTGTACGTGTCTTGCAGCTCTTGTACGTGTCTTTGCAGTTCCTCTGGGTCTTGTAAGAGAAGAACGATATCATCTGCGAATTTAAGATGATTTAAGTGTGCACCATCAACCTCAAAATCGTCAAGGTGGACTATCGCTCCAGCTTCATCATATATCGATCCTAATAAATTTACATAGGCTTTCTCTACACCTTGATAAAGCAATGCATCCATTATGGCCCACTTTGATATTGAATCAAATGCTTTTTCATAATCGATAAAAGCCAAGCACAGTGGCATAGTGTATTCGTTGTGTCTTTCTATGACCTGTTGTAGGTCCTGGATGTGATCCATTGTTCTGAATCCACTTCTGAATCCTACTTGCTCGCTTGGTTGTGCGTCATTAAGTTTTCTTAGTATTATTTTGTATATTATCTTGGTGATGATAGCAGGCTTATTGGACGGTAGTTCTTTAAATTTTCCCGTGCTCCTTTCTTATGTAAAAGAATCACTTCTGCATTTTTCCATAAGCTGAGCACTTCTTGTTGTTTGAGACATTTTGAATATAATTTTGCTAGTGTTTTATGTAAAGTCCGACCACCAGCTTTTAACATTTCCACAGTTATACTATCCTTTCTTGGAGCTTTGCCATTTTGCATCGAGTCTATAGCCTTTGTCACTTCGTCCACCAGAATATTCGACACTTGTTCTTCAGTGGGCATTGTTGTTCTTGCTTGATTCTAGTCCTCATATAACTTTGAATAAAATCTTCGGACAACCTCTAACATTTCCGTCCGTTCCTGCATATTGTACCATCCTCACGCATTAAGCAAAACATTTGTGTCCTTTTCTTTCTTAGTTTCTGCTTAGCTTTGTTAATTCCCTTGTTTTCTTCCAGAGTTTTTGGCACAAGCTGCAAGTTGAATCGGCGCGTTTCCTCTCGAATACATTTTCTTATAGTTTTGCAAAGCTCAACGTACTCGACCCTGCCAAAAGGACTGTCTGCATTCTTCATTGTCCGGCGCTCTTTTCGTTAAATTAATGATCACATTGGAAATTTTTGACTCTTTGAAACATTTATCTTCTGGTGTTATTGAAACCGCCGTTTTAAGCACATTGTTGGCGATTTCTTCATATTGGTCTGTAATTTCCATCTCCTCCGGGTCTCACAGCAATTTCAAAATCTCTGCCCCTCTCCAGCAGCTTCTCAAAATCCACTATAGCCCTTTTTAATCTTATCATTCTTTCGCGCTCTTTTTGGCAGTTTATCTTAATCTTTGCTCGCACCATTCGGTGGTCACTTCCCACATTAAAATGGTTAAGGACAGTACAATTGCAAAATATTGCTTTATCATTTGACATGATCAATTTCACTTGTGAGTCCAGATGGACTTTTCCATGTCCATTTTCTGTTGATCTTTTTCTTGTAAAACGAATTCATAATATAGAGGTCTTGTCCTTCAGCAAAGTCAACCAGCCTGTCAGTTCTATTGTCCCGCTCGCCGTTTCCATATGGGCCAGTTGCATTTTCACCAGTTCTTGCTTCTCCGATTCTACCATTAAAGTCGCCCTTCAGGATTTTAAGCCTACACTTCTCTTTGTCTAAAAGTGGGGCCACATCATCATACAATTCCTCAATTTCTTCACCTCTATGATTTTCACCATTTTCATGATAAAAATTATTTTGTTTGCTTTACTATTTTCAAATCTAAACAGAAAAATCACAATTGACTCAAAATAAGTGTTCTAGCAGATGACAATCTCAAATTGTTTGCAATCAGGTTTAAGGGCGAACATGCGCAGTTAGTTAATCCACCAAATTGGGTTCAAACCATCCGAAATTTTATGTTAGAATAAATCTAATATTAATGGATGCTATATTGGAAGCATAAATGAACAGGTTTGTTAAAAATAAAACAAGGAAATCACTGCATTAAAAATTATTGAAATTATGAGGAAAAAAGAACTATTAATATTCCTCTAAGTGGTTAAATAGACTAAGACAAATGACGGTAGATAAAATGAAATTGTACATGTGAATATCTAAATATTGCCTTTAATATTCCCATCCATGGAGAACATTTACCCGCGTTGAAAACAAATATTAGTGTTATAAGTTTGAACATATTAGATATGTAATTCTGTGGATGTGTTTAAATTGTGCTGGCAAAGTAAACGCACTTTAATATTTCATTTTCATAACGGGAATTTAGAAAAGTTAATTCACGATATGACTATGAAAATAATATCTGCCTTACAAGGAATGTTTTTATACATGTAGTAGAGGAAAATTAATTTCTTTGAAACTTGAATTGAGTTAGAACAATATCTATTTAAAATAAGTTAAGGCTAATGTATATTGTATATACTTCAGGCCAAAAGTTTAAGACCACCTATAAAACTTCCCACAACTCCTTTTAATTATCAAATTATTAATTGTTGTGTCTAAGTTAATATACTTGTAGTAGTTGTAGTATACTTTGTAATAGTTAAATATTCCTTCAAAAACAGCTTAATAATTGATTACCGAAGACAAGAAGGAAAATATTATAAATATAACCGAATTCTGAAATATAATATAACCAAAAATACCAAAATCAATCTAATTTTGGAGGTGTTGAGAAAAGCTTTTTGATTTCTTAAGTAGCACAATGCTCAAAATACATATTCCGAAATGTTGCATGTCTCATTAAATATCCAGAATTATCACTCATTAAATACTATAAAAATTATACAGACTTTTCTGTTTCTGATACTGCTTCACTCGATTTATTGAACATCGGTGTAATGATTGAATTATTTATTTGTATTTTTCTTTAAACATTTAGGGACTCTTTAACCATTTCGTTATTTCCCTTATTCGATTTATCTAATAATACATCAAATATGTTTACTGTGATACATTGAGGGCAACATCAACATATATTTTTAACAGAACTCTGAAGCAAGACTTATAGGCCTTTAAGACAACTCTATTTATCTTTCAACTGTTTTAAAGGAGAGTCAAGACGTTATTTCAAGTGCATGTAGATTGCAAATACGAGACTTGTAGCGAGACGATGCACATAAAATATGGTCTCATCTGCTATGCCGAAATGATTGCGCTAGGTCATGTATCCTCTTTTTACAAAAAATATCGAAACTACGTAGAAATGAAACTGGTTTCTAATCGAATGCGCTTAAAAAAATCAAGAAGGAAATAATACAGAGCCTTATAAATGTTGACAATCAACACGATAAGTTGGTAATGATGACACGCAATCACTAATTTTCTTAAACTACGACGTACGTTTATTGGTTTGTTTTTAGTTTTTAAAAATAATCTTTTTCTTTGAATTATATACATGTTTAGCACTAATCATGAAAATAAACATGACATTTGACAAGACCTACATTATTTTGAACCTAAAGTAAAAGAAATAAATGTTAGAATGACTTCATCAGAGCAGATGCCATGGAAGGAAAGAAGAAGAAGAGAAGCGCATGTCGTAGCTTTTTATGGAAAATATTGTTGTTGAAAATCAAACAACGAAAATTGTTTGATTTTGTTTGATTCTGTTAATTGTTGTCCAGGAAGCATATAAGCTACTAAAAACAAATCTCCATGACAGATCTTGGGGAAATTTTAGTAATATTTCTAGTCACGTGGGTTACAGGATTAAATGAAGGCTGTGTATAATACGAGAATGGACTGAAACATTTGTAGAATACAAGGTAGATGGCGCAGTTTTAGATAGTTTTCGTGATCAACTGTTCCATTGCAACCTTTGGTGTGAAACAGTAACTTTTTCAGGCTGATATTTTGGCAAGTTAATTTCTGGTAGATTTTCTTCACCCTATATATGACAATTAGGCTTGTTTACTCATTCATTTGAACGAAAATTTGCCTCGTTGCTTACTTATGCTAATTATATATTGTACATTGCCAAACATACATGGTAATTTTGTTTGTTTATCTATACGTTTAAAAGAAAATGCGTCTCATTGTTAAAGAGGTTTGTTTGAAAATCTAGCTGGCTTGATTATTGAGCAGTTAAATAAATTGTACTAGGTTAATTGAAAAGTTCGCTATATGACACCTATATAGCAGTAATAGAACTATATAATCTACTACATTCTGCAGTTTTATCCTTCATATGAACATATGTGAAGTTTCAAGTTGACCTGTTAAGTCATTCGTACAAAAAACAGCAGCTTAAAGTAAACGTATCAGTTATTTTTTAAAATGGAAAATATTCAAAATCTAGCACTGATTAATCTCTTCGCAAAAAAAGGCTTCAAAGGCAATAGAAATTCATAGGGTAATGGTAAATGTATTAGGGGGGGTCTGCTCCTTCAAAAATAATGGTTTATAAGTGGGCAGGTGAGTTTCAACGTGGTAGATGATGATCCTCGTTGTGGAAGTCCAATAAGTGCTACTACTGAACAAATAATTAATTCCATATACGATATAGTTATGAATGACATACAATTGACTTTGAGTGAAATTGCTAAGGCCATGGACATCTTAACTGAATGGGTGTTTCATATTTTGAAAAAGGAATTAGGCTTGAGAAAGCTATGTGCAAGGTAGGTGCCCCATATGTAAAATTTCGATCAAAAACGACTTCGAGTAAAACTTTTTAACCAACATTTGGATCTTTTTCGAAAGAATAAAATATATTTTAAACGTTGTTTCTTAATTATGGACGAGACTTGGGTTTACCACTTATGGTAAATGGTTCTGGCATCAATTTTTTGGGATGCTCATATTTACCAGATCTGGCCCCCTCTGACTGTTCCAAAACCTCAAAATTTGCCTACGTGGCAAGCGTTTTTCATCAAATGAAGAAGTTATAGCAGCCATGGATGAGTATTTTAAAGGACATCCAGAAAATCACTTCAGAAAAGGAAAAAATGAATTGGAGAACCGTTGGAAAACAATGTATTGAGCTTAACGGAGAATATACGGAAGAATAAAGTCAGTTTTTCAGCTTTAAACTTGTTTTACCATTTCTGCTCCGTGAACTTTTCAATTAGCCTAGTATAATCTCTATACTGCATAGTATAACGCTACTAATATAAATGGCAATAATTTAGTTTCTCTGTCATAGCGCAACAAAAACAGTTGTTTGTTATGTATTGGAGTAACTGTTAAAAACATGAATTGCCGAAATATTTTAGATTATTTAGTAGGGTAATTTAGGTCTTTGAGGCCTGAATGAACAAGTTAATTCCAAAAATTCGCTGAACCATTCCCTCATATACCCTTGGGACGATTTGCTTCTGCTGTCATTTTTGGCATTTCATATATCGTAAGAGTAAAGTAAGATGTTTGGGAATAGATAAAAGTCAGAGTGGGCCAAATCTGGTGAATATGATGGATGCTCCAACAATTCGTAGTGTAACTCATTCAATGTGGCCATTGCAAGAACACCTCTGTGCGCCGGTGCATTGTCTTGAAAAAATATTGTTTTCTTTACTAAACCAGGTCTGTTTGATCCAAAAGATTTGAGTAATACTGTCCTGTTATTGTCCGGTTGAAAACATTGATGCCATAACCTTTTTGGTTAACAACCGGGGTTAGTCCACGCTGCGGTTTGTTGCGAAATCCAGATGTCATAGCTTCACATACCTAGTCATGTTATACATTCTCTTCTTAACAGTGAAGGCGCACTGGAAGTGCCTCTCTTGCGTATATTTTTTAACAAGGCTAACTTGATTCCAAAACTAACGTAAATAAATCCGCTCATCTCAATAAGTCAAGTAGTAAAGATGAAGTGGGGTAACAAAGAGAATCTTACAGTTGTTATAGACCTATGAAAATGTTAAAATTTTCGAAAACAATATGGTTTATCGGTCTATGAAACGATACAACGAGATCTCCTTTGTCAAATGCGAACAAATCCGCTCTGAAAGTAGAAAATTCGAGGACCATGCCCACATCACTAAAGAAGCTTAGATCTTACCGAAGATCTAGCACCAATGAAGACAGCTCTAGGTAATATAAGAGCCACTAGAGCGAAGGTGCCACTTGAGCGGCATGTGAACGGAGAGCATAGGAAAATAATTTTCACTGTTGAAGAGGAATTCAACCGGAAAAATTACAGAGTCTACGCTCATAGGTAAAAAACAGATCATCATTCGCTTCAGTGATGAATGACTTTGGCGGGAAGTCGTATAATGGCGTCACTCAACTTCATTTCTTCGAGCAAGGGGACATAAAACCTACCAAAATAATGTTTTGGTGGAGGTAGTAAAGCCGCTTAGAATACCTTGCTGCAGGAAAACATTGGATCGATCTTCCAGCAAGATTCAGCGCCAGTCCACAACGTGAGACCCACACAGTGTTGGTTGGAGATTTGCCTGAATTAAACGCTGCTCAACATTAGCCCTCACGAAGTTCGAACCTCAATCCGATGAATTAGTTGTTGAGGGAAGTTTTCGAGAAGGCTTTGCTATAGATCTAACCGCAATATTGAGGTATTAATCGAGGCTGATTTGATGAAAGTAGCTATTTCAACACCCCTGGAAGTGATGCTTGCGGCGATAAAAAAGTGACCCGAAGTGGCCCTCTGGAGACATTTCGAATACATTTTATATTTTTGAATTATCTCCTCAGTAAGAAATAAAATAACATAAACTTAATTCCTCTTTCTTTATTTTTCTACACACATATGCAAGGGATATAACTTATAAGACAGGACAACATACATGTTGCCATTATGTTTACACACATTAGTTTTAGAATTAATATTAATCTTTATGAAACACGGTTCCAAGAAATGTTCCTATTACTGAGTTCATCCTTTTGTGTATCAGATTATATGTGCTGAATTAATGTTAAAATTTTAAATAATTGATTGGTTTCTCCGTTGTTCCGCGATAGTTCATTTTTAAATCAAATAAAATATTGGTTATCGGTTTATTCGGTATATTTTTAGAAAAACATATACAAGGCTGACACAAAAAGAAACCTTTTCTATATTCTGCATGATTATCGTACGCTAGATAAAGAATTTTGAAGTTTCACTGTAAAAATATCAAGTATTGTTTTCATGTCTTCCTATCTGATTATGGTTACAGACGACGGCGACGACATAACAAACCGCGAACAATGTCAAAAAGATAAAAGGTGGCGAATATAATTAATTTTCAGTCTAGTGAACCTCCACCTTTAAGATCAGTTACTCGTAGGAGTAATCTAACAACAGCCAGCCGTGAACATTGAATTTCCGTTGATCTGTCACGAGCCTTTTTCAAACCTATTCATTCTGACTGGCCGAGCTAATCCATTCTTTGCGACTCGTTAGCGATGTTTGTTTTTTTGTATTTTATAAAACGCCGGATTTATTCGCGAAACGCACTGACCAAACGCAAAACACGTATAATTCTGCGAACATAAATTTCGTTGCACAACATATTTCGCGCATATAATTGAACATACAGTTGGCATATTCAGCGGCATACTCTCCTTTGCCTTTTGATTTACGGTACCAAACCATCAGCCGTTTATTATAAACCTATTTATCATGTTCTGTATAAAAAGTAAAAAAAAACTCGTTCACTGTTTTGATATTTTCAGTTAAGGATGTATCGGAGGTACAACCGGAGGCAAAAGTACTAAGAATCATAAACTTGAGAATAACTTTACTTTACAGAACATAGAAAAGAAAAATTAGTAAAGATACTGCTAGACAATAATGTATAATAAAAAAAAGTGTAAATTTCAGCTATAATTTAGAATTAAATTAATAATAACAAATAGTATGAAAAATGTTTAAATGATAAAAGTAAAGTAAGTTTAAAGTAAGTAAAAGTAAGTTTAAAAGTAAAAGTAATAAAATAAAAGTAATAAATAAAAATGTTTGGAAAATGTTTTTGAAAAAACTTTTGGTAGTGAGTATGCCTCGATTTTAACTTTTGGGCAAAAACATTTTTGATTTAAATCTCTAGAACTACTTTACTTAATAATACTTAAATATTAATTAAAACTTCTAACAATTATTTATCTTTGTTAATTATTAATGATAATTGTTTTAAACTTTAAAGATGTATCGAAGGTATGTTAAAAATCTACAAAACGTTTAAAATCCTTAAAATTGAGAGAATATTCTTTACTCAATCGTTAAGCCACTGTGAAAATTTCAAATCAATTGACTAAGTCGTTCAAAAGTTATTGCAATTTAAAATTATCGTAATTTTTTACGTGATCTTATGGAGATCCACTAATTTAATAAATTAAACACGTTACAAATTTACAAAGAAAAGTTATCAAGGGTTCCAAACTTTCAAACTATGTAACTTAAACTGTTTGGAACCTAATTAGCGCAGTTTTATTATTATTCATTTTCAGTACTTTTGCCTCCGACACATCCTTAATGTAAGGTTTCGGCCTGTTTTATTGCTAGGCACTACTATGATCAATAAATAAGGTGACTTAAATATAAGTCTAATAATATAAGTATATTAAATATAAGTATAATAAAAATTAATAAATATAAAACACAAAGTACTTATTAATTTATGCGAATTTGTTTTATCTTCTTCAAAGTAATTCCCTCTCATAGTAATACACTCGTTACCACATTTTTTTTTCAATTCTTCTGCTATTTCCTTCCAACGAAACTCTTGAATGACGTCTAAGTATTCAAAACGGCGTCCACGAAGTGGTTTCTTTAATGGAGGGAACAAGAAAAAGTCTCACTGAGCCATATCTGCTGAATATGGGGCTTGGTTGACGTGACGTGAACTGAACGAGGTTTATCTTCAACTACTTCTCTAATATCAATAAATTCCTTGTAATTTTTTTGACATGAGTTCATCGCCGTAACACTTTGTGGCCAAATTTTTTGCTCAATAAATTTATCCATTTTAAAAAATCGCCGACAAAAATTTTTAGTAATTACAATAGGTGGTAAAAGTTTTAACTTAACAGGCGAAATGATGTCAAGGACTGTAATACCAACTTAAAAAGCAAATAGTTGAATCGATACGTAAAGCGTACGAATTTTAAAAATAAAAATCACTATATTTTTTATTCATGGCAGTAAAATGCGTACATCCCATTCTAACTTTCGCCATAGAAGCCAGAGCAGGCATGAACAGTGTATAATACGCACTGGGAACATCTAAAATAATATCTCATGAACATCTGCAGAACAAAAGATGGGAAAACATGGGATAAGTACGAAGTCGAAATTGGAATCAATACATTTCCAGAGTGAACAGATTAGTGAGGACAGCACGAGACTATAAACCACGAGGCTCCAGACCACCAGGGAGACCACCAAAAAGATGAAGGAACAGATAGACATCAGGCTCACAGGAAGGAAATGCTCAGCAGAACTCAGATCTTGGCATAATGTCAAGCTTAACATCAGTGTAACGTGGATTTTAAAATCATGAAGACAAGAAAGATCATCTTTTAACATGTCGATAATGATGATCACTTACGGGTATTTTCAAAAAGAAAATTAAACACAAACTAATAGCTTTGATTCGGAGAAAGAGTCGGAGAAGTTAGCAATAACATACTTATTCAGAATTATTACACTTAAATTGATAATAATATGGTAGATACTTTTTGACCATTCTATATCTTAGTATTTATCTAATTATATGATAGTTTGTGATCAGTAATCATGCTCTAAAAAGACCATCTAAGATTAAAAATAAAATATTACTGGGTTTTTGGTAGATGATCATTGCTAATATGAAAAATAAACCCCTAAAATATAAAACAATTACGACACCGTTGTGGAAATGATATCCAACTTTAAGAAAGTACTTACTTAAGTGGAAATTCAGTGTCATTCAAAAGTTCTAAAATAAAATTCTTCCCAATATGTGATCTCATGATTATTATATTGGTTTTGATATTGATATTTCATACAGTGAATGAGTGAGGATGAATCTCAAATAGAAGAATCAAAACGATTGAAGAATTTTTTTAGTTCAGATTTAATTAACGAATTTTAATATGACAGATTAGCATTTAATATGATAGATATTTTAGCAAAAATTCAAAAAGCATTCAAAAATTAGAGCAGGATTAGAAATAGAACCGATTCTAAAGAAAATCGGAAAACAACTTGGTTGGTTTGGACACTTAGAAAGATTGAAGATAGACAATCTGGTGAAAAGGATATGAGAAGCTGGAAGGGAGGAAATGAGGAAACGAGATAGACTCAAAAGAATTGAAACTATGAAATTGCAGAAATCCTCAATTCTAGAGAATAATTTGGAACGAAGCAGGGACCAAGACGATGGACAAAAGAGGATTTTAAAGATCAAATTGAAAGTATATCCACAGTTGTAGTTTCATCATATATCAATTCTAATAAATTTACATAGGCTTTCTTTACACCTTGATTAAGCAATGCATCCATTATAGCCTGCTTTGAGATTGAATCAAATGCTTCTTCATAATCGATAAAAGCCAAGCACAGGATCTACTGCTGTAGAACCTGGATGTGATCTATTGTACTGAAACTACTTCTGAATCATGTTTGTTCTCTTGGTTGTACGTCATTGAGTTTTCTTAATATTCATTTAGATATTATCATAATAAAATTTTGTACACCACTGATAGAAGGCTTATTGGGCGGTTTTTTAAATACTCCTGCTCTCCTTTTTTTATGCAAAAGTATATATATATATATATATATATATATATATATATATATATATATATATATATATATATATATATATATATATATATGGCCTTGAAGAAGTATTGCGTAAACTGGATTGAAAACAGGATGGTGTAAAGATCAATGGTGCAAACTTAAACCATCTTAGATTTGCAGATGATATCGTTTTCCTTTCACAAAACCCAGAGGAGCTTCAAAGTCGCATACAAGAACTGCAAAGGGTTGGCGAAACATTTGGCCTGAAAATAAACCTGAAAAACAGTCAGGTTATGTTCAATAACTTTGCTCAGGACAGAACAATTTCAGTTTTAGGAAGGGATTTAGAGATTATGGACAGCTTTATATATCTTGGGCAGAGAGGATTTCGATGGAGGGGAATACCGCACGGGAGGTGGAACGGCGTGTTAATGTGGCTGGCAAGTATTTGGCAGGCTTAACATTGTGTTTAAGAGCAGACCCCCACTTTGCCTGAAAAGAAAAGTCTTCGATCAGTGCGTTCTACCCGTTTGATATACGGAAGCGAAACCTGGATACTCACATCGCAATCAATTCAAAAACTTCGGGTAGCACAGAGGGGAATGGAAAGATGTATGCCTGGCATTACAAGGCGAGACAGAAAGTCCTGCGCATGGATCAGGGAACAAGCTAAGATCTATTACATCATGGGAAGAGTAAAGCAATTGAAATGGAGATGGGCAGGCCTTATAGCGAGGCGATGGGATGACAGATGGACCAAGGCAATCCTGGAGTGGATACCGCTTGATCGCGAAGAAGACCGAAAGTACGATGGATTGATGATATCGTTAAGTATATTGGACCAGAGTGGCACAGGAAAGCCCAGGACCGTGAAAGTTGGAAACATGCAAGAGGCGTTCATCCTGCAGTGATGTTGATAATGAGTTGTTAAAGAAAAACTTTAAATGGTACGTACTATATGTTTTTATTTATATATTACTATGATTACTATGATACTATTTATGATTACCTCCGTAGTAAAAGTGATGAAATAATTTCTGACATAATAAGGTAAACATGTACCGGAATTGCCCTCCATAATATTAAATTGAAGATTTAATAAGCCATTAGTTCATCATATAAATTAACGTCTTTTCTAATACGTTACATTAACAATTTAGCCGACATCCTAAAGCTAACCGTTTCTCTAAAATCAAGCTCGAGCTTTATAAATTATCGAGTTTTAAAAAGATATTTTATCAAATAGCGAGGCAACTTCGCAAACGATGCGATGTAAACAAGAACTTCAAAGAACTTCCCCTCGAAAGTTTGTTGATGTTTTAGAGAAGAGTCGATTGAAAATTCTTGGAGTAAATGCGAAATATTTAAAATTCCTTCAAGTAAATTGCCGGCGATTAACAAGTGTTTTCCGACCAAGAGTTTTCATTATTTAATTCAAAATAAGTTTTTTAATCTCGGAGTTTTTAATGAAATACTTCGCACTATATTCTTGGACGGCGTAGAACTTATTATATTAAGTTTTGTACTTGTTTTGGAATAGCTGCTTTATTTAGTTTTTCTTGTTTGCTTGAAGATTCTTATACTTCATACTACAGTTCCTGTCCAGATTAATATGGACTTGTGGTTTTCATGCAAAATCCAAGTTATGCGTATTTCTAAAGCATTTTGAGTTCTGTATGAACTAAAATCGTTTACTAAACCATAGATTAACATTTATCTTAAACATAATGCCAATATTTTTTATATTGGCCACAATGACCGCGAACACCGCCGTTTTTGAGTATTTGGTACGTTTGCTATTTCAAGTGTGCTATTTTCTCGTGCATTTGAGTGAAGTTATTGACAAATATTGATTAAATTATTGAGTTGAGTAAGTATTGTTTGCTTTAATATTGTATTCTAACCTATTTCGTAATACAAAAAAGGTTTTATATGCTTTTAAAGTAACTTTTTAGGTTTCCAGTTACCTAGCCTTACCTAAAGATATTTCCTCGACCAAAATGGGGGTTGTTAAGGGTCTTTTGGTCCTAGGAACTATATCACAAAGAGAAATTGCCAAGAGAGCAAATATATCCAAGACATCGGTGGCCAATATAGTCCGCAAAGTGAAAAGGTGCATAATCTTGACTCCTAAACGTCAGGGTAAATGTGGTAGAAAACCATCAGTAACTCTTCGCGGGTTACGTATTTTGGCCAAGGCCGTCAAAGATGATAGAACGGCCACAAATGCGATCATAAAACATAAAATGGCTAAGGCTGAAATCGATGTATCCATTCGTACAGTGCGACGAAAATTGGTTGATTTAGAGTTGAACTGTCGCCGACCAGTGAACCATCCAAATTTACGGACCAGAAGAAGAAGAAAAAACGTTTACAAGGACTAAAAATATCAAGGTTTTACTGAGGACGATTGGTAAAAGGTACGTAATAATATTCAGCATGATAAAATACTTTTTATTATTCTAAAAATTTTAATAAATCGCTTATCTTATTTAACCGGTTTGCAATGGTGATGACAGCACCATTCAAATCTTAATTGACAAAACCCAATACGTTCGACGAAGACCTTCCGAAAAATAACATTCAGACTGTATGATAACAACTTTTGAGACAGCAGCAGTACATTTCGGTCCTAGAAAATAGATTGATTCCTCAATTGAGAGAATGGTGCCCTAATAATGAAAATATAATTTTCATACAAGATGGAGCACCATGTCACACTGCGAAATCGGTAAAAAAATTCATTAATGAACAGAATATTCAGTTGTTGGGTTGGCCTGGAAACTCACCAGATACGAATCCAATAAATAATGTCTGGGAGCTTTTGAAACGTGAGATTGCCAAGGAAAATGCCACAAATAAGGCACAATTAATTGAGAGAATAATTTCCCATTGGAATCATAATGAACACCTCAAAGAAATGTGTCTTAATTGCATTCGAAGTATGCCTCGACGAGTACGTGCAGTCATAGAGGCTAAGGGCGATAATACAAAATATTAAATAAAACATAGATCTGTTTGTATATGAGTACTATTGTACTAAGTGATCAGTATAATAAAGAAATCTTTAACATATTGAGTAACTTTTATCACCCAAACACACATATTTTTCTAAAAATCAAACAACAAAAGTGATTTTACATAATTATTTCAAGTGACCATTAATATAGACAGGAACTATATATACAAGAACTATAAGTACTAAAAGTATTGTTTGTTAAATAGAAAGCGTTTTTCAGGAGAGATACATAGATACCAGCAGTGTATATTTATTTATGTGTTGTGTTTCGAAATGATAGTATTTACATTTTTCAAAGTCATGAACTAAATCAGTCTTCGATATAAAGAATTGTGAGGAAATTGTACGAAACAAGTTGTGTAATTGATGAACCGAAAGGTAAAAGATCAAAAACTATATGCGTTAATAAAACAATTGCTGTTTTAAGTGAATGTGTTGAAAATAAAAAGATCAACTTTACCACTGTGTTGAAGATTGTTTCCATGAATTAGGTCCGCTTTACCATTGTTTCCTTAACTAGCAACTTACCTGAAAAAAAAAGAAAAATCAGTTTAAAATGGAGAATCACCTGACAGAAATATTTAAACATAACCTTAATACAAATTATATTATGGAAATGGGTAGAGTCCTTATAACAGGCATTTCAGATTAAGCAGTTTTTTTTTAATTCTTGAATAAATCGCAGATGGCGTTGTGAATTTGCCTAGGTCTAGTTTCATTTCAGAAGTGTAATGTATGACATTTATAAAAATGGAGTCTTACACAATACAGCAACGCATTAAAAGTGAAAAATATTTTTAGAAATTTACAGTTTGCACAATCGTCCATCTGAAAGCACTATCAATCGAATTGTTTAAAAATTCAAGAAACTGATTCAGTTGAAGATAAAAGAAGAGCAATATATAGTTGGACTGGTCAAGAGCATATTGATTTGGTACGTCAAAGTGTTGCTAAAGACCCAGAAATTTCCATTAGTGGTCGTTCACAACAATTTGAACTGAGAGAATCCACAACATGGCGTATTTTACGAAAGGATTTGGCTCTGAAGGCTTATAAGGTCCAAATAACACAGGAACTAAAGCCACTGGATCATTCAAAACGTCGTGATTTTGTTAATTGGATCCAAGAACAAACAGATGATTTTTCTCAAAAAATCCCCTTTTTAGATGAAGCATATTTTGGACTGATGACTATGTTAATAAACAAAATTGTCGCATTTGAGGTGAGAAAATCCACGATTAATTCATGAGAAACCTTTACATCCTAAATGAGTGAATGTTTCGTGTGCATTATGATCAGGAAGTGTAACTGAGCGGTATTTCTTTCAGAATGCTGCTGGTGAAGCTGTAACTGCGAATGGTGTTCGATATCGTGAGATGATAACTGGATTTTTGTGAGCTGAATTGAATTATATTGGTCTGGAGGATATGTGGTTCCAACAGGATGGCGTTACACCTCACTCTGCTAATGAAACAATTAATTTATCGATATTGAACGAGTTATTGCAAGAAACGGTGATATTAACTGACCACCAAGATCATGTGATTTGACAACTATTTTCTTTATGGTTACGTGAAAAGCCAGGTCTATAACAATAATCCACAATCGATTCCTGAACTAAATGATGAAATTATTCGAGTCATTGGTGAGATAGAGCAAAGGTTATGCCAAAATGTCATCCAAAGTTTTGACAAAAGAGTGGACGTTGTGGAGCTTCAAGAGGTGGTTATTTAGCTGATGCTGTCTTTCGTGACTAAATGTCATTCACTATGCTTTAATTATCAATAAAAAGTTTTTTTAAAATTGACTCAAATTCTGTGTTTTATTCAAGAATAAAAAAGCTTCATTTGAAAGACCCTTTATATCATAGCATGGCGAAAATACGCAGTGAGACAACTACGTCAACGCCATCTTGACAATTAATTGGTTACTATTATTTGAATGATCGTTTATACCTCGTGTAGCAGTACTGACAGAACCCTGCTGTATACTGTAACATGTCCCTGTAGCTGAGCTACAGTTAGGGTGTAAAGGAAAGTATTTTCGTAAATTTAACCAACGATTATTCACGTCATTTGAAAGAAAAAGGTTCCTTACAACAAAAGTCAAAAACCTAAGTGTAAAATCTGCAAAATTATTAAATTACCAATCGAAAAGCTATGATAAGAATTAACATTTTAAGCAAATATGTGCAAAAGCATATTTGGCAAATATTAATTCCTTCTTACTTAACGAATAAACTACAAATAAATGAATCAAACTAGTTAAACTAGTTTTTTTTTTAATTAAGAAGCACCAGGCCAGTGCGTGCATTTAAGTTCGATTTAAAACCAAAAATATATTCGGTACGCGAATAACATGATATGCTTGGTATTTATGAATAAGTTATCCAACATTCCGAAGAGACTAGGCGGGTAAGTATACCCAGAAAGCTCGCTATCAGCTCAGTAAATATTTGTCCAAGTTTCTCAAAGAATTTTGGATACGGGCGGTGTGGTTTTAAATTCTCAAGTGCTTCCAAGAAGAAATTTTATATCTTGTTGGAGATAATTCTACCAGAAGTACTCGAAGTTTTGCGCGTCAAGTTAGTATTTCACATTGGATTGAAGATTGAATTGACTAAAAGGGCAATTACTCCACCCTTATAATTACAAAGGGTATAAGTCAGTCAAAAAAATTATGAATGGTCTATAGGCTAAGACCAAGGAATCCAAAATTTCTGTTCAATATTTTATTAACCGACGAAGCTTCTTTAATCAGAAATGGGATGGTGAACACTTTGAACAGTGGATTTATTAAAACAATGGATCATATTATTCTTAATATGACGTGAATGTTTTAAGACGTATTACAGTGTGAAAAATGAGTGCTAGTAATTTCAACTTTGACATAAAAAAATATTAAATTTGTAAAAACATTGGTGTGGATTTCCTAAAAATATTATGGGGCGGAATTATTTTTTTCGATTTTACATGAGATGACGTAACTATTTGTTTATGCATTCATGGCAATTTTGAAACTATTGTGTGTTAAGGTAATAACCATAACCTATAAAACGTATTATATGACAGTGAGTTCACATGTAAACATTATGTGTTTTTATTTCATTGAAAATGTCGAAGTTTATACCAAATATTCAGCTTTTGCGGGAAGCTTAAATTTTATTCTTTAATTGTTTGAAGGAAACTGCTAGTGAAAGTCATCGTTTGCTTGTAGAAGCTTATGAAGAACATACAACTACCGAGAAATTTGGCTTAAAAGTGTCAAAAGTGGTGATTTTGATGTGAAAGAAAAGAACGTCCAGGCCAACCAACTGTTGGATAATCTGTACACAAACTTGGATTCATTCAGTAAGAAGGTATTTCAGCACTGCATGAATTGACTGAAAGACTACGAGAAAGGCGTTTAACCACATTTGAAATGTTGTCAATTTTGTGTATTTTTTTCTTTTTTTTTGGGTTTTTCGTCACGATCTAAAACTCGAAAAATATCAAAAATATCTCTTCATATGTAAATAAAGAATCACTGGGTAAAAACAAAAAACCAAACGGAGAATATTGTCAATGTAAGTATCATTGACTTATAGATAAGATATATTTACTTCCTATCTTTTCATTATATATAAAAATTAATATAATTTATTTTTTAGATTCGTTTTGAAAACGGGAGGAGAAGACCTCCCGAAGCGTTAACGTTCAAAAGTGTATTTATTTAAAAAAAAAATTGTATTTTTAAAATTTTGTTCATTAGTGATTCTTTATTTACACAAGAACAGATATTTCTGATATTTTTTGAGTTTTAGATAGTGGCGAAAACCCAAAAAAAGAAAAAAAATATATGAACACGCCAAAATCATTCAGACAACACTTAAGTCAATTTTGTATCGAATTGTTACTGGTGATCAAAAAATGGATTCATTACGACAATTCTAAGCGAAGAAAAGCAAAAGTTAAGCCGGGTGAACCATCGACATCAACACCGCAATGAGATGTTTACGGAAAGAAGCTTATACTGTGTATCTGGTGGGATCAGAAAGGTGTTGTGTACTATGAGCTGTTGAAACCGAATGCAACTTCATTGCTGTATCATCACTGTAGAACGTTATCGATAACGAATGATCAATTTGGATCGAGCATTATAAGAAAAACGTCCAGAATGGGCTGAAAGACAACGAACTTGATTTTGCTTAATGACAACGCTCGACCTCATACTGCAAACGTTGTGAAAGAAACGTTACAGTTGCTTGGCTGAGAAGTTTTGCCTCACCCGCCTTATTCGCCAGACATTGCCCCTTTCGACTTCTATTTGTTTTGATCGATACAAAGCGGATTATTGGAACAGTACTTAAAAAATTACGAAGAAGCGAAAAATTGGATGCATTGTGGATCTCTTCTAAAAATATTGAATTATTTAAACGTAGAATCCATTTATTATCCGAATGGATTCCACCGAAATTGGGAAAAGGTCATAGCTATAGATGGTAAATACTTTAATTGAAATATAGTGTACCGTTTTAAATAAAATAGTTTTTATAACAAAAAATCGAAAAAATTAATTCCGTATATTTATATATATATATATATATATATATATATATATATATATATATATATATATATATATATATATATATATATATATATATATATATAATTATTTATTGTAGAAACTTTCTATATTTATAACCAATTCAACATCAAAAACATTCAATTCTGATGAAGCTACACTGGTAGCGACATAAAACATAAAGAATAAAGTGGAAATGTTGATAAAACGTCTTTATCTTAAACATTTATAATTCATGTCCATTAAATAGATTTCAGCACAATTCACAAAACAATATAAATGTATATCTGTAAATGACTTCTTAACGATGCAAAGATAGAATGAAAATGAAAATTTCAGTAATAAAAAAAAAACATTTGAACGACTTGGATTCATATCAATTCCCTTATTTAAATTTTTAAATGGGGCTTTTTATAATAGCTATTTACAAGTCTACAGAAGGTTATGGCTGGTTAATGTTTGTTACTTTACGTTATGTCGGCAACCACTTATGGACGATAGTGTATTTGTATTAATGCAGAAAAAAAGGTTGATATTACTATTTTAATATAAAACCGAATACGATCAAAGAACTACGAGACAAAGGTCACAAACGAACCAATAGAGATATCAATCGACCTGCCGTGTTCCATTCCCGGAAAGACGGTCAAAATGATCCACGTACACTCTGATCCTTATAATATATTCTGTTTACTTCATCGTCTTCATTTGTACATGACAAAGTGTACGCCTTATCCCTCGGTGCGTCGCTTTTTCTAACCCAGGAGGGCGGCGCATGGGGCGACCGAGGATTTATGTAATATTTCCGTGGAGCCGTTCGTCGCACGTGAGCGGCATAACGGACCGGAGCCAATTTAAAATACCGCAAATAGTAACGAGACGCTGACGGAATTTAATTTCGACTCTTTGTTTGACTTGGCGTCTCGCGCTTCTCGAACTTTTTTCCAAAGTGAAATTCGGCACGGGGGCGGTTAAATTCCCGGGGTGAATTGCTGCGGTGCCTCTCTGTGTCCGCCCACCGTTCAAAACCCGGTGTAGTGAAATTTTAAACTTTCCACTTATCAAATATTAAAGGTCGCAATAATGTTGTTTTTATCGTCTGCTTTGTGGGGTTCAACTCAATCATACGTTTATTCAAGAAAAAATGTATATTTTTTTATTATTTATTAATGTAGTCACTTGTTTGCAATCTCCCGATGTACATTTCGAATGCTTTAGTCGGCTTTTGATGATGTTAATCCTTTTAGAGAAACTAGGAAATTAATTTGAGTTGCAACATAACAATTAATCATTGCAAAGTAGTCATATTTTCAACAATAACAAAGTTATAATGATGGTAGTTGTTTTATAGAATATATACAGAATTTTTGTGTACTGAAATTTTTGTATATAATAAAAAAATGTTCCATTTACATTTCTTCATCTTATTCTTCCTTTCTAATAGGCAATATGGCCTGTTATTTGATTGCTTTATATCCTTATGTAATGTTTTCACTCTATATTTTACGTGGTCGGCCTTTACTTCTCCCGTCTATAAGTCTAATATAAGATTTGTCTCTGGCTACCTTAACTACTCTGCTTTGTATAATTCTACTTGTGTGATTGTTCCTTTCTCTTTGCCTATTCATTCTCTTATACACTACCATTTCCAATAACTTTAATGTGTTAGATATATCAGGTCCTGTTTCTGACGTAATTGTTCTTATGATGGCTTTATAAATCCTTGCCCATGTTTTCGTTCTAATGTGTTTATTTTCCAAATTTTATTGTTTAGACATCCAGTCACTTTATTAATTTTCTGAATCTGATCTCTGATTTCTTTTTCTAAATCCGAAATTGACTATCGCGATGTCTAAGTGTTTTACTCCCATGATTTGTTCTATGCTTGTGCCGTCAATTTCAATCTTACATCTAACATGTTTTTCGTTAATGATTAATGTTTTAAAAGTTTGGGCTGCCATGGTTATATTAAAGTTTT
This sequence comes from Cosmopolites sordidus, assembly GCA_031761425.1. Classification (NCBI taxonomy): domain Eukaryota; kingdom Metazoa; phylum Arthropoda; class Insecta; order Coleoptera; family Curculionidae; genus Cosmopolites; species Cosmopolites sordidus. Next base: position 2,484,243 of record JARFXV010000063.1, on the reverse strand, counting down.
TTGCTGTTTTGCTGTTCCTATGACTGTTTTGTCATGACTCTATTGACTGATTTCTTCCGGATCGACCAAATATAGAAAGGCTGGTCTGTATTCAATTGCTTTTTTAGTAATGGGTATTATAATATACAATACATTTGATACAAAAACATTAATAATGAGTATATCCCCCATGGTTATCATAACACTCTGTAATTTTGCGAGGTACGGACCGAACTAGATGATTTGTCTTCTTGTGGTAAGGTATACCAGCAGATTTGTATATATTGTTCAAATTTGTTTAAAGTTGCAGCAATTTTCAGCGAACCTTAGTGGGAACCTCGACTGGGGAGTACCCAACGTAGAGTTCCTCTAGAAGGTATGCGGTCTTACATACCTTCGAAGTGGCGTGATTAAGGAGCGATTTATCGGATTTTATGCATCCATTCGAACTCGGTGTCGCAGGAAATCAGGAGATGCCAACCTCCTGGTCATAAAGAGCTCCCAAATTCATATGCATACATTGAAAGGTGTTTTTACGAGAAAATGAAACACAAAGTATTTAGTTATTCAACCAAATTTGTTTTATCTCATTCATCAAAGTAATCCCCTCTCAATGTAAGAAATTTATTTCAATGTTTATGCAGTTTTAGAATCAATTTTTATGCTTGACTTTTGGTGTTTTCATCAAAGTGGCCAGCGAACTCGTTTGAATTGCTTCTGTGAACTCAAAACGGTGTTCACAAAATGGTTTCTTTAATTGAGGGATCATGAAAAAGCTACAGTGCCATAATTAGTGAATATGGTGCTGTGGAACGGTTTTTGTTTGATTTTTAGCATACAATGGACGAATAATTATTGCGGAGTGCAATAGCGTGTTGTCGGGATGGAAAAACCATGAATAACGATAAATATTCCAGTTACGAGGGTAGTCAAAAGTGCCCAGCCTCAACATGAAGATGGCGCTACTCGTTAAAAATATTCTGGGAATATTATTGCGCATGCGCTGAGAGATAACCTTGAAAATTTCAGTCATATTAGATGCTCAGTTGATGTTTAACAGTCATTTATATCAGTCGATGTTAGTGTTTCTGTAAAAATGGAAAACATCGAATATCGAGCCGCCATTAAATTGTGCCATTTGAAAGGCAATACACCTAAACTATTGCAACACAAATGGTTGTATCGGTACGTAAAGCGCGCGAATTTTTAAAACAAAAGTTACCTTACTTTTTGATCATAGTTGTATGAGTGCTATATTTTTTATTATTCTAATCAGAAAAGGAAATTGTAAAATAAGTAAAGTAATTTAGCCTCAGGTAATACTCCTGCATCCCTGACGGTATCATCAACAATTCCGAATCCCATCGCCCGAACAGCCTTTGCTCCCGACGTAACAATAACTCCACTCAACCCCGAGATCGTTTTCAAGCCTCAACTTAAATTACGTTATTATTTTTCCTACAAAGAGTCAATTTAACTATCTCGAGCGAGATCCGAAACTTCTTTTATTTCTCACATTTAATTGCCTTTTCCAGGCGCAGCTCCGCCATCCCTCCGCCTCACCCCATCCACCAGCCTCACTCGCGACTGACGACGTAATATAATTCGAGCCTTAATTCCCCGCGTACCATTTGTCATCGAAATCTCAAACATCCGGTTTAATTAGAAACTCGATACATCATCAGGTCAATTAAACAAAAGTTTTTGATTTATGGGGATTTCGGGATACCCGAGCGAACTGGCTGACTGACTGGCAGGATAGCAGGCAGCCGGAGTTTTATAAAGTACGCCGATTAACTTGCCAACCCGTTTTGGATGTTGCAAACTGAGTGATGCACCATTCTTCTACACAAACGTTTTCTTTTCACGCCGATTTCGTTAAAACCCAAATAGAACTTTTAACCGAATGTGTAAATAAAATATTCGAGTATGTAGACAGTTTTGAATTATTTCAACTCCTTGATTTATATTTACTGGCAAAATAATACTATGTTTTATACATTATTACATTATAGATTTACATCTATATGATAATAACAAAAAAACATTCTAAGACACATTGACTTAGAATGAACCCTAAAGAAATATGCCAACAGAATATCTATGGCCTGAACTGATAAATGCGGACATAATCAATATTTTATTTCAAAAACACGGTGTCAGTTGTCACTCATCTCGCCAGATAGTCGATTTATTGCAAGAAAAGTTTCCTGGACGCGATATTTCTCGAAATGGTAACGTCAATTGGCCACCCAGATCATGCGATCTCACGCGCTTGTGTTATTTTTTGTGGGGTTGTAATACAAATCTTTTGCAACCCCTTGCTAGTTTTTTATGTGCAGTAGTTCTTCAGCATATCATCTGATGTTGTCGTGTTATTGTGTTTTTGGGCTATCCCTCATTCTGTTACCCCCTAATCGCCCCTCTATGATTCTCCTGGGTATTCTTGCCCATCCACGTATCCCGCCCATCTGAGTTGTTGAACTCTCCTATAATCTACAATATCTAGATCATTGTATATTTGCTTGAGTTCGAAGTTATATTTGATCGTCCCATTCTCATTATCATTCACACCACCAAAAATTCTTTTGAGTATTCATATTTAAATTATTGCAAGTATTTCTTGTTTTCTTTGTGAAGGTTCACGTCTTTCAGCAATTAGTGATACTGCTACTTTAAACTCGAAGAGATTTACCACTAAACATCAAATCACTTTTTGAAACTTTTGGATGTACGTTTCGCTAACCATATTAACATCATCAGAAGATGATTTAATCTCAATCGAGAAGTTTCAAAAAGTGATTTGGTGTTTAGTGGCAAATCTCTTCGAGTTTAGTGTTTCACATCGAAGGATTCGATAAAAGAATTGAACTGCTATTTTAGATCTTATGACATACTGCAGGGAGTTTTGTTATGCTTCATAATACGATTTCTCCTATCTTTTGTGATGTTGTTTTAGTCTAGTTTGCTTCCCAGATAAAATAATTTCTTTTCAACTTCATTGTAGACCTCGTCGATTATCCGGTTCTGCTCTATTCTTCGATTAGTATTATTTTTCATCACTTTTGTTTTGTCTATGTTTATTTCTAAGCCGATTCTTTTAGTTTTACCTTTATTTCTCTTAATAATCTTTCCGATTATGTTAATATATAAGTAATATCTTAAAATACTTGCTGCTTTCTCACAATTTGGTAAACATTTCAGTTTCGTTTATTTAAAAATGTGGGCCCTAAATCACCAAGGACACATCAGATATATCCTTGAACACCGCCCAAGAAGGTAGTCCAATGGTATTAAATAGCAGGGTTTAGGTAACCAGTCTTCATCAGCGTTGAATGAACAAACTTATCGAACATGCTCATGAAATGTAGAATATAAAACAGATAATTAATTTAACCATGTTTCTAAGTGGTTTAGTGTCATTTTGTGAAGTCATATTCTATTTAGTTTTATGTTATCAGTCAGATTATTATTTCATGAGATAATAGTCTTTTAACAGGAACTGCGTTGACAAACTGCTTTCGAAAAAAGACAAATAGCGAGTCCTCTATACCACAAACAAAACTAAACAGTGAATTTTTGAGGTTAGAGTGGTGGTATATGAATCTTTGATAATTTTTTACACTAGAGTGTATCAAAAATATTTGTATTTTTTCCTTTATTTATAAATAAAGATTTATTCTTCATTCGTAAGGGTTTAACCCGATTTCCACTTTGTGTTCTGACAAATAATCATTCTTTCTTCAGTATCTAAGAGATTTCACTACGAAATATTTAGTCAAAAGTCAAAAAAATTGTTAAAATGAGTGAAATAAGTTGCGAAATTAAAGTGATTTTAAAATGGTATTAAAAAAAGGTTTAAAGCTACTGATACCGTTCGTGAGATTTGTGAAGTAGTGGGTGGGGGCGGTGCTGCTCAGGGTTAAGCTCAGGTGCAGGGTGGGCTCAGCTCTGGTTCTGGGAGGGATACATGAGTCTTGAAGATGGGGAAAGATCAGGTCGTTCGTGTCTCGATGTCGATGTTTTAAAAACAGTAGATCCTACAATAAGCACTAGAACAGTCTCAGGGGAATTAGGAGTATCTGATACTACCGTTAACTGGTATTTGCGTGGCATAGAAATAGTTTTTCTTTCTTCAAATAAACACCTCGAATGTCATTTACTGATACTTCAGTTTGATCTAACGTAGATCAATAAGTAATTCTGTTCTAACTTAAATTGCTACTTTTAAAAGTTAAATTTAAGGCCTGATTCACTAGAATACTTTAGAGTCTAATAATTTATTTACACCAACTATTGTATGACGTACAACTGCATTATTCTCTGCTTTGAACTAGCATAATCACTTAGCTAAGTCAAAAGACTTCACTCTATTGAGCCTTCTTGTTAGATTGGTGTTATCGAGGAGCTGGATTGACTCAACGTTCATGTGTTGTTGGAGCGTTGTTCGTGACTCTGTGTGCTTTTAGTAATAGTCTGGTCAACACTGTTGATCTGAAGGTCTCGATGGATGGTTACAATTTCTGCTGTATAATGGCACATTGACGATGTTTCTCAGTACTTTGTTCTGGAATCTCTGGATGATTAGAGGTAATCGATCCACACCGATTTGAGGATTTGTTTATACAATAGTATTTTGTTATAGGTAGATAGACTGGAGTGTCTACCAAGCAGCCAATACATTTTCTTGTATCTTATATCAAGCTCTCCTCTTTTCTTTTTGACATGACTTTCCAGCGAAGTATTGCGTCTAATGTGATGGCTAGATATTTTACTGAGTTTGGAAAGGAATCTGGGAATTATTTATATTAATTGGAATCTGTTGTTCTCTTTTGTTTGTGAAATTAATATGTACAGAGTTGGTCTTGTACAGTTTGATGCGCCATCTTTTGGCCCAATTGTTTATTTGGTTGATCTTTGCCTACCGCTGAGATAGCAGTATTGCCTGCAAATGTGGCTATTGTATCTTGTTCTAGTTATGGAATGTCACTTGTCTTAGGACACTTCCTTGTGGCACTCCTACTCCATTTGCTTTCAACTCTGGGTATGCTTCTTCTTGTTTTACTCTGAAGAATCTGTCTGATATGTAAGATTCTAATAATTCAGAAAATTTTTGTGAAAGAAGCATATTCAGCTTATATTTTAATCGGAATAAAACAATTTTTCACTTTGTTATCTATCACTTTTATTTTTTAAACAAAATTTGTGTGACTATAGTTTCGTAAAATAATTTTACATTCTCAAACACTACTTTAAAACTTACTTACAATACTACTTAAAATACTACTTAAAACTGAGTTTTAAAGTAGTGTTTGAGAATGTAAAATCGTTTTACGTAACTATAGTCACACAAATTTTGTTTAAAAATAAAAGTGATAGATAACAAAGTAAATAATTGTTTTATTCCTTTTAAAAAACGAACTATCACGAAGTAACGGACAAATCAATCAATAATTTATATTTTAATCCATTGTGCGATACTTTGTCAAAAGTATTTTAAAATTACTTTCCTAAGTCAACCACGAGAGGACTGTCAGTGTAGGCCGTTGCAGTGCAATGTATTAAGATTCGAGCAAACGCTCGGTGAGCTGTTTCACACAGGTTGTTTGTCAGTACAGCTGTGAGTGACTAAGAGGTTCCATCGTTCGTTGTGCAACGGTTTATAATAAAGTTATTAACCAAGATAGGCGTTAAACCATCCAAAATATTAACTCGGTGCTTGGTTGGGCTAAGAAGTTTAAAAGTTGTCGAGCAATTGTCGTAAATGTAAGTCACAATCGACGTCCCAGATCAAATGTTACTGTTGACAACATTAGTGCAGTTCGCGACCTTATCAAAGGTGACCGGCGATTTACTATTCATGAAATCGCTTTAAAGGTGGATATTAGCTTTGGAAGTGCTCAAACAATCATCTTGGCTTCAGTAAAATCTGTGTCTGACGGGTTTGATTTTGACGAAGGAAAAATTGACAAAAAACACCCTCCTTACAGCCCAAATTTGTCAGCCTGTTTTTTGTTTGCGCCCTTGAAAGATATACTTGGAGGGATACGATTCGACAACGATCAAGATGTTGAGGACTTCGTGCGCAGTTGGCTGATGACCCAAACTATGTTGAAAGGAGACTATGTTGAAAAATTATCACCACCCAAATTATCACAATGATTCACCCTGGTATTAGTGTGTCATGAGTGAACTACCTTAAAAAATACGACATTCAAAAAGAAAACGCTACGGTCAAATATGTCCTTGATTAGCGGTAAACAACTCTTTAAGATATCTTATACCCTACATTATTTTTTTACAAGTTTAAACCAGCTAACTACCAAATAAACACCGCAAAGGGTATAGTCCCTTCCCTAAAAAAAGCATGATTTACACTCTGGGAACGCGTCGTCGTGGCCCATAAAACCCCCATAATAATCCGCGAGATATTTCCGTACTAATTCCAAATTACTCCGTCCGGTGCAACGCCAAGTTTTTTTTCTTCCTTCTTTCATTTACCGCCCCTGTTATACCCCCGCGCCAACCATTATAACAGCCACGTTGGTCTTTTCATTTGGCGCCGTTATACATACAAATAACTCTATAAATTTTCCGCTAAGGAGTTTTCCGTGTTTCATTATAAATTGGAAAACGAAACGTAGCCGAGAATTAATTAGGGCTCTTCTACCCGCCCTAAGAGGTAGATAAGGTATAAGCCGTAAGGCTGTGGGGAGTCGACTGCGGGGGGTAGTAAGAGTAACGGTGAAATATTAGGGCGGAAAAGGGATAGCTCGCCGTTTCTAATATAAATTTAAGGGATGTTTAAATAGAAATAGGGGGTTTTAGGCACGGCTCTGTCCGAGAACCGTAAGCCTATTACGATGGGATTCGCTTAGAGTTGCAGTATTTCGAATACAAAAATATTCGCGTGCGTGGTTCTGATATGTCCTTCATATATAAGATTTTGATTGAGTATGCAGAATTTCAAACAGACGGACATAAAAAAACGGTTTTTTTTGCGCAACAATGTAAATGAAACTGCTTGAAGGGAAAATATTAAGTTACTCAAGACACAATATATACATTAATATATTTAACTGAGGTAGTTGATACTGGATGGAAATTCATTTTAAATAAACAAACTAAGAATTTTTTCTAAATTTCCACTGTATTTATATAGTGTAGACATTAAAAGTATAGACATATAGTGTAGACATTTGCTGTATAGGTAACATGGTATGTATGAGGGGAGAGTGAACTCAGAAACTTTTTAATGAGGTATTATATTTTTTGATCGAAAATCGATATATTTTTCAAAGTAGTCTCCATTTGGCTCAACACTTTTCACTCAAAGATTTTCCACCTTATTTGTGCTTTCCTTAAAATACGACTTGTTTCTTTCCTCTCTCTATTTTCATTTGACGTTAATTTCCTTTCAGCCAGGCATTTCTTCATGTTTAGAAGGACAAAAACTCTGTGGGGGCCAAGTCTGAACAATATGGTGGAGGTGATATCAATTCGTAGCGGAAATTGACCAATTTCGCTTTTGCAATGGTGGGCCAAATCTAGAAAACAATGAACATTAACTTTTATGGCGATAGAAGCGTCTTTGCTTCCTCTGGGGAACGTTCGCCGGGTAATATCCACCGCTTTGACTGTTCTTTAGTTTCTGGTGTGTAGAGATGTATCCAGATTTCATCAGTTGTTACGAGTCGCCACAAAAATTCCTTATGATTGGGCTAAAAAAACATCTATACACCGCCGTGAAGTGGCCACTCCATTTCGTTTTGATCCGCAGTGAACAATTGCAACATGCATCACGCTGATATCTTTAATTGTCCAAATGTTATTCTAAATACTTTCTTTCAACTTCCCTCTGCTACCGGCCAACACGGTACTATAGATTTTGTTGACCATTTCGTCAGAAGTGACGTCAACGTAGCGTCCTGAGTGCTCACTCGTGCTGATTGGGTCACATCGAAATTTAGCAAACCAGTTATAAACCATAAACTGTGAAGGAACAGGATCCCTATGATACTTTTCCAACTTTTCTTCGGCTTGCTCGATAATTTTTCCACGCAAAAGGTAGCGTTTAATGAACACACGAAATTCGCCTTTTCCATGACGGCAAAAATTACGAACTTATCTGCTTTTGAAGACTGTCAAATCAAAACTAAATATCATATCGGATTAAAATTCATGGAGCGTTACTAGAAAGGAAAATAATTTTCAGAAATGCAATTGTACCGCCATCTATTGGAAAATGATCTGATTTTTCACTTTATCCGAAAGCTTAAGTTCTGAAAATGTACTAAAATTTCGAAAACTTACTTTAAATTCCGAACAAGTTCCGAAAATTTAATAAAATCAAATATTTTTTTAAAATTCATCAAGCAACCTCATTTTTATTAAAATTATTAACATGTGCCCTACTAACACATAATGAACCTAAATAATATAAGGTGTCCCATAAGAAAATTTCTATTTCATTAGCTCACTGCACAAACGCGCAAAAAACTGTGAGGTGCGCGGAGCGCATGCTCTTTAATAGCCCCGCGTTTAGGAATTTAGTCGATATGGGGCGTTTTCGAGAGCAAACCGTGGGTTGTGTGTACGAGAATTTTACAAAAACAATGATTTGAGGCTCATTTTCATCTCAACACTCATGTAAATAAGCAAAACTGCCATTATTGGAGTGCGACGAACCCGAAACTCAAACATAAAAAACCCCTACATTCGCCTAAAGGTACTATATGTGCTGCAATACAGCGCGAAAAATAATCGGCCCGTACTTTTTCGAAGACGGCAGGGGACGCGCAGTTATCGGCAATTCCGAGCATTATGTGGAAATGTTGGACAATTTTTTGGTACCTGAACTGCAAAACTTTGCTGGACATAATCAAAGAACATCAAGACGGACCAACGTCGCATACTTTCAATACGTCTCTGCTACGAGTTCGTGAAATTTTCCCAAACAAATTGATCTCCCGAGGAGGCGACAAAAGTTGGCCTCCACGTAGCCCTGATTTGAACCATATGGATTTTTTCTTGTGGGACTATCTAAAATCGAAAGTTTGCGTTAATAAACCGGGTTTTTTGGTGCGTTAACTTAAAAGAAAATATCCGACACGAAACGGCAGCCATTCCAGAGATTATGGGCCGAGCCGTCCTAAGAAATTTTGCTTGTCGTTTAGAGGAGTGCCGGGACCGTGAAGGTTTACATTTCGATTTTTAAAAAGTAATTGCCTAATGTGCCTTTCACAAAAAACTTTCTTTTGGGACACCTTGTATATAACTATTTGCATTTTACTAATCTTAATTTAATAATTTTCTTATTTGTTAACGCTCGGTACAAATAATCCTACATAATAACTATGTGTATTGCTACTAATTTACAGTAAATGTTTTGAATACTTTTTACGCGAGATTTTTAAATTTAAAACAAATTTCGGTATTTTTGACGTTCGGTTCTGTTCTTATTTTATAGTTCGGTTCGGTTTTTATTTTATATAAAAATTTAATATATCTGTATTATTAAAATATATAAGGCATGCATCAGAGTTGTAAATAAAATAAATAGATGAAAAAATTAAGTCACTTTTGTTCGCACACTTTCAAGCTATAACTGTAGTCCTAAAAGCCATGAACGACTAAAAAAAAAACATAAAATATTGTTGATTGCTCTCCATCACGTCATGTTAAGATTCATTATTTTTTTACGTTTATTGTAGGAAATGATTATATATAATGTGGGGAAATGTTCACTCATTAGTGAGCTAACAGCAAAAAAAAATATAGCCAAAATTGTCGTGTTCTTCTAAGAATAAGTTTCTTGGGTTCGATATAATGATTCATTAGTGCAGCCTTATTCTTACCAGAAATAATCTTTTACAAATAATTAGTGTAGAAACAGTTAAAAAAATAAGCACAAGGTCGAACAGGATTTTTCACAACATTCAAGCTTAATTAAGTGCCTTTAGAGGTGTATTTGCACGATCCGCTTGAATTTTACAGATACTGATAAATATTTTGCTAATAATAGTTGGATTTGAATATCTAGTAGGCAAAAGTGAACTGCGTTGCAATGGAAACAAATGTTAACTTTGATAACTGCAGGTATTATTAGGGTGTAAAACAAATATTTTCAGTTAAACTGGAATAACTAAAATTAGTTTACTGGATATCGGGATCAATTATGATTGATTATAAACTGCTGGGATGTTTGCAAAATGGTAAATGATTTGTGCGTAAATTTATTACAAAAAAATCTGCCAAACTCTTCGTTTCTATACATGGAAATGGAATCGACATTTCCAAAGATTGTCCATCAATCCATCCTGTCCATCAATCATTCACCATTCTCACCTGATTTGGCTCCCTACGACTTCTACCTCTTCGAAAAAGTTGATGAACGAACATCATTATGACGACATTCAAAAGGCGTCGACCGCCATCCTGAAGGACTTATCTTTGGTCGAGCTCAAAAATACATTCAGCAACCTAATTTACCGTACAAAACGTTGTATTGACTATTTTGAATAAAAATAACACTAGGGAACAGCAATTTTGTTGACTTGGATCTGTGACTTGTTTTTGACTAATTTTTCATCTCTGAATTCAAAAATATTCACAGTTTTTCTCTACGACGTCAAGTTCTTAAGCTACAGCATATCCCTCATTTTACCTTAAAAGTGTACATACGAAAGGAAATAAGGTGAGATCTGACCAAATAGATTAGAATATTTTATTCATACAGAGGTTAACATATTTTTAAAACTTAAATTGTGTTTATACAAAAAATAAATAAACGATATTATGGTAAAAATTTCTTCCTACAGCTTTTTCTGGAGTGTTCAGTTTGTAGACATTCTCGCTTGATGCGACAACAGTAGTCAGCCATCATACTGACATCCCATCTACGTTGATACCGCGCTTCCATAACCTTTAGATCTTGGTGGAATCGCTCGCCCTGTTCATCACTAACAGCACCAAGATTTTCTGGGAAGTTAGCAAGATGACTAAGTAAGAAATGCAGTTTGATGCTCATGTTGCAACCAAGCTTTTTAAAGCTCTCCAAGAGTTGTTGAACAATTTCGATGTAATTCGGGGCTCGTGTATTTCCAAGAAAGTCTTTAACAATATTTTTAAAAGCATTGTTTCAGTAAAAAAGTAAAATTTTCATCTTTAACGAGTTGCCGAATCTGTGGACCATCAAACACACCAGTCTTTATCTTTTCATATGACAGGCTAGGGAATGCCAAAATGATATACTTAAAGCAGTCTCCTTCAATTGACAACGCCTTAACAAATTGCTTCATAAGGTTTATATGCAAAGGCGGAAATACAATGTTTTTTCTGTCGACAAGTGGCTGATTTAAAATGTTTGGATCACCAGGTCTTAGGTCAGATCTTGGGGGCGAAAAAGGTTTGCCGGTAGGAGAGCAGTAGTGACTTCTGTGATTCGCCAAGCTTAGTCGGATGCGCAACAAATGTAGAGAAAAACTTGACGTGATAAAAAAAACTAAATAAAGTTTTGGAATTAGCATGTCAATTTACGTATAAAACAGCTTAAATATCAAACTCAACCGAAATTATTTTTCAAATTGTTCCCCAGTGTAATAATTTTTGCCCAAAAAAAATAAATAAATATGTGTGTTTTTTTAAGTCCCGTTTTTCGTGAGACGCACCTTGTAATATGTAATAAAGGAGTTATTTTGAAAAAAAAATTTTTTTTGCAACTCTAGGGATGTTCTAAGAACATTTTAATATAGAACATTCAGCAATGAAGCATAAAATTTAAGCAGCTTAAAACTTCCACGAAATATAATACGAAAGTTAGCTATAATATGACGACCCGCCGAAAAGTGATTTTTATCAGCTAATTGATTGAATACTGAAATCAGTTTACTGGATATCGGGATCAATTATGATTGATTATATACTGCTGGGATTTTTGCAAAATGGTAAATAATATTTTGTAAAAAAAGAACTCACCGACTGAAAGTTAAAATTATGATTTTAAAGATGATATATTGGGTTGTTCGAAAATATACTTTCCCTTTGCATGATGTCAATAGATACATACATACATACATACATACATACATACATACATACATACAGACACACACACACACACATATATACACATATATATATATATATATATATATATATATATATATATATATATATATATATATATATATATATATATATAACATATATATATATATATATATATATATATATATATATATATATATATATATATATATATATATATATATATATATATATATATATGTATATATATACATATATATATATATATATATATATATATATATATATATATATATATATATATATATATATATATATATATATACATATATATATATATATATATATATATATATATATATATATATATATACATATATATATATATATATATATATATATATATATATATATATATATATATATATATATATATATTCAACTGTTTCTTGCTTTATTTCGTTCTTCCTCTGTTATTCTTCTGCGTGTGATTACTAATATTCTATTATTTATTCCTATCGTGTACCAATTAATATCCGTTTTGTTATGTCGTCCTTTTCCTTTCTTAGTGTTTGATCTAACAAATTCCATTTTATTTACTTAATTATATTTCTATTTTATTCTTGATTAGTTCTCGTCTAGAGTTCCTTATTGGTGATGGCGTTGGGTCAGAGTTATGATTTTTTCAAGGCATTTGTTAGTGAAGACTGTCAAATTTTATGTTCTCACGAATGAACATCCCGTTTCATATTGCGTATATCCATAAAAGATGAAAATAATTAACGAGCTTTATGTATTGATAAAACTTTTTAAGTTGTTATTACTGTACTTGACATAGAATAGAAGCTTCATATCATTTCGCTTGTTAAGTTTGAAATTATCAAAGGATTTTCATTGAATCTCCCTTGCTGATACAATGAAAATTATTAGAAAGTGTTGTCAAAAACCTAGGTCAAGAAATGATTATAAGTGATACAAACACTTCTGTGATGATAAAGGCGCTGTTGAAGGCGAACGTTGTTCAGGAAGACCTTACACATCAATCAATGAAGAAAATATCAAACTCAAGTATATTGTACTGAGTAACCGCTGATTAAAAATCAGAGACATTAGAGATACTTACAGATTTGTGGCAAAACAATTAGTAGTTTTTGCATCACAATAAGGTACGTCATTCCATAAGCATCATATTCACCAGATATGGTATCGTGTGATACTCTTCTGTTCCCTAGATTGAAGTAACCACTTTGTGGCGGCCGTTTTGAGTCTATAGAAGTCATTCAAGAAAGTTGGTTGACTGCTTTGAAGGAAATATCAGAAATCAAGTATAAAACCAGTTCTGAAGACTGGATAAAACATTATAACAACATTATAAAAGGTGTGTTGCAGTGAGAGGGGATTGAAGGAGACATAATCAATTTGGATGAATTAATAATTATTTTGCTTTTTATTTCAAAAGTTACCTTGTTTTTTGATCATAGTAGTATATCATTCAGATAAACCTTTGTATTTTGAACTGAAAAAGTCGGTTTTCAGACATGTTTTCCTATATGATCTTTGATTGAAAAACTGCACAGTGGACACGTGAAAGATATTAAAAAATAATTAAAAAACAATGAAAATGTGTTGTCGCGCTCCTCTTAAATTTTGCCCTTCAGTCGCTATCAAGCGCCATTTAAAATTTCATTCATCTGATTTATGTATATATATATATATATATATATATATATATATATATATATATATATATATATATATATATATATATATATATATATATGGTTGCTAAGTCGGATGTAAAGAAGCATTTAAATGCTGCTTTACATAACGAACATGTCATTGAAAGTATTGTCCATCGCTAGCCACTACTTTCTCCATCCATTTTTTCAGCCATTTTTCTGACAGAATATGAATACCAGAACGGCTCATCTTTTGAGGTTATCCACGACTGGACCCATTTTTTGGCATCCTCAAAAGAATGGAAATGTTGCTCAGCCAGGCCATGAGTCATCGATCGAAACAAGTGGCAATCGGAAGAAGCATTGTCCGGTGAATACGGCGGGTGGGGTAGGATTTCAAATTTGAGCCTTTACAAGTAGGTTTTGACCGGTTTTGCAACATGTGGCCGAGCGTTGTCATGCTGCAAAATTACTCTGTCGTGTCTCTCCTCGTATTGCCGCCACTTTTCCTTCAATGCTCGGCTCACACGCATCAGTAGTTGATAGCGATTTGTAGTTGATAGTGATATCCCGTGATGGTTTCGTTGGGTTTGAGGGGCTCATAATACACCACAGCCAGCTGATTCCACCAAATACAAAGCATGAGTTTCGAACCATGGATATTTGGCATTGCCGTTAATATTGATGCATGGCCGGGCTTACCCCACGATTTTCTACGCTTCGGGTTATAGTAGTGTATCCACTTTTCATCACCAGTTATGATATGATGCAAAAGATCTTTCCTTTTCTGCCGTAGGAGCACGTGAGAAAAAGCCGTTCAACGTCTCTCGGCTTCAATTTATACGGCACCCAATTTCCTTGCTTTTGAATCATTCCTAATGCTTTTAAACATTTGACAACTATTATGTCATCAACTCCTAATGATTCTGCAAGTTCACTTTGCATATGTGATGGGTCTTTATCGAGTAATGCTTCGTTTCCAATTTTTTTCGGTTTGTCAGAGCGTTCATTATCTTCAACACCAAAATCATTATTTTTAAAACGTCTAAACCAATCTAAGCATGTTGTTTCCGACAGAGCATGATCGCCGTAAGTCTCCATAACAATTCTATGTGATTCAGCTGCAGATTTAAAAAAATGCACTAAAAGTTCCTGCAAATACTCTTTTTTGGTACGAAATTCGACATGTTTAACGCTATGACAAAATATGTTGATTACACTATGGAGGAATAACATACTGTCATTTCAAGCCTAATGGTGGATCTTCAGAACCCTTGGTCAATTCTACAGTTGCTTTCGAACGTTTAACTCGAGCCTGACTGATGACGGCTTAAGGCCAGAAACCGATCTCGGTAGACCTTTGTTGACATTTGATGGCGATTGAAGGAAATTTTACGTGAGGCACTAAATTGTGGCAATTGGACATTGTGAAGAAAAATAAAAGAATTCTTTCAGTAAAACAACAAAACCGTTATAAATGAAAACGTCCAATTTATTTTCCTTTCCTCTTTCTATTACATCTGTCAGCGTAGAAAAAAGTTACCCAACATACCGCCACATTCTAACGGTGAAAAACGCACCCGCGCCCTTTTAAAGGCCCCGATCACGTACCGAGGGAGAGTTTGCGGAAAAATGGTTACGCAGTAATCAAGAAGAATGATTAGTCGTCATGGTAACGGTAGAATTACTTATTTTCGGCCCCCGTATAATGTATTTTTTCTTTTATTTCCGGTTGGTCTATCTGGAAAAAAAAGTTTCGCGTTTGCTTTTAGTCATGGAGAGGGACCGTGTAACGAAATCAAATTTCCTATGCTTTGATCCGACCAGTATCTGGACTTATCTCTTAATTTAGAATAGGGTGATGTCGTTTTCGGGGAAAAGATTGATTTTTTTCAGTGCTACTAATAATAAATCAAAGATAAGGTAAGTTGTAACTCTGGGGACGTCGACTTTTAGTATATCCTGGTAATTAAGAGCAAAAAAAATTAGTGCGAAAGGTACTTTAGTTTTCCAAAAATACATGACTAGTTTGAACGGATACAATTCTTGGTTCTTTTCATGAAATTTTACGATTACAATTTCGGACAATCTCCGATCAATTTAGACTATAACTCGTTGGATTTCGCTTTTGAGGTCGTCATCTGTTTGTAGATTGCTGGCATAGACCTTCGATTGCAGATAACCTCACAAAAAGAATGGTGTTAAATCACAAGATTTTATTAAAACAATTATTGCTCGAGTGGTGTGGTAGGTGGCGTCATCCAGTTGGAACTTTATTTGTTCAAGATGTCATCTAGTTGGTAACCGCCGCCATTTCAACCTCACTTTCAAAAAAATATGGGGCTATAATGCCGCCTGCCACAAATGCACACCTGCCACATGGCATGAAATCTTCGATATGAAAATGAGCGTCATGAAGATGATTTTTCGACTAAATTGAAAATTCACTTTATGATGCTCTAAAAATGACTTGGCAAACTATCAGCAGTGAGAATAGTCAAAAAGTTCTAACTTTTGTATCAGTTCAATTTTGAATGGATAAAGGTGGAGGTCTTTAGTCAGTATTCGCTGAAAGGAGCTTCTCGAAATATTTAATTTTTGTACACAATTAGATATGTTGTACACGTTCGACATGTTGTTTATACTAACGAGGTCTTACGTCCATCCAGTTAAAAAGTTAAAAGTTTTCGTATCGTCTGCGCAAAATTTTCACTCAATCTATAATGTGTTTTACCAGTAATAACACGGCGTCTTTTCATATACTGTTATATATTTTCTAATCGGAAGAATCATATATTATAACTCTCAACATATTAGAGTTACTAACCACAAAGCAAAAAAATGGGGCGGAATTTAATAACATTGTTAATTTAGTAACAGTTGGTTGATGCTACGGTGTAATATGGAATTCAATTCAATATCTCAGAAAATTGAATAAAGAAACAAGCTTACAAATGGGTCAAATTTCTATTCACACCTCGGATGACTTAATAGAGATTTTTATATCTAATGAAACATAATGAGAGAGCCGAGCTAGATTTGGTATCGGCGGGACCCTACTACCCCACCATCCGTAAAATGATTGGAAAACTTTATGAAGGCTCATTAGGGAGACACATTACTATAATTTCCAAAGGATAATTGACCAATTATCGGCGTGGCTCTCTCTGTTCGGAGTTGATGAACTTTTTTATTGCGTCACAAAACACCCGAGACCAGTTCGAGACTTTAAACAAAAGGGAACTGTCGGATCGTTGTTAAAAGCAGCCGAGTGTGAACGAAATCAGAACGAGGATGTTTGCTTTGGGTATAAAAAGCTGAAAACCCATTTTAAAAATCGCGTAGAATTAATAAAAAAAAGTGAAGAGTGAGAGAGAAGTTTTACGAGAACGTCGGAATTTTGCGCTTGTTTTCTGAATCAGGAAAAACGGATTTAGCTTTATTATTGATTTAAACATATCGCAATGAAAAAAAGTATAAGAAGGAATGTTGGTGTGAACGAACTCAACACCATCAAAGTCTTCGTTACTACCATCAAAGCGTTCTGCAATTTTAACGAATCGTATTTTAACGTCATATATATATATATATATATATATATATATATATATATATATATATATATATATATATATTGTCTATAGTTGATTTGATTGTTTTTTTTCTGTACAGGTCTTTTTGGATTTGTTTTTGCTTTTTTCGAGTACAGTTTTAGGTTTAGTAAAACCATTATCAAATATACTAGGGCAACGATGGCGAACCAATGGCACGCGACAAAATAATTTGGGCACGGCATTAATTAAGGAATTTAGTTATCTAATCGAAATAATTTATTTTTTCGTCTACATTTTTTCGTTCTAAGTATTATTCAACATGACTAGTTTGGCAAAAAAACAAAAAGTGCAAGATAAGTGTAATAGAGAATTTCAAACTTGATGGACTGAGAAATATGGCATGGTTAGTAAAGATGATAAAACTCTGTGTGTTTTATGTTCTCGAACAGTGGTATGTAGAACATCGTCTGTAAAACGGCATAATGAAACAAATCACAAATATATTTGCCAAAAAAACCGAGCCAGAGCAGAAGGAATTTATTGCATTAAAGAAATAAATAGTCCACGTCTACGATTAAATATGTTAGCAAGTATCATTGCTCCGCATGGTAAACCTTTTAATGAGAGAGAGTTTTTGAAGAAAGCCTGGTTAGCATGCGCCCCTTCACTTTATGATTATTTTGAAAATACAGATAATTCAACGCATCTAAGATCTAGAAACACAACAAAAGATGGAATCCTAAAACGGACGGAAAATGTAAAAGAACAATAAAAAAATGACATCAAGTCCTCTCCTTTTATATCGCTGTCTTGACGAAAGTACTGATGTAACTAAATCTGCTCATTTAGCTGTTTATGCTCGATATTGTGTAGTAAACGATATCAAAGAAGAATTAATTACGATTACATGGTTGCCAATAACTACTAAGGGCACATATATTTGTACGGCTGTTAAAAATTCACTTGCTGAGAAAGAAATTGATTTATGTAAAATTGTTTCGATAACGACTGATGCTGCTTCAAGTATGGTGAACAAAAAAAAAGGTTTTATCAGTTTATTTCAAACACACATAGGACATCCGATTCTTGAATTCCACTGCATCATTCATCAAAAAGCCTTGCATGCTAAGGGTGGTTTCACACAAAAATAGTGAACGTCATATCGTCGCAGGCTTTAATTAAGCGAAAGTTTGATGCTTAGTTGGATGAAGTCAAATCGGCGTATAATGGCTTACTGATGTATAATAATGTTCGCGGGTTGAGCCGCGATAACGTACTTCAAAGATTTGTTGATTGTTTGGAAGAAATCAGAATCTTTTTACAAAATGAGGGAAAAATTTAACAATATTCACAATTGATTCAGCTAACATGGGATACCCGAGAAACTATCATTACATTTAACACCCGTGAAAACATTCGTCAAAATATATATATATATATATATATATATATATATATATATATATATATATATATATATATATATATATATATATATATATATATATATATATATAATATATAAATTGTTTAAAAAGTGAATAACTAAGTGCCTCAAAAATGCAAATAATTTTATACCACCCTAGCAACCTGCTCTCGAACAACGAACTCGAAGAGATTTAAGAACTAAAGACCAAACCACTTTTTAAACTTCTCGACGAGCGTTTCGTTAACTAGGTAAGCATTATCAGAAGATGGATTCATTCTATCAGATATATTTATTAGATTAAATCATCTCCTGATGATGTTAATATGCTTAACGAAACTTATGCTTAATATGCTTAACGAAACATCGAGAAGTTTAAAACAATAATTTGGTGTGTAGTGGTAAATATCTTCGAATTCAGTGTTTGAAATCGAAGGTTCTACTAGAAGAATTGACATCCTAGCATGTTAACCAAAAATATGTTATAAACACTTCGCAGAACACGTCATTTACTGACTAATTACATAGAAAAATAGAACAATTCTATCTTATCGAATGGACCAGGCGAACAAAAGCGGAAAACGTATTATTTTTTCTCGAACATCCTTCTTCCGGTTGGCGAGAATGAAAGAAGTTTTTGCTGGCCGATTCCCCCGGTTGCCTCAGTCTTTGAAAAATATTCATCAGCAATTCGGTAACATTCGATTCTTTTGCCGCTCCCGAAAGATTAATGCCGGCCGATTTAAATAAAATCCGTCAGTTAGGCCGCCTTAACGCTCCGGCTTAGCTCTTTCCATCTGTTAAAGAAAACACGATAAATTTCCCGTTTTTTTTATCGGTTCGGGTCTTAGGTGGTACATAAAAATCAAATTATCGTTTGTTACTTCGGAGAAGTAGAGTTTCGCCATTCGAAATACCGTAAAATTTATACGATAATAATAGTTGCTGGGGTTTTGGGGGAGAGAGGAAAGCTCTTAAGTAGGATAAAACAGAGACTTGGCTAAATATAGCTAGATTAGGTGGATGGAATAAAGTTTTGAAGGCTTAGGTTCAAATTTTCATTCCACCAACTTGATTCAAAGATTTTAGAAATTATTTTTAGTTGAAAGGGATTTTTCTATAATGTAATTAATACAACGCGCGATTTTTTTAGTGTCCGAACTTTTGATAGGGGTCGCTGTTAAACGGATTGTGAGTTTGCTCGCCTGTGGTGTCAAAATTATGTCTTCTATGTTTATATATCCCTTCAAAATTGTAATTAAATCATTTACTGGTATAGAAGTAAAAAGGGTTTTTACATCAAAAGAAACTAATTTTGCATTATTCGTTAATGTAATATCTTTAGTTTTTTGTATAAATTGTAATGAATTTTTAATTGCATATCGTGACCGAAAATTGATTAATTTAGCTAGCGCATGACTTAATTCTTTACACAGCTTATAACTAGGTACGTTAACATACGAGACTACCAGGTTTTAGGTAATACCGAATCTTAGGCAATCCATAGAATTTCGTCCATAGAATCCATAGAATAAAAAAACCTTTGAAACATTAAAAAGCTACAAGCGTGTCATTTAAAATGCTAGTATCTTCAAAATGATTCACAAGGATCCAACTGCGGAATCCATAAACATTATTTTTAAAGATATAAATTTTATAGATATGGAAAACCAACTGAGTAAAATTATTAATTATGCATGCGTTGAAATCTCTATCGTTTTTCATTTTGCCAGGTGCATCAATTACACTTTGTTAATACTTTGCGGATAATTACAGATTAACTACTGAAGTTCTATGTACTACGAAATTCCCTAAATCATCTCAAGCGAATTTTTCGCACTGGTGCCTCATCACCTAATGCAAAGTGTTAGCTCTGTAAATATTCTTCTCTGTATAAACTAACTTTAATCCTAGAATACTAACTTAATTTTGGAACCCTACGTTTCATCGGCTGCATCTACTGAATCTTTCAGCTTCAAAACAAGGTACGAGCTTACTGTAAACATAACTTGAATCATTGAAAAACACTTGAAGTAAGGTCTCCTTTTCACCTTTCAATTGAAAAGAATGTTGCTGCAGCTCAAAATATGATTTGGGAAGCTTTGGACGATAATGCTGTTTCATTCAGTACTTGTAAGAAATGGTTTCATTCATTTGGAATGGGAAATTTTGACTGATCATTTTGAAAAATGATGTAGGATGTCTGGAACAGTCGGGAGAAAGTGGAAGATAAAGAATTGCTCTCCAAATTCAAGAAAATGAAGTCCCCGTATAAGAGTGTGATCTGTGGCGAAGAGTGGATCCTCCACAACGACCCAAAGAGGCGAAAATAGTGAGATAATCCTGCTAAGCCATCATTGAGTACCGAAAATCAAATCTCTACGCTAGAAATGTATTGCAGTATATATGGTTGGGTTAGCTGAGCGTCGTACACTGGTATTTCCTCTAATCTAGTGAAACGGTTACTGCTCACCGCTATCAGCAGCACCTGATTCGTGTTAGTAACGTTCTGGAGGAAAAAAGGTCTTATACAAGCAAGGAAAGAATGCAAATAATTTTGCTTCAGGATAACGGATGCTCATATACAGAAAACTGACTCTGGAAACGATCATCGAGTTGTGCTGAGAGATTTTATCGCCCCCGCTGTATTCTCCAAATCCATTCGAATTTTCATCTCTTTCGATTCCTGCAACATCACCTGCTTAATACTGCATAACTTCTGAAGTCGTTCAGGAAGTCGAAAAGGCCTCATTGCCTTCGACAAGCTTAATTATTCGATTCTCTGCCGCACCTTGTACAATTAATAATTCAGGAAGATTCTAAATGTTGATTATTCGCAGAAATATGCATGGCTGAATGTGATTGTTAGCAGCTTGTTAGCAGACAAATAAAATAACATCGCCAACAAATAATTGTAGTTACTTTATAAAAATAACCGACGAATAATTAAAAAGGAAGTCATAAAGATAGCAAATAATGAAAAAAAATGTTTCATATTACTGAACACCATCTTCTAATGATTTGACAAGAAAACAAATTTATTACAATTATAAAACAAGAAATATATGACGCTTCATTTAATTTTATTCTTTTTTACGATAATTTACAAGCTTTACGCCAGCCTGACTATATGACCGATGAATAATCTGAACCTGATTTTACAGCTTTTATTTTTATTTAGAGACACTTATCTTAAGAGCGGCGAGCAGTTTTTAGACGATAGTCAATTACATCAAATAAAAAGTTTATTTTCAAATAAAAATTTCAGGATTTTAATGCCTGTTTTATCTCTATATTATCGGAAACTTGCTACAAATAGATAATAAATACAAGCTAACTCTTCTTTTTCGTTGCTACAGAAATGCATCAATAGAAAAAACTTCTATTTCGTTTATTAGTTAATTGGTTTCCGATCGGAGCTGGCAGTAAACCGATGGAATCGATACATTAAAACGCTGTAATTAAAGATAAATTATAAGATGCATTTTAAATTGTCTCTGAAGGCCAATAAATCCTTTTCAGTTTATTGCATTCTTATTTTTTCTGGTACACTTCATACCTTACAATTAAAACTAAATAATTTCAAACCTTATTACGATTTGCAAAAGTATATAATGAGAGTGTCTCAAGATGCCGTACGTAGATTATAAAGGGTGTTACAACAAGAGCGCAAGATTTGAATTGCGCGCCATTTTGCCTGTCAGATTCGATAGGTCAAGAATTGTGACAGGTCGATAAGAGACAGGTAGGAG
This sequence comes from Cosmopolites sordidus, assembly GCA_031761425.1. Classification (NCBI taxonomy): domain Eukaryota; kingdom Metazoa; phylum Arthropoda; class Insecta; order Coleoptera; family Curculionidae; genus Cosmopolites; species Cosmopolites sordidus. Next base: position 2,461,805 of record JARFXV010000063.1, on the reverse strand, counting down.
TTAATAAATATGGACCGCTACACGATACAGCAACGCGACCTTATTATAATAACATTACTATCGAAATGGTGAAAGTTTGGGTGATACGATTCGTAAAGTACATCCGATTTTCGGTAGAAATAATATTCCAAATTTATCAACTGGTTCAGTTATTGGTGTGAAACACACGACACGAGCTCGTAGTTGTCTTTCGGAACAAAACACCACGGCCTATAGAACGTTATTGAAAATTTCTCCAGAAGAGTACGCATGTGCCACCAAAGCTGTAGGAACCATTTACTGGATGTGTTGTTCCAAACAGAATTTCTAAATGTCTATATTATAAATCAATAACTATTTCAATACGTTGCTACAGAAACCATGTTTTATTTCAAATTCTCATATTGCGCTTTTATTGTAACATCTTTTATTAAAAGAATCAAACAATTGGTGCTGTGAGAAGTCGTGAAGCTCCCTGTAACAACTGTTTCAGTATGTACACAGAATTACGATCACAGTGACATCAATTTGGGGAAGACTTTGTTACCAATTAACTTCATGAGAATTTTAGGTTTTGGAAATATAAAAGAGTAACAGGAGACTAAATCAGTTTAATAAAATGGATGAGTATATCTTAGTATAGTTTCTCGTGTAAAAAAACTCAATTTTCAGAACAGTAATGCTCTCTTTTAAAGGTACATTGCCTTGAAACAACGTTCAATAATCTTGCACTATCTAAGTCTTTGTAATAAATTATAATCCCACTAAAATTCTAATGCTTTTTAATAGTTCTTTCAATAAATTATATTCGACTGAAGGTACACTAGCTTACTGAAATTCAAAACATCTCGATAAACTGTAAAGATCGTATCCAATAAATGTAGACTGTGTTTTGAATATAAAGAAGTTCTCTGCTGGATGAGTGCTGCAGTTATGCAGTTATGTGCTAACAGTTTAGCGTTTACACTTAAAAATAATTCCGCCGAGTTTCTTCTGGTCTGCCTACACTTTTCCGTTCAACATGTGTATCAACGTGTCTGTCAACTTAACACTTAGCACGCTTCCTAGTGCAGGATAAGAAGCGTCATGACTTTTCACGTGCGTTCTTGTATGTCTTTTGTTCAACAACGCATCCGTCTAACATTTCAACAGATGCATGCCTCTTGACGACCAAAAGTGTGGACATATCTTTCATAGATTCGCCATTATATGCCAGGGAAGAAGTAGCAGTAAAAACAATGAATAGAAGAAGTTGAATGTGGTATAAAGAAAGTGAAGAACTTGTGGTGCTTATAGAATACATGAAAAAAGACCATCACTTAGGAGAATAACGCTTCAGTACTGGACCAATTGAAGAGTTAATTCAGGCTAGACGTTTATATTTAGCGAAAAAGAAAGTACACATGTTGCGAGTTGTTGCTGCAAAACTTTATGGTCTGCGTTTCCCAAAGTTGAAGAGATGGATGAATATTCACTTTAAATGATTAGGTCAAAGTTAAGACAAGCGCTTTTTGCAGAGTGGAACAAATCGATTCTGTGAACTTGAGTTAAAATATGAGAGTTGATCAATAAGTATCCGTGTTTGATAACAGATGGCGTTAACGAGTGAAATAGACATTACCATCATGTACTGCAGACTGTTAAACGACCTCATGTTGAATTTCAGATAAATTCGTAGGTTAGTTTCTTTTTTGACAGCCAGTTGTATCATTCGTGTTTTGTATTTCTCGATAAAATGGAAAAAAAACAATATCGATCCGTAATTCGTTTTTTTATTTTTGGATGAAAAAACGTGAAGAAATAAAAGTAAAGTTGGATGCTGCCTATGGGGACCGGTCGTACAACTGTTTTCGATGAAGAACGGCTAGGACGCCCGTCAGACGTGGTTACCGAGGAAATCGTCAAAAAGGTCCATGACACGATTCTTGCTGATCGCCGAACGAAAGTGCGCGCAGTAGCTGAGGTCGTAGGTGCCTCGTACGGAACGGCAATCAAGATTTTAAATGATAAGATAGGTGTAAGGAAGGTGTCGGCCCGATGGGTAACGCGATTGCTCACGGTGGACAACAAGCGGGTACGATTAACAATGTCAAAGTAGTGTTTAGACAGCTTTAAGCAAAATCCGCAAGAATTTTTACGTCGAGTCGCAGGACTTTTTACGCCAGAGAGCAAGAGACAGTCAAAACAATGAACTTTTCCGGGTGAATCTGCTCCGAAGAAGGCAACAACGGTTCCATCAGCCGGAAAGGTTATGGCCACGATTTTTTGGGATTCCAAAGGAATAATCCTCATGGATGCCTGAGGGCAGTATTACAGTGAGTTGTTGGACAGATTCGATAAGAAAATGAAGGAGATAGGGCCCATTTGGCTAAGAAAAAAGTGCTCTTCCATCACAATAACGCACCAGCACATTCCATCTTTAATTGTCACGGCCAAATTGCATGAACTGCGCTACGAATTGCTTTCGCGCCCACCTTACTCGCCTGACCTGGCACACAGCGACTTTTTCTGTTCCCTAACTTGAAAACATAGCTTGTAGGAAAAAAATTCAGCTCAAATGAAGAGGTTATCGCCGAGACAGAAGCGTATTTTGGACAGTTTAAAAAATGGTATTTTTTAGACGGCTTAAAAAAGTTGGAGAAATGCTTGGAAAAGTGTATAGACCTAAAAGGAGACTATGTTGAAAGATAAAAATAAATTTGTGAAAAAAATTACGTCTTTATTTCAAACTCGGGTACTTATTGATCAGCCCTCGTATTTATTGAATTGTAAGGTGACTACGTGAAAAAAAAATCTCAAAAATCTTGTATTTTCATTTACAGACCGATAACTTTTCGAATCACTTTCCTATACGTGTGTAGAATTTTCTAGTTTTAGAGTAATACCCTATATAAACTTATGAAACAGGATATATTTAATATTATTTGAGGCACTGCAATTTTTCACAGAATACTGCTGGAACTGTAAACACCAGGTAATTAAATACCAAAATTCAAGAAACATTTTGTAATTATTGTAATTATTCAACAGCAATACTCTTTTTTAAATGTACCTTCAATACCAAGTTAAACTTTTTAATACCAAGTTGCTAAATAAAACGTTTACAAATTCTAACACATTCTGGTTCTCTGTACAGTGAAAAGGATTTAAATTCGCGTATAATATTACATAGAGACAAACATATGTGATGTACCATTTCTATATTCATCAAAGACTGTCCGTTCTGATTACCATTGTTAGCACTTGTTGATACTGATCACATGGACAAATAAATAATATATTATAAACTGGTTGGAGGAAGCACTGTAAATAATTGACGAGAATTACTACACCGAGAAGGTCATTAAAAATGTTCCATCTAATCCATTAACTTGATAACTGTCATTACCCAATTATTTTTTTCTGAACGAAATTCAAAATTAGAAAAGTCAATGGATCATCTGCAATTAACTTTAAAAAGAAAATATAACATAATTTGATCCTGAATCATCACAATGACACATTTTATATCCTTTCTGTAATTTTTAAAACGCACTAGACCGTAAAAAAAAGAACTTTTAGATAATCACACTGAGTAATAAGATATCGTTAGGTCGTATGAAACCTTTGCGTGTTCGCTTAGAAGCAAAGAGTAAAAAAGCACTCAACAAAACCCGAATGATTAATGAGTTGTTTTTTTTCGTCTTAACTAACTCTGTGTCAACTTTTCTTTTAGATTAAACTAACAAATGAAGACAATATGAAATATATGCTAATGAAGGCGACAATAAAAGATTCTGACAACGTTTTATTTCAAATAGAAAAGGGTAGTTATTTATGGTGCGTTATTTTTAAGAAATTATTTTGTTTGAACCATAAAAAAAATATAGAGTAGTCTTCAGAAAATCTATAAATATATCTTGTTACTGAGAGTTTGAGAGAGATGTTTTTTGATCTGTTGAAATCAGAGTTTAGAGTAGTTTACAATGGTTTAATATATTGCGTAATTTAGCATTATGAAGTATAATTCACTGCTATTCGCTTTTGTTTTTTAGACATTATAGTGTGAATAAGGACAAGTATAATAACGGGAAATGGGAGGAAATGAGGGAAAATGGGAGGAAATAAGATGCATTATCATTATTAACTCTAGAACACTAATATGTTTTTGACTCACGTAAATACTAATAGATCGTAACGTGTAAAATCTTAAGTGTGTTTTAAAAAACAATAAACTTGATATCAAGTATTTATTTAAACAAAATTCCATAGAACTGAAAATTCTTCTCTTATTTTCTAAAGACTAAAGTAACGATATGTTTATATAATAGTGTAATTATATTGTACACTGAGTGCAGAAATTATTGCAGTGCTCACCGCATATAGCATGCCCCGCAATATGTGGTGGTCATAGGCCTCAATCGGGTTTTACGTTTCTTCTCTAGAAGAGGCACACGCTCAGGTTCCTCAGCAATTTTCAAAATAGCGGGGATATCCTGACGAAGATCTTTTCGTAAGTTTGGGATTGAAAGTTTTTCCGGCATCCCATGGTCTGGCAAGTAGATGTGCAAAGTCAATCAAGTAGTCACATAGGAAAAGTGGTTTGACATTTGCCTTCACTTTATTATGACTGTATACAATATATGAATTAATTCTAGCTGCTTAAGAATGCCGTAAAATATGCATAACGACCAACTGTGCGGCCAAATGCATCGCCGGCCGCTTTAGTCTAATTATAATTCAAAACTATGGCTGGTTTGCCAGTCTGTATGCAGACTTCTGCCTTTTCGTAAACGGTTGAGAGAAGCAAAAAAACTTGTCGTTTTTTTGGAAATTACGATAAGAATGTTTTCTTTTTGTCGAAGCAATACTTGAAAGTAGCAGGACATCTATTCTTGCGTAAAGTTCCTCGAGGAAAACTTGTAGGGATTTTCTAGTAATTCATCAACAAGGCAAACTGAAGTGAACCAGTTATCCACTGTAACATTGCGGTTACTTCCATAAATTGATTTTGTCAGCTCTTTTACAAAAAAAAATTGGCGAGCGGTAGATCATTCGTTTTGGTACTTTTTCCGAAGTATGGTATCGCATCATATACTTGGATGACGTGTTATAAATCATTACCACTTTTATACCATAGTTGACAGGCTTACTGGGTATAAAAAACCTAAATGGACATCTATCTTTAAAGCCTAAGAGTTGTTCGTCAATTCTGAAATAGAATGATATTTTTGTATATGATGTTTTACATATTTCGATGAACATGTCCCATATCTCACAAATGGGTAAAAATTCATCAAATTTTGTTCTATGAAGATAGGTCCGATCACTTTAGTTATTTCCTACAAAGTTACATTTGCGATCAAGCGGTATCCAGTCCAGGACCGCCCTGGTCCATCTTTCGTCCGACCGCCTCGCTACATGGCCTGCCCACTTCCATTTCAATTGCTTTATTCTTCCAATGATGTCACTCACTTTCGTTTGCTCTCTGATCAATGTGCAGGTCTTTCTATCCCGTCTAGTAATGCCAAGCATACATATTTCTATTCCCCTCTATGCTACTCGAAGTTTTTGAACTAACTGTAATGTGAGTGTCCAGGTCCCACTTCCGTATGTCATAACGGGCAGGACACACTGATCAAAGACTTTTCTTTTCAGGCAAAGTGGTAGTTTGCTCTTAAACACTATGTTGAACCTGCCAAATGCCTGCCAGCCACATTTAACGCGTCGTTCCACCTCCCGGACGGTATCTCCTTCAATTAAAACCCTTTGCCAAAGATATATATATATATATATATATATATATATATATATATATATATATATATATATATATATATATATATATATATATATATATAGTGATCCACAATTTCCAAATTCGTTCCTAAAATAGAAATTCTTTTGTCTTCAGCAAATTTATTGAACATGACCTGATTCTTCTTCTGGTTTATTTTCAAGCCAAATGGTTCCCCAGCCCTTTGCAGCTCTTGTACGTGTCTTTGCAGCTCGTCTGGGTCTTGTGAAAGAAGAACGATATCATCTGCGAATCTAAGATGATTTAAGTATGCACCATTAATCCTTATTCCATCCTGTTCCCAATCCCGATTACGGAACACTTCTTCCAGGCAGGCTGAGAAAAGAAGAGGCGATATTGCGTCACTCTGCTGTACGCCCGCTCTACATTTATTCCAACCACAAGATCGTCGAGGTGGACTGTCGCTGTAGCTTCATCATATATCGATCCTAGTAGATTTACATAGGCTTTCTCTATACCTTGATAAAGCAATGCATCCATTATGGCCCGCTTTGATATCGAATCAAATGCTTTTTCATAATCAATAAAAGACAAGCACAGTGACATAGTGTATTCGTTGTGTCTTTCTATGACCTGCTGTAGGACCTGGATGTGATCCATTGTACTGAATCCACTTCTGAATGCTGCTCCCTTGGTTGTGCGTCATTAAGTTTTTTTTAGTTTTCTTTTGGATATTATCTTGGTGAAAACTTTGTACATCACTGACAGGAGGCTTATTGGACGGTAGTTCTTTAAATCTTCCCGTGCTCCTTTCTTATGTAAAAGAATCACTTCTGCATTTTTCCAAAAGCTGGGTACTTCTTGTTGTTTGAGGCATTTTGAATATAATTTTGCTAGTGTTTTATGTAAAGTCTGATTACCAGCTTTTAACATCTCCACAGTTATACATACTATCCTTTCCTGAAGCCTTGCTATTTTTCATCGAGTCTATAGCCTTTGTCACTTCCTCCACCAAGATATCCGGCAGTTGTTCTTCAGTGGGCATTGCTGTTCTTACTTGATTCTGGTCCTCACATAACTTTGAATAAAATCTTCGGACAACCTCTAACACATCCGTCCGTTCGCTGCATATTGTACCATCCTCACGCATTAAGGAAAACATTCGTGTCCTTTTCTTTCTTAGCTTCTGCTTAGCTTTGTTAATTCCCCTGTTTTTTTTCAGTCTTTTGTACAAGCTGCATGTTGAATCGGCGCGTTTCTTCTCGATTTCTTATTTTCTCGTTTTCTTATAGTTTAGCTCAACGTATTCTACCCTGCCAAAAGGGCTGTCTGCATTCTTCACTGTCCGGCGTTTTTTCATTAAATTAATGGTTTCATTGGAAATTTTTGACTCTTTGAAACAATTATCTTCTGGTTCTATTGAAGCCGCCGTTTTAAGCACATTGTTGGTGATTTCTTCATATTGGTCGGTAATTTCCATCTCCTCCGGGTCTTGTAACACCGCAAAGCGATTCGACAGAGCAATTTCAAAATTTCTACGCCTCTCCAGCAGCTTCCCAGAATCAACTTTGCCCCTTTTTGATCTTATCATTCTTTCGCGCCGGACTGATGACATTATTAAGTATATTGGACCCGAATGGCTGAGGAGAGCTCAGGACCGCGAGAGTTGGAAGTATGCTGAAGAGACCTTCATCCTGCAGTTGATTGATACGGGTTGATGATGATGATGATAATATATATATATATATATATATATATATATATATATATATATATATATATATATATACATATATATATATATATATATATATATATATATATATATATATATATATATATATATATATATATATATATATATATATACATATATATATATATATATATATATATATATATATATATATATATATATATATATATATATATATTGTAGATTCCACACCATACGTTAACTCTTGGATTATTTTGTCTTCTTCTTTCTTCAGCCCAACAAGGATTACTGTCGGACCAAAATCTGTAATATTCTCTATTGGCCATGCCATTTAAATAAAAAGTTGCTTCGTCACTAAAAATGTGCTTCTTGAAATTGGGTTGCTGACGCTTCTTGTCCAAAAATCAGTCGCAAAATTCCAATCTTTTATCATAATCATCATCATGGAATTCTTGTACGCTGCTGATATTGTATGAATGATAATTGTTCCCCTGTAAAGCGGCCCATACCTTTGACAGAAAAAATCATCTCTTGGGTAATTTTGTGCATTGATTTGTGAGGATTTTCCACATTACAAAGAAGAATAGTTTCTTCTGTAACAACATATTTGCGCCTTTTCCGAATCCTTGGCCACACACTACCAGTAGTTTTTAGTTCTATTAAGTTATTTCTTAAAAACCTCGGATTTGGAACATACTTATCGGGATGTTTTGCGTGGAATTCAGCGCATGCGTCGCGTAGACTTAAGCCACCAACATGAAGAAACATTAATTCGAATTTCTCTTTTTGATTAAATAACTGATTTAACTTAACAACTGAATAAAACGTTATTTTTATACACATTCAAATACAACAGCTTTAAAATAATAGAATGATAACACAATAATGATGGTTTCTTTCAAACAATACAATTTATATTTATTTTCCAAGCCTACTATTACTATATTAGCTCGTTTTTACTTCCTGCCGAATGTAGATTGTTTTAGTTCTTTTTGCTAATTCTTCTAAAACAACTGCTTCAATAAAGTAGATAATATATATATATATATATATATATATATATATATATATATATATATATATATATATATATATATATAAGAATAATATTGTATAATATTCAGAACAGTAAACAGGTTCTCTATCTCAACCAAAGTGGATGCATGGTGAACGCGAGAGTTGAACTGTTCCTAAATATATAACTGCGTATGTCACATTTAAATTTTAGACCTTTATTCCAGAGTGATCTCAGCTCCAACCCTGACGCAAAATAGAATTCAACTTTCTGCCCCGATGCTCTCCACCCCCCAGTTGAATGCACCGTCGCCGTCTGCGTGCCCGGAAAAGAAAATAGGCAAATTTCGGCGACATCATCTGTCTAGATTTAGAAGATTCGAAATGATTTCGGTAATTTAAATAATGCGTTATGTCTAGCTGGGTGCTATTCCAGTTCTCGATCGTTCCCTTCATCCCCCATAACAAATGGAGTGGGATTTTAAAAATTGAAGTTTCGCATGGTTTTAAAATACAGCCAATGATTGAAATGTGCGTACGGTTGATGCAGGATCTTTCCGGTTTTAAATAAAATTGTCGAGGGTGGAGAAAAAAAAGGCAATAATATTGGCTTTTAAGGAATATATTTTGTTACCGTCGATTACCCTAAATTGGTTTCTATGGGGAAGAGAAAAAGTTTTTTATGTCATAAGCATAAATTTTAGTTCGTTTTTTGTGCTCGCGTTGGCTGGTTCAAGGAAAAAAAATAAAATAGAATTTTCGTCTCCCTCGCGACTGGAAGAATGGGAAAAAGTTTACGTTATTTTGTGTTAAGTTATATAAAACAAAAAGTCGTAACTCTGCACATTCTTCTTGTTTTATCATTTTTTGTGTAGCCCATGGGTAATATATTTAGTGATTTTGCAACTAGATAACAAATTAATGAAATTAAAATGTGTAAACTTTTTAAATTAGCAATTACGATACATTTAAAAAGGACAAAATGAATTTGTTATAATGTAATATTTAATATAAGTTGATTTTGAAAATTGGAGATAAAAAAAGATGTATTTAATATATAAAAGGTAATACTTTGCTTCCACCGTTTTTGTATAGATGGGGTTAGCGGTAAGTATTCGTCGAAATAAATACAACATAGATGGCATGCAATACGTTTGGGCATCTTGCAAACATAACCCCATAACACCAGTAATCGATTTGTGTTAACATCATAAGTTATTCGCGATTAAAAATGTCAGTTTATCGGCCAAATTCTCACCATTTGCGGGAGATGTTAATTTATTTCTTTAATATGAAGAAATCTGCACCTGAGGCTCACCGAATGCTCTCAGACAATTATGGTGAGGCCGCTATGAGTGAAAGAACGTGTCATAAGTGGTTTCAACGCTCCAAGAGCGGTGATTTTCATGTCGAGGATCGGCATAGTGGTGGAAGAGCGAAAGTTTTTCAAGATGAAGAATTAGAGACATTGCTTAATGAAGGCTCATGTCAACGTCAAGAAGAGTTGGCAAGGTCATTGGGAGTGACTTAACAAACAATTTCAAAACGCCTCAAAGACCTAGGAATGATCCAGAAGCAAGGATATTGGGTGTCATACGAGTTCAAACCGAGAGATGTGGAACACCGTTTGTTTGCTTGTGAACAGTGGTTTAAAAGGTAAAAATGGAAGGGATTTCTGCATCGCATTGTTTCTGGGGCGAAAAATGGGTTTATTACAATAACCCCAAGCGTTGAAAATCAAGGAGATATCCCGGCCATGCTTCCACGCCGACGGTATCGCGGGATCAGCTAGGTGTAGTGAATTATGAGCTGTTAAAATCGTCTGGAACAATAACAGGGGATCGTTACCGGATGCAATTAATGCGTTTGAGCCAAGCACTGACAGACAAACGGCCGGAATATAGCGAAAGACACGATAAAGCGACTTTGCATTATAACAATGATCGGCCCCATGTTGCCAATGTGGTCAAAACATACTTGAAAACGTTGAAATGCGAAGTCGTACCCCACCCGCCGTATTCCCCAGACGTTGCTCCCTCTGTTTCGATCGATGGCACACTGCCTGGCTGACCAGCATTTCCGGTCTTATAAAGAAGTAACAATTGGATCGATTCGTGGATCGAAAAAGTGGATCGTTCAGGGCATGCGTCGCGTAGATTTAAGCCACCAACATGACTAATTCAAATTTCTCTTTTTGATTAAATAACTAGTTTAACTTAACAACTGAATAAAATGTTATTTTTATACACATTCAAATACAACAGCTTTTAAATAACAGAATGACAACACAATAAAGATGGCTCCTTTCAAACAACACAATTTATTTTCCAAGCCTACTATTGCTATATTAGCTCTTTTTTACTTCCTGCCAAATGAAGATTATTTTAGTTTTTTTGCTAATTATTCTAAAACGGCTACTTCAATAAAGTATATAATATATACATACATATATATATATTTATATTATATGTATGTATATTTATATATATATATATATATATATATATATATATATATATATATATATATATATATATATATATATATATATGTGCGTATGTCACATTCACCGGAAATGCTGGTGGACGGCTTCAAATGATAATCGATTTTTTCAACCCGAGATTCGAATGCTGCCTAAAAGATTGGAGAAAGTAGTGGCTAACGATGGACAATACTTTAAATCATAAACGTATAAACAGTTTTTTACAATAATGCCTTGAATTTTCAAAAAAAAATCGGCTGGAGCAAAGTTGTATAATTTTTATTTATATATTACAGCGGTAAGAAGTGTGCGACAAATAGCAAACCAGAAGATTAAGACCGTAAAAAGCTTTCATCCTACAGACTCCTTCATCAAGGACGCCGATGGTGAAATATTATCAAATATGAATAGCATACTAGAGCGATGGAAGACATATTTTGAAACGCTGTTAAACGGAACTGCCAGAGAAGATCAAAACGGCCGGTCACACTTTATGAATATAGCTCATCCACTGGTAAAAGTACAATCGTTGTAGGAGATAGAGAGTTAAGTGAAATTCAAAAGCAATCCCCATAGGATAGACACCCATAGATCTTTAGAACTACTGAAGCTTGGAGGCAAATAATTAGCTCAAACCATTCATCAATTAATAGTTAACATATTGGAACTGTGAGCAGATACCTGAAGAGTTGCAGCAGGCCGAAATATGCCCGATTCATAACAAAGCTGAAATACGAAAACTATCGTAACCCATCATTATTTTTTACAACTTATAAGTTACACCTAACAGTTCTAACAAACATAAACATGTTTCGGTTAATAATGTCGATTTTGCCAAGAGATGGCGTTACTAATACATTTGTTGGTATAGATTAATGACGTCTATGGTGTTTGGAAAGGGTGAACATACGCCATTAAAAGCCAGTTCGTTATTAATTGTCATTGTGCAAAAAAAATAGTTCTTCATAGCTTTGAATATGTCGAATTATATACAAGAAAAAGGCGTTTTACGAGGAATTTTAATAACCTGCTGAAGAAAACGGGTTGCTGAAGATTATCGACTGTTGGTTGAAGCTTATGGTGAACATGCTCTAATCCAAAAAACTCGTGAACGATGGTTTAAAAGCTTTAAAAGTGGTGATTTTGAAATAAAAAACAAGGCGTCCAGGACAGCCAAAAAAGTTTGGAGATGCAGATTTGCAAGCATTATTGGATGAAGACTCAACTCATACGTTGAAACAATTGGCAGAAGTATTGAATGTTGCCCAATTCATCATTTCCGAACGTCTACATGCGTTGGGAAAGGTCCAGAAGTTAGGAAAATGGATTCCATAGGAATTGAAGGAAAGTGATATTGAAAGGCGAAAAACCCCAAAAACCACAAGGTTTTTTTGCCTCGAGTTATGACTGGTGATGAAAAGTGGATCTATTTTGACAACCCAAAGCGCAAAAAATCATGGGTAGATACAGGCCAGCCTTCAACATCACAACCACTATATTCATGGAGAACCAGTGTTTGGTGGGGTAGTAGGGGAGCTGTGTATTACGAACTGCAGAAACCTGTTGAAACGATTATTGGCGATTGATACTGATAATAATTGACAAAATTAAACCAAGCATTAAAGAAAAAATGACCAGAAGACACGATAAAGTAGTTTTCCAACATGACAATGCTCGGCCCCATGTTGCAAAATGTCTAAAACTCTATTGGAAAACGTTTAATGGGACGTTCTACCCCTATTTCGATCGATGCATCACAGATTTTGAAAACAAAACTCACATTCTTACAAAGAAGTGAAAATTTTGCTTGATGAATGGTTGGCCTGAAAAAAACCAAAAGTTGTTTTGGCGCGGAATTCATTTTTTGACAGAATGATGAGAAAAAATAATAGCTAACGATGACCAACACTTTGATTATTAAGGTAATTTATTTTGCGATTGAACTAAACGCTCAAATTTTGCGAAATAATCGACATTATTAAGCAAAACACATATTAGTAAGACAGGGAATAGTACCATATATCGAAGAAGGAAAGGGCAAATATTAGACAGGATTTAGAAGGGAACGGTCAACAATATAATAGTCAAATACCGGAGAAAACAACATCATTCCTTTATGCCAGATGTTCATAGATTTCAGACGGGCGTAAGACTGCCTAAAAAGAGCAGTAGTATACAAGGCCATGAGGGAAATGGGAAAACTAGCTAAGCTTATTTGATTAACCTGGATGACGATGTTTAATTCTAAGGCAGTGGTAAAAATCCCACAGCACACCATGGTGTCATGTTACAATTTGCGAATCTAAAAGATTTGCGATACGAGGATGGATTGGCACCCGTTCTGTTTAAAATAGTATTGAACAAAGTCATCATCGAAACAGACATAGACGTAATAGTGATAAATAAAGAAAACCAAATAGTAGGATATGCAGAAAATCTAAACATGATCGAAAATATCATTAAGGGAGACCTATAATGAAATAAAGGTGAAAACCAAAAGAGCTGGTCTGGATATAAATATAGGCAATATAAAGGTGATGAAAAGACAGATGCTGGAAAAAGCGTAACATAAGTGGTCATGTATCAACTTCAACGGCCAAACCGAATATTCATGGCAAGAAGCTAATGAAGTGCATCTGGTGGGATTAGCACGGAGTGATCTGCTATGAGCTACTCCAGCCTAAGAAAACCATCACTGGGGAACGTTACCAAGAACAATTAATGCAACTAAGCCGAGCAATGAAGCTCAAACGCCAAACGCCCAATATGCCAAACGATATGACAAAGTGATCTTTCAACACGACAACGCTCGGCCACATATTGCAAAAGTCGTCAAGGAAATTTTGGAGGCGCTTCAATGGGATGTCCTACTCCACCCCCCCGTATTCACCAGACATTGTTTCTTCCGACTATCACTTGTTCCGGTCGATGATTCATGGTCTGGCCGAGTAGCACTTCACTTGTTACGAAGAAGCCAAAAATTGGGTCAATTCTTGGATCGCCTCAAAAGACGAGGACTTTTTTCAACGCGGAATCCGCATGCTGCCTAAAAGATGGAAAAATGTCGTAGCTAACGACGGACAATACTTTGAATAAAATACATTGTACCAATTTCTCTGAATAAAGTATTAAAGTTACAAAAAAATCCTCAAAACTTATTTGTACACCCGATGATATATATTGCTAATTATCATTAAATATAGACTATTTAATTAAACTGAACAGAAGCTAACAAATATGAGAGATTTTGTATTTTCCATTATTGCTTAGGAGAAAAATTCAGTTTACAGGTTCGTATCAAGAATATTATCGATGAAATCTTAACAAAAACTACATTGTCATTTTCAAACGAATCGATAATAGCTGCAGAGAAGTTTGATTGCAGCTGGAACTCTACCCGTTCGATTTTTCCGAAGAGACAATTCTGAAAAACCGTTCGACGAACTTCACGAAAACCATTGTATTCATATACGGTTTGTCAAGCGCCTATTCACCATTAACTCGGAACGAACGGACGCAAAGTTCTTTTTTATTGCGACGATAAATATTTAAAAGCCGCGCTCAGTACAGAGTGATAACCGTTTTAATTCTATGGCGTAGCTCGGGACGCAGACCCGACGATATTCCGCAAAATATTATCGCATTTCGCAACAGTTAAACGCTTTCCTGTCGTACGGCACCGGTGCGCTGATCTTGGCCCGCCCGTGTGCGTCGAGCTTTTTCCTTTCTTATTTTTGATGTTTGTTCATTTTACGCGTATTTTCAGAGGCGTGCCCACCTATGAAACGACAATTAAAATTCATCGTAAACTCAATGTGAATTATTATATATTGGGGTTGTTTTATTACCAAGCTATACAGATGAGATGTTTGCTTGATCCTAAAGGCAATTTCCTATATAAAGGAACGTAACTTTTGTTTTAAAAATTCGCGCGATTTACGTATCAAAACAACCATTTATTTTTAAGTTGGTATGACTGACAGTTCTTAACATCTGGCAGATGTTTCATATCATTTCGCTTGTTAAGTTAAAAATTATAGCGTATTTTGTAATTGTTAAATATTTTTGTCATCCATTTTTAAAAATGGATTTGTATCGCGTTTTCTGATCTAAAAAAAACGTGATGTCTTATAGTGATGTATTAAAATTGTTAAATGAAGTATTACGAAGATGAGGCTATCTCAAAAATAATGTTTACCGTACAAGGACTTTGTACGTAAGAGATGTACAACTTTCCATGTTAACTAAAGAAGAAAACATCAACAATGTTGTACTGAGTACTTGTCGAAGTATTAGAGTCTATTTGAAAAATAAAAACGCTGCCTTTGCATCACGATAACAAACCGTTTGCAGCACCGCAATAATTACTCGTCATTTTTTCTCAAAAAATCAAACAAATACCGTTCCACAAGCACCATATTCATCAGATATGGTGCCTGTGCCAATACCTTCAAATCCATTAGAAACCCAAGAAGATGCTGCTAGTCAAGACGATAACTTAAAGACAAAGTGCGACTCAACTTATGAACCAAGTACTTCAAAAGAACCTCACTTATTGACACAATGTGATCTAAATGATTTGGTACGTGATTTGCATTTATCTAAAAAACAGGATGAGCTTTTGGGATCTAGATTAAACGGCTGAAATCTGTTTTCTCTCAGTACAAAGTTACATTAATTTAAATTAATAGTTACAAAGATTTAATTAATGAACTTTTGATCCCATACAAAGCTTCGGGGTACAATATGTCCTTGAAGATACAAATCCTGGACTCATATTAAGATTTTTTCTCTGAAAATCTGGGTGCTGTGAGTGACAAACACGGCGAGAGATTTAACGAGGATATTTCCCTTATAGTGATGCGATATCAACGAAAATGGAGTCCTGGTGATGTTAGATGATTGAAAAGAGACCTACTGAAAGCTCGTAGTTGAATATCACAAAGAAACCTGACGTGTTAATTTTTGTTATTAATATATTCTTGTTAGGTGGTACTATCTAAACGCTGCCTTTGCATCACGATAACAAACCGTTTGCAGCACCGCAATAATTACTCGTAATTTTTTCTCAAAAAATCAAACAAATACCGTTCCACAAGCACCATATTCATCAGATATGGTAGGGTGTGATTTTTTCTTGCTCTATTGCTTGAAGAACTCGTTTCGCCGACGCCATTTGGTTTCATAAAAGTCATTCAAGACAGTTTGCTGGCCACCTTGAACGAAACACCAGTATAATGGAGTATAAAAACTGTTGCAAAGACTAGAAAAAACATTCTAATATGTTTTTGGATTGTGTTGGCTTCTACTTGATGGAAATTCATTATAAATGTTTAATGAAAGACTGTTTTCAATTCTTCTATCGGAACCCTTGGTGTAAAACACTAAACTTGAAGAGATTTACCACTAAACAAAAATCACTTTTTTTTAACTGCTGCAGGAGATGATTTTATCTCTCAGATTAATCTTTCAGATTAAATCATCCCCTGATAATGCTAACATGGTTAGCGAAACGTGCGTCGAGCAGTTAAAAAAAAGTGATTTAGTATTTAATGGTAAATCTATTCAAGTTTAAAGACTGTTTTGTCTAGATTTTCACTTTATTATTAATATTTAATGCGTTTCGCTAATACTGTAGCTTCTTTAGAACTGGCTATTTTCGATGTTAAAATAGGTATAAATACAAAAAGTTTCTACAATAAAATATACATTTTTAAGATATCTACACAGATGCTATATATTGTCTGTACAAATTCAGCAAAGGGGATTTGTGCATTTCTATTTAGTCATTTAAAAAGGTTGTCGCATCTTTGAGACGGTATATTTCTAAACTCTCCAGATGGTTTAGTTTCTTGCCTTTCTTAAGTACATGTAGTATTTTAAATTCACTATTAAAACAATGATTCTCATTAACATATGGAGGCATAGTTCGAATTATGTTTATGAGTGAGAACATTTCTTTGGAGTTTTTTAATTTTTTTCTTCATATGCCTGTTCGTCCTATATATAAGGTTTTGGACACGACCCGCACTAATATATATCCCGGATTTATATTTTTTATTTGTTTTTGATTTGCAATTTTTGACACATTTTCCAAGATTGTTATTGGTTTTAAAGGGGGCTTTTGCATTGTTTTTGTATAAGAATTTTTCAATTATTTCAAATATTTTCCGACGATTTACCAAAGTATGTTAGTAATTTGAATGAATGGTCTTTTACATTCTTTTGTGGATATATCTCAGAAACAGACTATTTGTACAGTTTTCTTTTTAGAATGTTATCTATTGTTCTCTCTGAATACCCGTTGTTTAGAGCAATTTGTATCATGGTGCTAAGTTCCTTATTAAAATCTGAGTCTACTTGAAAACTCTGACTGAAAACTGAACACGCATATCGATGGTAGATACGCACTGTTGAATCATATATCCTTCTATGGTGAATTATCACAATATATTAAACAGAGGAATCTATGAGTGGCATTTAGGTTTCCAGCAGTGTTGCAGCTATTACGATTTAAAGTTCTGACACTTCTACTGGAAAACTCTATTTTATTGGAAAAAAATCTAGCAAAATTATTTATTACATGGGGTATTTTTGAGCAGTTGATGATTACACTGATAAACACTGTTTTTGTCACACGAATTTTGTAATGATATTTGAGTATACTATCTACTCTCAGTTCAAAAACAATATTAATTTTTTCCAGTCAGTCTCAGTTTTCTGTGATAGCTACATATTCAATTTCACCTCATATACGTGTTTATGTTTGAATAACGTTATTTCTGGAGTTACATAGCTATCATAATCAACAAATTTGAATTTATTGATATTCGTTAAGGCTGTAAATATTCCACGAAAGTGTTTAAATCACCCGGATAGTTTTTGTTATGTGTGTGGAGAATTAACTTTTACCCCTCAGCGAAAACTTTCACAGCACTAGTAACCAAACATTATTTGGCTTACTTTGGTTTTTCTAAACGCCATGAAGATAAATCCTGGGTTCCACATATCTACTGTGTAACATGTGTGAGATTTCTGCTGGATTGGGCTAAGGGGTTTAGTACATATGTCGTTTGCTGTGCCAATGATTTGGAAGGAACCGACAATTGTTGTTTTTGTTGGACTGTCATAAGACTGTCAACTTATGAACCAAGTACTTCCAAAGAACCTCACTTATTGACACAATGTGATCTAAATGATTTGGTACGTGATTTGCATTTATCTAAAAAACAGGATGAGCTTTTGGGATCTAGATTAAACGGCTGAAATCTGCATTCTCTCAGTACAAAGATTTTTTCCCTGAAAATCTGGGTGCTGTGAGTGACAAACACGGCGAGAGATTTAACGAGGATATTTCCCTTATAGTGATGCGATATCAACGGAAATGGAGTCCTGGTGATGTTAGGTGATTGAAAAGAGACCTACTGAAAGCTCGTAGTTGAATATCACAAAGAAACCTGACGTGTTAATTTTTATTATTAATATATTCTTGTTAGGTGGTACTATCTAAATTAGACAAATGTTTTCGTGTAACAAACAAGTTTCAATTTTGTAAAACAGTGTTAGCAGTCGTTTAAAACAGAAATATTATATTTTAGATAAAAAATATAGAAAATGCTTTAAATCTTTTTTTTGTTACAACGTAAGAATCTGTGAAACGTAAACGACGCTTCTTCAAGAGTTCGACTATCTTATTTTCAATTATTCCGCTTCAAAAAAATTGTACTAGCAAACTTTGACCCACTTGACATAAGAAAGGTATAAAAAGGTTGTTTAAAAAATGATCCACGACAATGACAATGACAGTGCTGCTGGTACCTGCATCCTAACAACACGCCACTGTCAATACCATTTTGTATAATATCGTATTTTTATTGTACGTCCTTTAACCAGAAATCCAGTGCGACATTCAGAATATTTCGAAACAGAATCGCTTATGTAGGTCCATTTTTGTTGCAGGATATCAGCACCATACGCGAACGGGGACTGGTAAATATTTAGTTTTAAGTTTTTTTTGTATCTTTTTAAGACTCCAGTATCGCCTTCATCGAGATCCTTATCAACATTCTTGAATAATCCTCCGATTAAGGTGAGAAACTTATCGAGTATTTACGCTAGATCGCATTAAAATGTTAATGCAAATTTTCCATCTTAAAACTTTGTTTTTATTGGCGAATTCTGTTTGCTTTTAGTTACTAATTAATTTCCACAAATGAGGATATAAACGACAGTTATGGTTCGTCTAAAGTTGGTTGCCACCAAAGAGACGAACAATAAAATTTAAACAACGGATCTTAATTTAAATATTTTGGACTTTTATTACTAGCGTTTAGCATTTTTGTCTTTTTTTTTACTGGGCGTGATTTTGATCTTACATTGGTTCATAAAGCAAGAATTTTCTCTGCCTAATTACATTTTTTTACTCTTTAATTGTATTGCATTAATTACTTACTGGACTAAAAAAAAATGGAATGAAAATTACAAAATGATTCTGTATATAATAATATGTTCAAAAATGTTCGAGAAAATCTAATTTAAACTACTTGCGATAACCATATTTTGCAATTAGTCGAAAAGGACACTTTTTGAATTGTGTTGGATCCTACTTTATAAAAATTCATCGCTAATGTTTGATGAAAGACTGTTCTCGACTAATTAGCAGTTTATTTGCTTATATTTAATATACATTGACATATTTCGCTAGCATTGCAGCTTCTTCGGAATAATATTAATAATAAATATTTTCATTGTTAAAATAGGTATAAATATGTGTATAACTATGTTCATGCACAAACAGTTTCAGAAATTCACCTAGAGACTATTTACTAGGTATGGCGGTTAATACGAGGGTTGCTATGCTATGGTTGTTGTTTTATTGTTTTTCAAAATATTCTGCGCGATGATCGATACACATTTGCATACGTTTGAACGTATTTTTCATAGCACATTTTCCATTCCGATTGAGATATCTCTAAAACATGCATTTTGAACGCATCAACTGCTTCTTCTGGCGTCGAAAATCGTTGACCACGTAGCTTATTCTTGACGGACGGGAACAAAAAGAAATCATTGAGTGCCAAATCAGGACTATATGGCGGATGACCCATGAATTCGTTGAATGATCACCTATGAATGTTTTGGACCGGTCAAATATTAAGTTGTTCGGTCTGATATGTGAGAGATCACGTTGTCATGGTGAAGAATGATCCTGCGTCGCTGGTTGTTTTTTCCAATTCTTTCTTTGCCATTCAGAATTGACTGTTCTACGATTCTCTAGGGGCACTCTAGCCACATGCCCATTTATCCCAAAAAAATAGACGACCATTTGCTTCGAAGTGCTTCTTGCGCGAACAACTCTTGTTGTGTTTGACTCATTTTGAAAGACAGTCGATTGCTGTTTATTTTCGGGTTCATACGCATAGATTCAAGATTCTTCACCTGTGTAGATGTTATACAGGGATTTTGACGCACCACGATTGTGTTTTCTCGGCATTTCTTTGAACCAATCGACACGAGCTTTTTTGAGCGACTGTCAAATTATGCGGAATCCAAAGCGCACAAATCTCTTTCAGGACTATATGTTCATGTAAAATATTGTGTATGCATGTCATAGTAATGCCCAGGGAAGCCTGAATCTCATGGTATGTCACATGACGATCTCGCTTTATCAGTTCGCGCAGAGTATCGATGTTTTCTGCCACAACAACCGATTTTGGATAACTTTCTTAAAATTTGCCCGTGAGCGAATGACGGCCACGATTGAATTTAGTAAACCAGTGATATACAGTGGTTTTAGATGATGCTTCATTGTCAAAAGTCGAAGTGAGTTGATCGATGCACTGTTGTTAAGAGAATCCACGTCGAAAGTCATGATAAATCATTGCAGTCGAAATCACCATTTCTGAATCGTTTAAAGCGACGCCCACAAGCGTCTTGCGTTTGGACATTGTTATCATAAGTTTCCAGTTTCCATTGTCATCATAAGTCCAAAACGTCTAAACATTTCGCGGCACCTTGTTTCCGGCACCATCTCTTATAAAAATTAAGAATTATTAACCGCCAGATTTGGTACTGCCTGTATAAATTTAATAAAGGCGAATTGTTCAGTCTAGATGGTCATTGAGGAGAATTTTTGTATCTTTTAATCAGTTTATTTATAAATTATTAATGTGGTTTCTTTTATTTCGAACGCACATTAATTTGAAATCACCATTCACACAATGATTTTCATTTAAGGCATAATTAGAATTATGTTTCTGATTCACAAAATTTCTTTCATGTTTTTTTAAATATTTTACTGAATGATCTACCTGTTTATCTTATGTATGTTTTTGAATGCTGATGAATGAATATAGCTGATGTACCGTAGGTTTATCTTTTTTGTTTATTTTTTCTTTACAACTTTTGATTTAGTTTCCTAAACTATTGTTTGTTTTAAAAGCTACTTTTGATATTGTTTTAATATTAGAACTTTTCCATTTTCTTAGACGGTTTACCAAAATATATTATTGTTTTAAATGAATTCTCGTGTTGGCGCTTTTGTGAATATGTTTTACCTAGAGTATTTTTAAAGAGTGTTTTTTTAGATGCTATATATTACTCTCTCCGAATATCCATTATTCAAGGCAATTATGTTGCTTCATTCCCTATTTAAAACTACATTTGATAAAGGAATTTTCTCCAGTATATGTATAAAGCAATGATAAACTGCTAAATTATATTTTCATATATTGCTGTATCTGTATGAGAAGGTTTCTAAAATATTGTGGAACTACAATTGTTTTAATCGCGTGAAATTGTTAAATTTAGGAAGTTTGAAGAAATATAGTCTTTTAATTCAACTGTAATTTTGATATTCTTATGAACTGAATTCATATCTTCTCAAACTCCACTTAACTGTGAAGAGGTACTTTGGTTTGGATGATTACATTATGAAATTAATAATTATTGGTGGTGAGACATATATCTGTGGTTACAACTTATAAATAGCGCAAGAATCAGGCGAGTATTGTGCTAAAGATAAACCTAAAAAATTATCTCAAAACTGGTCGAAATTCAAAGTGAAGTGAGTTTCCTTCGATTACCATGGTATTGTCCACAAAAAATTAATTTTTTGGACAGATTTGGATATGCCACACATTTGGATTCTTTGCTTATAGATAGTTCTCTCTATGGGCCCATTAAGTGTTAAACATATATATATATATATATATATATATATATATATATATATATATATATATATATATATATATATATATATACATATATAAATATATATATACATATATATATATATATATATATATATATATATATATATATATATATATATATATATATACATATATATATATATATATATATATATATATATATATATATATATATATATATATATATATATATATATATATATAATAGATGTGTCCGGAAAGTAATGCAATTTTTTTTAACCATTACATTTATTGTAGATATCGTTACAAACGTGTAATATTCTTCGAAGTAGTTCTCTTGGGCATCTACACACTTTTTCCAGTAGCTTTGCCACGCACTTCACATGTCCTGGAACGCTTCAACGGGGACCTCGGCAATGGCCTTCGTCACGGCGCCTTGGACGGCTTCAATCGACCTAAAACTTTCAGGTTCAATCAACAGGTACTCACGGACGCGCAGAGCGGTGTGGCTTGGAGCGTTGTCATGGTGGAGCTCCCAGGTAGTAGCGATCTCCTTTCTCACTCGGATGACCCTTTTTCGCAAGAGATTTGTTCAGTTTCGAACAAAATTATTTGCATAACTTGGCTCGAGTGACGATTCCATTGCGTTTCGCGACACAGGCATTATACAGGGGTGCTCGGAAACAACAATCCTGAAGCCCCATCTGCTCGCTTTAACGCTGAGAGTCCCGCCCCGCCCCACCTAATCCAATGTATATATATATATATATATATATATATATATATATATATATATATATATATATATATATATATATATATATATATATATATATATAGAGGAGCTGCAAAGACGCATACAAGAACTGTAAAGGGCTGGCGAAAAAGAGTCAGGTTATGTTCAATAACTTCACTCGGAACAGAAGAATTTCAGTTTTAGGAACGGATTTGGAGATTGTGGATAGCTTTATATATCTTGGGCAGAGGATTTCAATGGAGGGGAATAAAGTCCGGGAGGTGGAACGGCGTTTTAAATGTGGCTGGCAGGCTATATAGATGGAGATGGACAACCATATAGCGAGACGATAGGATGACAGATGGACCAAGGCAATCCTGGAATGGATACCGCTTGATCGCAAACGTCCGCGAAGAAGACCGAAAGCACGACGGATTGATTATATTGTTAAGTATATTGGACCAGAGTGGCAGAGGAAAGTCCAGGACTGTGAAAGTTGGAAACATGCTGAAGAGGCCTTCATACTGCAATGGATCGACACGGGCTGATGATGATGATGATATATATATATATATATATATATATATATATATATATATATATATATATATATATATATATATATATATATATATATATATATATATATTTCTAGAGAAAGATCTTTACGCTATCTGAAAGATGCAAGATCATTGATTAAAAGGGTACATAACTGATTAAATATTCCTTAATTTACAAATAACGAATTTTATAAGCATTATTAAATCGAGCATATATTTATTTTAATCGAATATGTGCGAAAATGAAACGTGAGCATTAAAAGTTGAGCTGACAGTACGAAAATCTGGCGAGACGCTGTAACGATATACGACGGGAATCAAGCATCTCAACTTACAGGTGCGACCTTTAAATTCCGAAAAAAGCCGAAACAAATCCTTTCTTCTAGAACGGCAGCTTTTTCCTTATCAAAATCAGTTTTAAATGGCCCGGCTCGAAGGTGCTGTTGATAAAACAAGACGCTATTCTGAGAAATGGGACATTAAAAGAAACGACTTTAACATTTTACGCCTTGGTAAACTACTGAATTTTTCACCTTTTCTCGGTTGCATATTCTCTACGTTTTATAATGTCACAAATAAAAAGATTTAGGCCTACAGAAAATTGTATTTTAACCACTCTAATTTATGTTATTATTATTGTTTGTGCAAGATAAATATTCTCTTATCTAAAGAAGTATTCGTAGTGTTGAAATTTGTAATTTTTTCTTTCGCCAAGTAGCAACAAAAACAGTAATTATTGTTTTGCGGAATTTACAGATAAATATACATTTACATATTTTAAGCAGAAACAAAAATAGTTTTGGAAAATTTTACTAACATAGTAAAAAACATTTCAAGTTATGTGTTCATTTCTTGTTCAAAATAAGTAAAAAAAAACTACTAAAACTCGGCAAGATTTACCGTTAAACACAAAATTCACTTTATACTTCTCGAAATGCGTTTCACTTACCATGTTAACATCATCAGGAGGTGATTCAATTTAGTTCTAAAACTAAACTATGTTTTATCTATATAACAACTGTACCTAATAAAGCTTGTACAGTTCAAGAACCGTGAAGTTAACCAGGCGTTACAAAAGTTATATAAAGTCATTTCGTGTTTAGTGTTTCCCATCGAAGGTTCCATTAGGAGAACTGAACAAAACACTTATACAGAAAAAGTAATAAAATTATTTTATTTTCAAAAAATTTATCAAAAATAAATAATACAGGTTTAAGGTGAATTTGGGGCCGGAACGACGAAAATTGTTTTTGAATATGCTCGTTATGCTGGTTCTAACGGTACGGTAGTTTTCGAGATATGATATATTATTTTTCGCCTTTTGTTACAACATTGAACAAGCAGAAACTTTTTATTTCGCGATTTCTTCGCATGTATTCCTTCCAGGCACTCACCACGGATGATACTCCAGCAGTAATCAGCCATCATGTGTTCATTTCATCGACCCTGGTACCTTTCTTCCATATTTTTTAGGTTCTGATGAAATCGCACTCCTTATTCCTCAGTGTAAGAGCCAAGGTTGTCCGGAAATTTATTCAAATTATTGTGGAGGCAGTGAAGTTTGAGGCTCATGTTACATCCAAGCTTTCTAAAATTTTCCACCATATTTTGCACCAGTTCGTATATCATTAATTTAATTGACGAAATTGTTATCTTTCATCAAAAGCCTAATTTGCGGTCCATCGATAATGACAGCCTTAAGTTTCTCCTTGTTCAAACTAGATAATTTCCTCGATATTTTAGGTATAACAATTTTTATCCAATGGTTTGACATACTGTTTCATTAGTCCCAATTTGATGTGCAATGGAGGCAAAAGCATTTTCTCTCTAGTGACTAACGCTGTATTTATGATATTTTGTTTCCCAATTGGCAAGTCTTTTCTTTCAGGCTAGTTTGTTTTAATGCAATCCTCGCTTTTTCCGCCATATGCCACAAACAGATAAAACATGGAAATTTCGTGTAGCCACTTTGTTGATTCACTCATGATCATGGTACTTGAGTTTTCCAATACAAGAAATCTGGTTTTTATACCTTTAATTTCATCGAATCAGGAATGGGAACCGCACCGCATACTTATTGTCATTATGTAGCAAAACACATTTTAAACTCCGCTTGGAACTGTCTATAAAAAGTTTCCATTCATTTGACTGGTAGTTTAAGAAACCCATTTTTGATAAAAGCAAAACAAAAACAAAATAACCGAAGCAGTTCATTTTCTCGAGTACGATAACATGTCATTTTAGTACCTGGAAAAAGTAAATTCCTCTCTTTGACTCTGGATGCCAATAGTCCTGATCGTTCTTCTGAAAAGTTGAGGTCTCTGATAAGGTCACTGAAAGCATCTTCAGTTAAAAGTAGGGGTTTTGAGGCCATAACTTCAAAATTATCACTTTCTTCTCTAGTACAAGCTTGCTTATCTTCGAATGTACTACATTCTGTATCTGAAAGGGCCACGAAAAGTTGGAATAGGGACGTCTTCTGAAAGTGAAACAGGTTTTTTTCGCAGATACCACATCGAGATAGGTCATTTTTTCGGTTAATACCATGTATCTTGACTAAGCAAAAATAATAGTCATCGTAATGATAAATTACCTTGAAAGCAAATCTAAGACGTTTTATTAAAAACAATAAAAGTTACTTTAAGTTAAATTATTATATTATTATTATATTAAATTATTATATAATTATTATATTTTCTCAGTATATTTTCTATTTCGCCATTTATTAAGTGCCTATACTTATTTTCACTTTTTAGACCTGTTATTGATCTTAATAGTTTCCAGGGTTTTATGTTTTTGTTCTTCATTTTTGGTCAGTATCGTTACTTCTGTTGTATATGTTATTGTTCGTTCTTTCTCGGCTGGTAGATTTTAATTTGCTTGTTTATATTATGTATTGGTCTTTTATTATTTAAATAAAATATATAATAATATATATAAAAATAAATAATAAAATAAATAAAATAAATAAATAATAAAAAAAAAATTATTATTTTATCTGTTTGTTGTAGTAAAATGTTCTATATCTTGAAGTCTGGATTCTTTATGTATGTCCACATAAAAAACTTTATAAATCAGGAGTTTATTTAATAGAACGCGGTTTGTGTTCAAAAGTCTATAATGGACAAATAAAAAGATCCTATTCTACTAGATTCAACGAACATAAAATGAGTTATTTTAAAGAACAAAATAATTTCCATAATGCTAATCATTTAATTTTAGAAAATCACGTTTTTAACGAAAATTTAAAAATGTTATATAATGAAAATTAATCTAAAAAACTAAATCTGTTGTAGACTTGAAATTAATAAAAGAAAGAACTGGGTAATTTATATTGCACATCTGGATATTGAAAATGTAGGATATTCCATTTTCTATGTCTATTATCATTTATTGTATTATTAGGGTGGTGTACTTTTTTGGTAGTAACTATTTTTTTTTTATCGGTATAAACCAATTTGACTTTCCAAATTTATTTAAAAAAAACTTTTTTAAAGAATTGAGACTGAAGAATTGCAATTTCTTTCGTAAATCGTATTAATTGGACTAAGTGGTTAAAATAAAAACTCTAATAAATTATAAAAGTTTCTTGCAAAGTTCGTTCAGAAAGAGGGAAGGAATAAAGCATTCAAGTATCAACTGGCTTCTTTGTTCCATTTTTTATCGATTTCTTGATCTTGAGCAAAAATTTCAGAAAAATGAAGTAAATTTTTTATAATAAATTACTGTTAAAAATATTTGATTTAAATAAAAGAAAAATACCGTATTGTCTCCTTGCTGTTTTAGAAATGGTCACAATTTTGATGAGTGGTAATTTAAAGTGTTTTTGATGTTCCTTATATTGGTAGATGTTGTAGTTAAAACAAAAAAGTGCACTGCAAATACGAATACAGCGAATTTGTTTCTTGTGGAAAATCCAAAATTTTGTATAATTGATTTTCCTTGCGGAAAACATTGCGCGTGTATGGTAGAAAGATTAAGTTAAAAAAATTAGAAAAAAGATCAATTTTTCTCTTGGAACCTTTGGAGTGAAACGCTCGAAGAGATTTACCGCTAAACACCAAATCACTCCATCTAAAATATTTCGAATATTTATAAGACATGTTACGTAAACGGCTTATAAGTCATTATGTGGTGTTTAATATGCCAAAACAAATTTTTGAATGCTTTTAAATGAACAGAATGAAATAGAGCATAATGGCTAGTATAATTTAATACTGAGTATGCCCTGAATGTGCAGGGTTGTCATAAATAACTGAGATCTTACATTATTTTAAAAAACTCCAATTATACAGGTCGACATGATCTTTGTAACATTGATGAGAATGCTCATAATCATTAAAACGTTATTAAAAAGTTATTAAAATACCTTTTCACAGAAATGGCCTAGCACGTCCCATTTTCAGGTAACTGCTTCTCCTTTATATCATGGGGTTTTTGAAAGTATTTATCCAAAGTTAAGGAGTTCCTACTTTGCTACAAAGTATTGCTATTTTTTGTGTCTATGGGACAGTACAGCAACAAAAAAAAAACATTACATTAAGAAAGATTGGCCAGAGAGAATTTCTTTTGAACCTGGTACTTTAAATATAAAATATGCTCCCCTTGTTAACCCAAAAAAAGGTGTTTCTTCCGCATCTCCATATTATGTTTGGACTAATGAAAAACTTTATCAAAGCCACAGACAAAGAAGGTAATGGTTTCAAGTACCTAAAATAATTATTTCCTCAATTAAGTAATGCAAAATTAAAAGAAGGCATATTTATTGGATCTAAAATAAGGAAGCTTCCAGCTGATTTCTACTTTCAAGAAAAATTAAATGAAAAGGAATTGGCAACTTGGAAGTGTTTTATAACTGTACTGAAAGGATTTCTGGCCAACAAGGAAGATGAAAATTATAAAAACCTCATAGATGAACTCTTGAAAGCCTATCAAATACTAGGGTATCGCTTGTCCTTAAAAATGCATTTTTTTACGCTCCCATTTGAATTTTTTCGGAAAATTTGGGTGCAGTAAGCTACGAACAAGGAGAAAAGTTTCACCAGGAAATCAGGACGATGGAAGCAAGATACCAGAGACTCTGGAACCCATCTATGTTGAACACAAGAGGAAAAAGTATTTAATTAGAACAGTAATTATCTTATCATTTTAGTATATAGGACTACAAAATATTTCATATACACCAATTTTCACCAATGTTACTTCAAAAAAATTTAAATTTGTTAGGTTGTGGATATTCTAATTTCTGCAAAATTAAATATGCCCATACCATTACCGAATCACTGTCATATGGGCATATTGCTTAAAAAGCCTCGCGTTTTATAATTATAGATTAAAAAAAATATAATTTAGGAATTACAAGAAGCACGTACAAAAGAGACGTAAGGAGAAAATTGTTCGTGAAGGGCGTCGGCATGAAACGATCTCAATTTTTCAACTATTCGGCTACTATAAATTTAACCATATTGTCAAACGTCTTCCGAGTGCCACTACAATACAGAATAATGGCACTCGGTACAGTTAAGAAGGCAAATAAAATCGAAGAGCGTTCAAAGCCGGAATATATCTTTATTTATGGGCCGTAAGTTTTCTCCCGAGTCAACTTGAAATTTTAAACTTTACTAAGCAAAACGGACGGACCGGATCTTTTAGATTTGTACCGGCGATAAAAGGACTCCGGATAATGTACGGATGTTTTTATTTGCTTTCGACGATGGGAGGATTTGAGGGTGGAAGGTGGGGAAGGGGGGAGATGGATTTGGATGGGACCGAACTTGCTGACTTCATTGTGGACATGGGATTTTTGATGGTTTTTCTCATACGGATATCAAAAGTTTACGAGATATATACATATATATCGCAGAGAAATGATCTTTTCATTCTGAAAGTTAAGCAGTACATTTTGATTGTACATTATTTCCTACCACATGTATAATTATCATTTATGAATCATTTATGAATCAATATGAATATCAGTTATGAATTTGTATTAAAGGGCCTATTCCCTATAATTTTGTTTAGCAACTTTAGTTTCCTTGTTGGTGCTGTATAGTAAAGTTGTGCTGTTTGTGATCGTGTCTAAGCGGATTTATAAACGAATTGTGTTTTAAGCATGGATGAATCAATCCAAGTTAGTTCCACTAAAATGGTTCGGAAGGCTTTAACAATGGATGAAAAACTTAATTCATTCAGGATATAGAAAGAGGTGCTAAACAAGTCGACATCTGCAAATCTAGGGATTTGAAAAAGATAGCAGTGTCCATGATACTGAAAAAAAAAATATGTTGCAATTCCGCGGAGTAATTCCGGAGTTCGAAACAAGGAAAAAAAATTGAAAACTTGTTCAAAAAAACATCGATGAAGCATTACTTCAATGGTTTATGTATCAAAGAAGCGTGAATACTACAATCACTGGCCGCATTGTTCACGCAAAGGATGACGAATTTGCGAAACTGTTTAACGTTGCTGGATTTTTTTGCTATTCGGGTTGGTTATATAAATTCAAAAAGTGTTACAATATAATTTCTAGTAAAATTCATGGAGAAGTTGCCAGTGTAAATGTGGAAAATGCGATTGATTTGGTTAAATCAAGATTAGGTTAGAATCTTGGAAACTATGACGCTAGCGATGTTTTTAACGCCGAAGAACTTGGTCTTTTTTACAAACTTACTCCACATCGTACAATGATCTTTAAGAGTGAAAAATGTATCGAGAGGAAACTATCGAAGGAAAGAATAACCGTTTTTGTGTGCGTAAACATGGCCGGAATTGAAAAACGCAAACTTTTAGTTATTAAAAACGTAAAATATTACCAGCTAATTATACAGCAAACAAGCGAGCGTGGATGACTGCTAATATTTTCGAAAGTGAATTAAGATTATGAGACAAACAACTGATAAGAGAAAATTGGCACATATTATTGCTTGTTGATAACTGCTCTGCTCGTCCGCTCTTACGAATCTAAAAAAAAACATTAAATTTGATTGTATTCCACCAAATTTTACGTCCGTTCTGCAACTAATGATCAGCTTATGATCAGTCATTTTAAGTGCACTGAAAAAAGCACATCACTAGCAATAAATATGTTTGATGCTATTGAAAAGGCTTCTCAAGCTTGGTAACAGGCTTCTCAAAAAACAATTAAAAATTGTTTCAAACATGCATGGCCCTCCCTTTGCGAGTTTTATGAGGATGACGACTTGCCTCTAACCTAATGGCTTATTAAACAAGCCTAGGATGATGAGGACAACCTGCCTTTAAGTGTCTGGCTTATTAATAATAATTTTAACTTGGCAGAATTAAATTCCACTATGATGGACGCTTTCGTTGTGGATAACGACTTTACGATAAGTATGATTACCGACCAGGAGATTACGGCGCAGATTGGTGGAGCTGAATAGCTTGCGAGTTATGAAGAAGATGAAGAAGTACTGTTAGAAGAAATGATCCTAATTTTTCATGATGCCACAACAAGGATAAAAAACGTAAAACGACTTTTAGAAAGTAGAAGCACTACAGAAGATGGTATTTTGAGCGCAGCGCTTGAAATAGAAATGTATTTACAACAAAATATTCTTGTAAATGATCAAAAGCAAACTCACATTACAGACTTTTTTACAAAGTAGTTTTAAGTTTTTTTTGTGTATTTTTAGAGTAGATTTTAAGTTTTAAAATTTAAATTCTCTATTATTTTGTTCTTCCTTCCATTATAATACCTGTGTATTTTTGTCAAGAATTAATAAAAGCCATAGAAATGTAATTACATATGTATATATAGGTATATACATATATTCCTTTTTTTAACGAACTTCTTATAAAACGTACCGATTATTAAGGTCCCCTCCGGTACATTGTAACCGAGTTTGAGTGCGTGTGTGTGAGTGCGAGTGAGTGCGTGTGGGTGTATTTGTGACTGATGACAGTTTAACATACATTTGGAGAGCGGCTGAAGGAATGGGTAATTTTTGAGTGGAGCACGGATGAATTTTCCGGAAAATTTGAATTCTACTATAAGTATTCGATGATGGCATCAACATATTCTTGGATTAGGATTCTTTTTAGTACACTTACACTTCAGACCATCAAGAGATAATTCGTGCACCATCAATTTACATATAAGTAATTTTAGAACAGCAGAAAACGACACGAATATATGTTACAAGCTGATAATTATAATATTTTAGGTAACTGAATCAGTTAACTTTGAAAGAAAATATTTTTTCCTCAGGTCGCTTTTTTTTCTGTTTCTGTTAGGACGATATTGAAAAAATTCTGAGGGTAAGTTTTCAAAAGAGCCGTCTAAATTTTAAATTAATTCAATTATTCTTTAGGACCAAATCTCTTATAAAATTAATTGAAAAACAGCGTTTGCTTTTTCCGTAGCCGTTTCGGCAGTTCCTTTGTGCCGTTCGAGTTGTCAAAAGGTACAGTTTTTAAAAACGATATAACCCGAAGGCGAGACGAAACGAACATAATGAAATAAGTTACTTAAATCCGCTACATTTTTTTTTTCATTCTCTCGCCCGACTTGAAAGGTATTTGTTCAAAGGCGTCTGATTTATTCTAATTTGTTATGAACGCATTCGTTTTCAGAATGATTTTTTTCATTAAATACCGGAGTTACATTAAAAAGAATTTTTCCTTTGTACGAGGGTTGCTATTTATCTATTCGGAATTGGCAACAATGGTGTTACTAGACGCCATCTGACATACACATTGTAAAGTTCGACATTGTTGCCTGTATACTTAGAACATTTTGTCATGCTTTTGTATTTGTGTTTAGTGACTTAAAAATTAAGTTTCAGTTAAAAAATGGAATTAACTTGTGATAATTTTTGTGCGATGATTTACTATGATTTTTGACGTGGATTACCTCAACAATAGTGCATCCATCAACTCACTTCGACTTTTAGCGATGAGGCACCACCTCTGTATTTCACTCAATTTCAACTCAATTGTGGCCGTCGTTTGCTCCCGGACTAATTTAAGAAAGATCGTCCAAAATCGATTATTGTGCCACAAAATATCGATACTGTGCGCGACCTAATAAAGTAAGATCGTCATGTGACATACCGTCACATTGACACATCACTGGGCATTAGATTCACAAACATACACAAGATTTTACATGAACATTAACCGTGAAAAAAAATTGTGCTCGATGTATTCCGCATAATTTGATAATCGCTCAAAAAAAAGCTCGTGTCGATTGGTGCAATGAAATGCTCAAAAATACAATCGTGGTACGTAAAAATTCGTGTATAATATCTACACATGTGACGAATCTTGGATCTATGCGTATGAGCCTGAAAGTAAACAACAATCGAGTGTGTGGGTCTTTCAAAATGAACCAAACCCAACAAAAGTTGTGCATGCAAGAAACAGTTCGAAGCATATCGTCGCCTGGTTTTAGGGACAAATGGACATGTGGATACAGTGCCACTAGAGAATCGTAGAACGGTCAGTTATGAATGGTACAAAACCATTTGATTGTTAGAAGTCTGTAAAGAAATTAAAAAAAAAAAACAGCCAGCGACGCAGGATCATTCTTCATCATGACACGGTGAGCTTTTCACAACTTTCACATATTGGACCAACAACTTAATCTTTGACCAGCCACACATCGAATTGATGAGTCATACGATGTATAGGCCTGATTTGTTCCCGATGGAAAAGAATAAACTACGTGGCCAACGATTTTCGACCAGATGATGCGTTCAAAATGCATGTTTTGGAAAAATCTCAATCGAAATGGAAATAGTGCTATGAAAATGAATTCATACGTATGGAAGAGTGTATCGAATATTATGAAAAACAATAAAACCATCTTCAATGTTAAATATTTATTTTTATTGATTTTTCCGGATACATAACTAGAAACCCTCGTAATAATTTTATATGAAATCAACAAAAATACAAGCGTTTGTAAGCAAGATTTGATAATAGTGTCTTAAAGGGCGAAACAAAGGTAGAGGCATAATGGTTTGGGGTGCTATAACACCTTCTGGAAATTTTTCTCTGGAGTGGATCACTGGACATGCAAATAGTCAGTGTTATGGGGCTTTGTCTAACATATATTCATAGACGATTTCCTCATAGATGACTATTCCCTCTCGAAGATTATCATTTTTTTCAAGATAATGCTGTATGTTAAACGTGACCTTGTATGATTTTTGATTACCCGGCATGTTCTTTAATCCAAAATCCTATCAAACATTACCGGCAATTCCTTTTCGAACAAGCCTACAAAAAAAGGAGTTTACAAATCGGACGCTGACCTATAGAGAAAGGTTTTAGAACCAGCCTCAATTTTTAAACGGGATCAACCTGAGTTACTAAAGAACCTGTGTGGTTCATTAAACTCAAAACTAACAAGTATTTGATAAAAAGGGACTACTTATAAATATTTATTAATAACTTCTGATTATTTTATAATCGGAATCCATTTTCCCAAATCACTGAACCCTTTTTATTATTAATTACTTATTTTTATTAAAATATTAACTGTTTCCTAACTGTATATTTTAATAAAGTCAAAGAAATTTTATGATGTATTGCAACGTTAATATATAAGTCAACACCGCTGCGAAGTAATAAATATTTTTTTTGTGGCCGTAAGGTTCTGGACGTTCCGAAATGAAATATTTAATTTCTTCTCGAAAACGATGCATCTGCCCAGAAATACCATTTCAGTTCGTATACGAGCAATATTGCAAGCCGACCGAAAATAATTACGAAAATATACATCCATACGCCATCAAATTGATGATAAAGCAGCGGTATATTTTAAGAGAGATGGAGAATGAATATGAAAACGTGATGGTGTCGGGTTTATGTGTGTTCATTTGGCGCGAGCCTCGGACATATCCAAACGATGACAATTATAGATTTTAAAATACGTAAAACTTCGTGTATTATTATAATCCAACATATTCAAAACTATGCACAGATTTGTTTTTTTTTTTAGTTTTGACTACTTTTTCAGTGTAATAAATTTGAGTTATATATAACGATTTTCGAGAGCTCAATATTTCTCCAAATTATATACGATGGTCGCTATTTATGTACCCGAAATAATAAATAAAAACAAATATTTATCATTGAAAATGGTTTCATTGTTTTTCAAAATATTCTTCGCGATTATCGATACACTTTTGCATACGTTTCAACCAATTTTCATAGCACTCTTTCCATTCCGTTTGAGGTATCTCCAAAACATGCATTTTGAACGCATGAACCACTTGTTATGATGTCTAAAATCATTGACCACGTAGTTTATTCTTCACGGACGGGGACAAAAAGGAATCATTGGGTACCGAATCAGGACTGTACGGCGGATTACATATCAATTCGATTTTTTGACTTGTCATATATTGAGTTGTTTGGTTCGATCTGTGAGAGCTCGTCTTGTCATGTTGAAGAATCATTCTGCGTCGCTGGTTGTTTTTTCTTATTTCTTCAAAGACTTCTGGCAAACAAATGGTTGTATACATTCAGAATTAATCGTTCTACTATTCTCCACCATTTATCCCAAAAAAAGAGGCGACCATTTGCTTCGAAGTGGTTCTTGCGCGAACAACTTTTGTTGGGTTTGGCTCATTTTGAAAGACTCATACAGTCGACTCCCGTTTTTATTCGGGCTCAAGTGCATAGATCACCTTGACATAGATCACCATAACACACAGATTCGTCACCTTGATGATCTTGTTTTATCAGTTCGCGCACAGTATCGATGTTTTCTGACACAATAACCGATTTTGGACGATCTTCTTTAAATTCGTCCGTAAGCAAACGACGGCTAGGATTTAATTCACTAAACCAGTGATATACAGTGGTTTTAGATGGTGCTTTATCGGGCACTGTTGTTGGGATAATCCACGTCGAAAGCACATTCATCGCATGAAAATTCTCACGAGTTAATTCCATTTTTCGAGTGAGATGAAATGTTCAAGTCACTAAACAACACAAATAGCGTCCGTATAACAAAACATTCTGGGTACGTATACAGTCAACAAAGTCAAATTTTACGAAGTATATGCCAGACGGCGTCTAGCAACACTATTGTTACAAATTCTGGATACATATATAGCAACCCTCGTATAAGTTGTTTCTAATTCGTATAAAATTTATTGTATGATTAAAAAATATATAAATATTATCGGGGTGTCTGGAAAGCTCGTAGGAAAACAGAAAGAGAAACGTACATAGTTTATGTAAATGTTTATTTAGTGATTTTCAATTTTTTCTAACGTAGTAACATGATCCATAAGGGATCCATGTTTTTCACCTCTAATACCACTTTAAATAATTTCCATTTAAACACTTTTGGAGGGAGTGGAATACATGGTAACCCAAGGGTAGGATGTTCAGCGAGTAAGGCATATTGGTTAAACTATCCCAATGTTCTGGCAGTTTTTCTTCAATCGCTGCCTTCAGTTGATATAATTGTAAACAGCAGAGGTCGGTGTCGATCGTTTGGTTGCGTGGAAGAAGCTCAAAATGTATGGGTCACTTCCAATCCCACCAAATGCAAAGTATAATTTTCTTCGGATGAAGGTAGTCTTTCGCCGAAGTTAAAACCACTGATTCTGGTAATCTCCATTATATTTTTAATTGTATATTGTGGTATACAGTAACTTTTCATCGTCAGTTACCTTCCGCTTGCGAAATGGAGCCTCAGATTTTTTTTCACCAAAAGGCTGCATGAAAAGGTTCATATAAGACCCATTTTTTCTCAGATGGTGAAAAACGGTCAATTTGCTAATATATCAGGCTAATAGAAAAGTTCGCGGAGCGACACCTATAGAGCAGTAAAGAGCAGTTTTGAAGTTTCATCCTTCATATGAACCTATGTGAAGTTTCAAGTCCATCTGTCAATTCATTCGTACAAAAACAGCACCTCAAACGTATCAGTGTAATTTTTTTAAATGGAAAATATTGAAAATCGTGCACTTTAAAGGCAATGGAAAATCATAGTGAAATGGTAAATGTATAGGGGAATCTGAATAATGCAACTACTGACCAAATAATTAATTCTACACACGATATAGTTGTTATAGGATAACAGATAATTGACCTTCAGTGAACTTGCTAAGGCCCTGGACATCTCAACTAAACGGTGTGTTTCATATTTTGAAGAAGGAATTGGGCTTGAGAAAGCTATGGGGAAGATGGGTGCCGAATTTGTTAAATTCTCATTATAAACGACTTCGAGTAAAACTTTCTGACCAACATTTGGATTTTTTTCGAAAGAATAAAATAGATTTTAAACGTCGTGTTGTAACTATGGATGGGACTTGAGTTTACCACTATGATTCTGAATTGCGACAACAAACCCACAGAGTGGACTGAGCCCGGTTTATCAGTTCCAAAGCAGCCAAAGTAGTCAAAATCGACCAAAAAAGTTCTGGCATCAACATTTTGGGATGCAAAAGACATTTTGTTAAGTGATTACCTTCATATCAGTAAAACAATAACAGGACAGTATTACTCAAAGCTTTTGGATCAATTGCATGCAAAAATTCGTGAGGAAAGACCTGGTATAGCAAAGAAAACAATCATTTACATCAAGTTAATGCACCGGCTCACAGAGGTGTTCTTGCAATAGCCAAATTGAAGGAGTTACACTACGAATTGTTGGAGCATCCACCATATTCACCAACTTTGGCCCCCTCTGAGTCTGAGTTTCATCTGTTCCCAAACCTTAAAAAACTCCTACGTGGCAGTCGCTACGCTACTGGCTACATAGCAGTCGTAAACTACTACGTCTACGTAGCAGTCGCTGGCTACATAGCAGTCGTAAATGAGTATATTGAAGGTCTTCCAGAAAATCATTTCAGATATGGAATAAATGAATTGGAGAACTGCTGGAAAAAAATGTATTAAGCTTAAGGGAGAATATACGGAAGAATAAAGTCATTTTTTCAATTATAAACTTGTTTTATCATTTCCGTTCTGCAAACTTTTCAATTAGCCTAGTATTTAGCTTATCTGCTATCTCAATGACCGTAGTACGCCTCATCGATTTTCGGCTATGATGGGCTTAATTTTCTTGACAACACTGGTTGAAGGACGGCCAGAGCGATACCAGTCTTCCAAGTCAAAATGTGCGCCTTTGAACCGACCAAATCACTTTATCACTCTGGGTTCCCATGTAGACCCCTCTGCGTAAATGACAATTTTGGTTTTTATTTGATCAGTGTTCTTGTCCTTTTTGAAATAGGAAAACATAACGTGTCGTAAATGCAAGTTCTGGACAAACAGGGACATGGAGAAACATGGTGAAAATAAGCCAAAAAGCGAAATAGGTCCCAAATGTAGGAAAAGTCATGGCTACTGTTTTTGAGATTTACATGTTGTGGTACTCATAGACTACCTATGCGCCCACATCTTGTAAAAACAGCATTCATTCAGAACGATAATGCGCCTGAAATCACATCTTGAGGTTCCATTGCAAAACAAAAACGCATCACATCACATTGTCACATCAAATCATGATGTCAAATCTGAGACAACCCCTTCTTTAGCAGAGTTGGACAAATCGCATTAAATGGAGGATATCAAAAAATTGGAACGTCGATGTTCCAAATGCATGTTCGAAATTTCAAGACTCCTATATTAAAAAATAAAAATTTCAAAAATGTTGATTTTTTCAAAACGACCCCTTTTTGAACGACCTTCGTAATATATATCTATATACATTAATTTGGTATTAGCATCAGATAGAATAAAGTGATGACAATTATAGATTGTAAATTAGTAAAACTTCCTGAATTACTTCGACCGAACCCATTCGAAAAGTAATACCGATGTTCAATGGATAAAAATGTATATCCAAAAAAAAGTCATCAGATAAAGCTACTATTCAATTAGGAGGAGGTGCCTATTACAAATATTGGCTTGTCATTGTTCGAGTGATTTATCGAATACAATACTGTAATAAATCCATGTCAAAATATAACTTTTGTACGCTTCTTATAGCTCAATGGTATTTAGATATTATCCTTATTGATAACGTAATAGAAAAAAAAATGGAATGGAAGTTGGCAGTTTAACCGTTTATGAAACCGTTAGTGACAGTGTAAAAACATTCTGAAACTTGTTTATAATAAGGCACGTCTTGAGTATAATTGGACTAAAATTAAAGCAACGTGTCTTTAATATCCAATTTGATACATTCTTGGTTTAGCATTCTTGTTTAAGTATAGTGTTATCTATAAAATAAATTAAAAGAGAAACACACATGTAAAATTATGCACTACCTAACATGTATTTAATAATTATACGAGGGCGGGTTAAAAAGTTTGTAAGATAATGAGAGATAGATTACTCAGCGGCTTTGACAGCTGTGTCAGAGTTTTTGACAAAGAAACAGTGTTGAAATTCGTGCTATCATTCGGCCCCTTCAGTTTTCATGAATGGATAAAGCTACTGTAAGTCCTATTTGGAAGAACTTGACAGTTTTGAGCTGTGTGAATGTGTAGATGCCTTGAATCGCTGGTTTAAATATATAGCAGTGGTTATGTGAGGCTCCTTTTCAAGTCAGCATTGAGAGTTCATTTAACTCAAATGACGATGCAAACTCCAAGGAGTGGTAAAAATTCAACAAGACACCACAGTAAAATTTGAGATCGGATAAGGGTTGCGATATGGGGATGGATTGCCACCAGTTTTGTTTAATATAATATTCAACAAACTCATCAACGAAATAGTCGTAAATGGAACAGTAAATTTGAAAAACAGATAGAAGGGTAGGCAGATCACCTAAACATAGTGACACTAGCGAAAATGTTATTAAGAAAGGACTATGATGAAATAAATCCTACGGTGAACGTCAAAAGAGCGAGTATAGAAATAATTAGAGATACAATAAAGATGATGGAAAAGAAAACTAATCCAAGAAGAGAACCATAATTGGACAATCAATACTTATCTGGGAAGCAAACTAGACGACCACAACATCATAGGAGATATCAGAAATCGTATATCCTAAGATCTAAATTCTAAGATCTAAACTTATACACAGGAATAAGAAATTACAGTTCTATAAAACACGGTTTCGACCTGTAGACTGTGTAGGTCCCTCACAATTAATTTTTGGTGTTGTGAATGATAATGGAAATAGGAGGATCAGGTAAAATTTCGAACTCAAGCAAGTATAGAAAGATCTGGATATCGTAGATTAGTGAGGCTTCGGTGACCCAGATGGGCGGGACACGTGGAAAAAATCTCAGAGAGTTGAACTCTAAAGAGAATCATGGAATGGCAAATAGGGTTAACATAAAAACAGGTAAACCATAGAGATGAGGGCAGGATAATGTAAGAGATGCTGAAGAACTTCTTCATATCAAATTTGCCATGGGGCTTTTGAAAATCGAAGCAGTTAGAGGCGAAGGCTGAAGTCTACTAGGAAGAAGAAGAAAATTAAGAGTTCATTCATAAGTACTGACTTTATCATGACCTGAACGAGTCTTTCCTTATTTTTCTAGGATATAGTTTGATCTTCCGTAAATAATTTAGGCATCCAATTGTTAAATTGTTTTTCGAATTCCCGTTACGTCCAAATAGTCTTTGTTTATGATCGTTGGTAGATCCAAAAGGCATTATTCTACCCCCTTTACACATTAAATTGGGGCTTATGAAAAACTTTGTGAAGGCGCTGAACAAAAATAGTATTTGCAAAAAATCTTTGGAAGTATTACAGAAGCAAAACTGAAAGAGGGGATATTT
Organism: Cosmopolites sordidus; assembly: GCA_031761425.1. Lineage (NCBI taxonomy): Eukaryota > Metazoa > Arthropoda > Insecta > Coleoptera > Curculionidae > Cosmopolites > Cosmopolites sordidus. Next base: position 2,421,675 of record JARFXV010000063.1, on the reverse strand, counting down.
GTTGGCCCACAGATCCGTAAAGTTGTAAAAGATCCTCAGTTTGAAAGCCATTTATCTGTTAATGAAAAATCTGATTGGAAGTCATTGGGTGTCGAAGAATTTTTGAGAAATAAAAAAGTGAAAATTTTGTTGCTGATTTATTGAAAAATTTTGAACAGATGGGAGTGAAAATGTCATTGAAGATTCATTTGCTGCACTCGCATTTGAGTTTTTTCACTGAAAACTTAGGAAGTATGAGTGACGAATAGGGGGAACGTTTTCACCAAAATTTAAAGATTTTCGAAGGACGACATCAAGGATTTTGGGATGAAAACATGTTAGGGGATTACTGTTGGTCCATTATAAGAGAAACCAATCCAAAAAACTATAAAAAGAAGGCCAAAATTTGCCATTTTTTTTTTATTCATACTAAGATTTTTTCTATTTTTAAGTAAATAAATATTTCTAAAAGCAGACGGGGCAGAATTTTTTATTATTTTTTCTGGATAACTTTTCTAAATAAACTTGGGTATAAAAACCGTGTAAACTTGTGTAATCGAAATTCGTAGAACATTTTCTTCATATTTTGGAATAAAAAAAATATACCAGATGATAACTTAGGACTATTCAGTGGATGATAGATAAATTTCATGTTTTCTTCTTATTGAAAGTTGATTCTTGAAACGACTGGGTGAAAGCTGATATTGTCATTATAAAGTGTGGAACATTTTTAGAAATATTTTTGTATGTCGTATGGCATTGACAATCTTTCTTTTAAACTCGAAGATATTTACTTTACAAGCAAACACTAAATCACTTTAACTAACTTCAAGACGCGCGTTTCGTAAGCCAAGTTCATCGTCATCAGATCAGATCTTCTGATGCTGGTTAGCGAAACGCGTGTCTAGAAGTTAAATAAGTGATTTGGTGTTTAGTAGTCGATATTTTCGAATTAATCTTTCGATTATCTATAGCAGCAGTAGCCAAGTAATGAACACACAAGTCGAGGCAAAGTTTCAGTAAACAAACAGATCGAGTTGATTTGTTTCGGACTCTTACGAATGTAGCCAAGTTTCGTCGACTGTGACGATGTCGTACACCAAATGACTTCTCAGGTGAATCGATTGAATATTTGCTTGCACTAATTGATGCGAACTCATCTTTCATGGTGATTAAATTTTTTCGGATAACTATTTTTTTTTTAATTAAGTTAGCAAAAGTACTTACTACTATTATGTGTTTTCAATTTTAAGATGGTGACACTAACGAATTGCCTAAATCATCAGAAATGCCTGATTGCAGATATTTTTGCAATTATTTACGCAGTGCTCAATAATTTTCTTTCTGAATTTAAAAAATGGCGAACAGCTCTTGATTTATTTCCTTCGGCGAATTAAAATGAATAAATTTCGGTTTTGCCTTCCGCAAATTGAACGCGATTGTGAGACACGAGAACTGTTTGATGTGCTACGAATTTTGAAAAGCGACAGACAAAGGGAACGATCCCCAGTCATCAAAAACGCTTCAGGAATCCCACATTTCCTCTCACGGTGGAGTACATGCGCCGAATGAGAAAAACGAAGCAGAAAAAAACCGTTATTATTCCGAACTTTTCCTTGAAAAGACAGGTCGGTAACAAATTACCATATTTAGTGATTATGCAGGAGGCTCTTGAGAAAACCGTCGTCTAAATCGTAAATAAATAATTGAGGCCGGGGACCAATAAAAGAATCTGGCTGCTGTACCACGTCGACCCGAAGACATGCCGCATCAAATACAGCTTTCAATTATATTTATTCGCCGTTTTGGAATTCGTTTCGTAAGGGCTTTTTGTGAGTTAAGGCGAGAGGAAGGGATCGGTGACAGAGACGGACTGGTTAGTGACGCAATTTCTAACACCTGCTCGACCAACCTGAATTAATAAGCAAGGTGATTGACAAAAAGTTGTTGATTAAGCTCTGGATGGATGAGTTCATTAAATTAGTATATACAGGGCGATCTGTTTTATTCAGATAAAGAAGAATAATATCATTCGAAAAGAAAGCATAATTTTCAGAGTTGTATTTGTCGTTATTGTTGGACTTTTAATTAAAATTTGAAAACTATGCTCCTACTAAAAACATTGTTGACATCTCAATATATGTTGCACAAAACTCTAGAGAACTCAAACATAATTGCGGTCTAAAATGTCATTTTGGATATTTCGGTTGCATGCATGGACCAATTATGTAATATTCCCCACTTTTTAACAATTTCATTATGCAGTGTTTGAACAATATTTATGACCTATAGACGAAAAACTGAATATTCCTCATCACTTAAAGTTAATTTCGCAATGATCAATACCTGATAATCGAAGAGTGACAAGATTTAACAGTTCCCTTTGAAATGTTAATTGCATCCAGAGTATAGCGTTTATCTGTTAAATGTAGGAACCACGGCAAGAGGAATGTTATCTAAAGGATGAACATATCAAATTAAAGAATTAACTGCGAACATACAAGAAGTTATTGGCCGCTACAGATGATAGTATTACAGAATTAGGAAGAAGCGTTGTTTGAACATTTAATAAAACTGAAATCTGTTAGGGATCTCTATTCTTTGGCAAAGAAGAAGTCCAAAATTAATAAATGTACTTCAATTTTTGTTAATAAAATATAATATTTATAAATATGTTATTAGAACCGGTGATAAATAAAGATAAACATATAGTAGGGTGGGCAGATGAGATGAGTAGATAAATACATTGACTGTATCACACAGATCTTTAAAAAAAACTAACAAAATAAAGTTAAAAGCCAAAAGAGCCAGTCTAGAAACAAACATAGACAAAACAAAGGTGATGGAAAAAAGAATTAATAGAGAAAGAGAACAGAACTGGATAACTTGCAATTGGACCTTACAAAGAACATATGCTTGAAGTATTTGAAAGAAGAGTATTCAGAAGACTTTTTCCTGCTCTGAATGATAATAGAAATTGGAGGATCAGGTATAACTTTGAACTGAAGCGATTATACAATGATCTAGATATTGTAGATTATATGGGGGTTCAGCAAACCAGATGGGCTAGATATGTAGAGAGAATACTCGACAGTCTAACACTAAGATAACAGAAAAAGACGTAGACCTAAGAAATAGTGGCAGGAGAATATAAGAAGAGATGCTGAAGCACTACTTTTCAACAAAAACTAGCAATGGGCTGCTAAAAATCCATCCAGATAGAGGCAAAGGTTGAAGGAGGACACAGCTCACTGATAGGTAAATAAGTCATTGTGACATGTACGATTTTTTTTCTTTTCCGACATTTTTCTGGCAAACAAATATGAATATGAAATGAAATTATTTATTGAGTAGCCCAAAAATGTATTTTTTTTGTAAATTACACTTAGGAACAATTTTAGTAGGAACAATGATATTGTTTTTGTCATCAATATCTTAAAGTTTATTAGCAAGAGATCAAGAAAGAGATACTGGCTTTTGTACTCATTTTAAAATATTAATGCACATGTAAGTATTATTTCAAGCTTACTGGCCATTTTCCATATAAGTATATTCGAATACATATAAAATATACATTCATCGCCCAGTATATTCAGAAATAAATAACCAGTCGTACTGGAATGTTGACATAATCATTAGAAAATCAGATGAGCTTCTTCGCCCTATCTTAAGTAGGATTAAGTCTCTTGAAAACATCTCAGTGGGTAGAGTCACTTTTAAACCTTTTTCTTGTATTGTTGTCTTATCTTAATATATATCAAAACCCTTTTGAAAAATCAATTTCAAAAGGTTTATGTTTCTTTTATCAACATTCCACTAATTATAGTAGAAGTTCTAATATCTGCATGCAATCTGCGAGCACGTGACGTAAAACGTGAAAGGGAGGGCTAAGATTGAAATCTGAAGCCAGGACTGACGTGGTGAATCTACAAAAGCGTGACACGTGATAACTGAACAATTTAACGCTCTATTCAGTGATCAATTCTTCAATTGGAACCTTTAGTGAGGGATCAATAAACTCAAAGAGATTTACCACTGAACACCAAACCACTTCACGCGTCAAGAAATTAAAAATAAATGATTTGATGTTAAATATTAAATCTGTTTGAGTTTACCTGTGTACTGTTTGAGTTTAGTAAGAAATGCTTGTAGGTCATTAGCAATATTTCATGGAGACAGAGAGTGGACTGAATACGGTTATCATTCAGGTCTATCAATAACAGTTGAAACTGAACAAAACGTCCAAAATATGTTCGAAATTCTGCAAAATGATCGTTGTATGCTCGACTATCCTCCATATTCGTCTGAATTAGTTTCATGCGATTTCTGGGTGTTTCCTAGTGATGAAAGGATGGCGATTCGATGCGATTTGTTTGTATCTAAAAATGAGTACTAATAACATTTTATTGATTCACCTCAAGTGGTGTTTTCCCTTGCACGAATTGTGTATATATATTCCTAAAATTTAACAAAGGAAGAAGTGAAGCATAATATGAATTGAAGAGCTCATTTTATACTATTCGGAATATTTTACTTTTTGAAATTATTAGGGATGAAGTTCACAATGATTAATAACCAGTTAAAGTTTTCCAGGTCGATCGATTTCCTCTCGACGGCATCTCATCGAAACATTTCGAGCAGGCTCGGTCCTGTATCCGTACCGCAGAAAAGGAAAGTTGGGAAAGAGGAATAACGGCCGTTCTTGAATTTAAATCAGGTCCGTAATGGAGGGTGCGTATAATTGAGTTTCGAGTCCCTTTCGACGAGGCTTCAAAGTTTTCGCAACGAAAACATCGATGTGATATCCTTCGGACTGTGTGATGAAATTCGTTACGAGGTGTCGAAAATTAACTTTGAAACGACCGGCAGGTCGGTGTGGGGCGAAGGGTGTATCTCTTTCCTCTGAACAGGCAAACGGAGAATGAGAGTGAAAAGAAAAAAAGCTGACTCGAACTTTCATATATTAACTCATTGCCATAGTAATATATTATATACGAGGTTTCTCAAAAATAATATATTAAATTTTGAATATAAAATAATCTTTATCGAAGAAGGAATGGGCAGGGTTTAGACGGCAACAGGCACGGGTTAGACGGGGACCCTCAACAATAGATCAGTTGTTTATAGTCCATCAAATAATTGCGAAAAAAACAAAACTTGATAGTCCTTTATTCCAGATGTTCATAGACTACAGATAGGTGTAAGACCGTGTATAAAGAACTATGAATATGAGGCCTTGAAGGAAATGGAAATACAAACTGAGTTTATTGCATTAACCAGAATGACGATGCTTAACGCCACGGCTGTAGTAAAAATCAAATAACACATCACAGTAGAATTTGTGATTGGAGAAGGTTTGCGATAGAGATTTTGGTTGGCACTAATCTTAAGTAACATATTATTGAATAGTCATTAATAAAACAGATACAAACGTAAATGAAAAGTGATTGATAAATTCTACTACTAGCTACTATCAAGTGAATAGATAGTAGGGTATACAAATGACCTTGAAATGATGAAATGATGAAATAAAAGCAAATGCCAAAAGAGTCACTCTAGGTATAAATATAAATAAAACATAGGTGATGGAAAAAAAGACCTACTACAAAAAGAGAACAGGCCTTGATAATTGACGATAATAATATTGAAGTTGTGAAGCAATTTATATATCTGGGCATAAAACTAGACGAAAACAACTGCATCTCCAGAATATATTACATCAGAAATAGTATTATGAAGGGCAACAAAACTACTTACTCTCTGCAGTCTGTATGAACTCTAAAGATAGACAAAGGAACACAAAAGTTAAGCTCCATAAAACACTCATTCGACCTATAGTTACTTATAGCTGCGAGACGTGAACTGTCACAAAGAGACGGATGAGAAGTTTGTAGTATATGACAGAACAATACACAGCAAAAAAATTGGGGCTGTGAATGGCAATAGAAGTTGAAGAACTTCGAACTCAAAAAAATATACAAAGATCTGAAGATAGTAGACTGTTGGAATGGTTCAACAACTTAGATGGGTGGGACAGGTGGAGACAAGAGAGAATACCAGAAAGGTAAATACCATGAAAAATCATGGAAAAGCGAATCGTGGATAACATAGAGAAAGAGAGAGAGTTAGACCAAAGACACAGTGGCAAGACAGTATGAGAAGAGATGCTAAAGGCTAAAAAACGGGCAAAGAACCGCTGAAGATCGACTGGAAGAAGAAGAAGAAATTTACTTACTTTATTTTTAATTTAATTCTAAAATTAAGTAAACTGAATTTTAACGCTGTTATTCGAATATTTTTAGTATTTATTGAGGAGTATCGTCGCCATGTGCTTCTTCGGTCCAATTTGTCAAATAATATTTCACCCGTTTAAATTACCGCATTAACATTAATGCGTTCTTCAAAATCGAAATAAATGAAGTGAAAGCATATCGTAAGAAAGACAGGAAATAAAAAACACACGATTGATAAATTCTACCACCAACTGCTATCAAGTACCAGCAATCTTTTGCTTTCTAGGTTAATCAAAATCATTTAACCTCTGGATTGTACTCCAGAGAGATGGTAGTACCGTAACACCTTATATTTCTTATTGCACCACTGTGGGCATAAATAAAAAGGCTTTTGTCAGAGTGGATGATGTGTGAATATGATGATGTAGATGTAGAAGTGTCCATGTAGTCCTTTAAATTTTATGGAGAGTAGATTAAGAGGTTGACCACTGGACTGGAAGGATATAAATCGGCAGGAAAAGGATATCAAACTTGCGATATGTCCATGAAACTACCTTAACATAATAATAACAAAGATTATATGGTATACATAATCATCCTCTAAGGACGAGAATGATTTCTCCAATTGTTAATAATTTACTGATATTATTCTTAATTTCAAAATATATTATACTCACCAGTTTCTCAAAAAGTAGTTTACATTGAGTATTTAACAATAATCTCATCAACAACAGTTTTCTGTATTTTTTAATGGATTTATCTTAAGTAATAGTGCGAGTAACGCAGTTTTAAGTTTTGTTAAAATGTTCACAGAAAAGTAAATTAAATTATAAAACTATATCTTGAACGAAATATTTCACGGCATTTCTTGGACAGAGTCACTTCTTTAGTAGTAGATACTTATAAGGCGCGGTTAATAATCCTTAATTTTTTCTTAAAAAAAACACCATTAATTCGGGAGAAAAGTAAAAAAAGGTTTATTCAAAGTATGTGCCATCGCTAGCTGTACATTTTCCCATCTCCCTGGCAATTTGTGGATGTCCTCCCAGAAAAACCGTGCATCTTTTGAAGTTGTCCAGTCATCAAGTCATTTTTCGATATCTCCGTTTTGGTTGAAGTGTTGCAAAGTGCGTGAGACATTGATGAAAACAGGTGGTAATCGGAAGGGGCCAAGTCTGGTGAGTACGGCGGGTAGGGCAAGAGTTCCCAGACAAGTGGAGAATGGTGTCTCTGGATGCTTTCGCTGTATGTGATGGGGCGTGGTCGAGCTGCAAAATAACTTTTCCGTGTCCTGTAGACCATTCTGTCTTATCATTCTTTCTTTCCATCTGTTTATCGTTCAACTGATGTGGTACCCATTTTCCTGCCTTCTGGATCTTTCCCATGGCATGCAGACGATCACAAATGGTTCAGCGACCAACATTTACCATCTCTGCCATTTGTTGCTGAGTTTCCATATCATCTTCTTTTTACAATGCTTGTAATGTGGTTGACAGATATTCTTTGTCTTTCAAGTTAACATCATCATTTTGGAATCGTCTAAACCAACGCCCACAAGTGACTTGCTTTGGAACATTGTCACCGTACGTCACGTTTTTTTTTATTGCTTTTAAATGCTATTTATTTCGATCGAAATTCGACATGTTTACGGAAAAAATATGACGCTTACTCGAAATCTTGTAAACATCAATGACGTTTTGAAAGCTACTATCGTACTAACACAATGACATAAGAGATTAGACTGTGAACCAGTACCATCTCGTAAAATAATTAAGGATTATTAACCGCAACACCTGGTATATAGAATACAAGGTATTTTCAATCTGAGAATAAAACCTTCGAACTTGGAAGAGACTTGATAGTGATAATTATCTTGAATTCAATCAAATTCTTACATGTTTGTCTGTGTATTGTTTTGCTTGCTTTTAATTTAATTAATTTTAAACAAATCGCTTGCTTTTAATTTCTTTAGGCGCGCTAATCATGCTAACAATTTGAATAATCTCTTGATGATGTTAAGATGGTTAGCGCAATATATTTTTAATAATAACTATAGCGTTTAATATTTGTACAGAAAAACAAATCAAATAAATTTTGATTAAAAAGGAAACTATGTAAAGTGAAAAGTAGAATTTCAGTGAAATGAATTCATTATTCATTTGTCAAGTGCCATATTTTGACATTATTGGAAAATAAATTATGTCCATATCTTCCATACAACCAACCATAAATTGTATTGCTCGAGTTAAATGTCTTAGATCATCTGGATGATCCTCAACTTCTTCAATTCCTAGCTCCTTTTCTGAAATAGATGCAATTAAGTTAAGTAAGGAGCCAAGAACCACCTTAAAGACACTGCTAATAAAAATAGAAATATTTGTTTAAATGCGGAGGAAAATGTATAACGGATGAGAATAATCACAATAGTAATGTGTATAGTAATACTATCGTGTAAACATCAATGACGTTTTGAAAGCTACTATCGTACAAACACAATGACATAAGAGATTAGACTGTGAACCAGTACCATCTCGTAAAAGAATTAAGGATTATTAACCGCCACACCTGGTATATAGAATACAAGGTATTTTCAATCTGAGAATAAAACCTTCGAACTTGGAAGAGACTTGATAGTGATAATTATCTTGAATTCAATCAAATTCTTACATATCTGTCATTCAACTTGTTTTGTTTCGTTTCCTGATATAAACTGTAAAGGTTTTTATAACAAAAGTACCATTTCTACATTTCCAAATAGAAGAAATAATGACGATAGAGCCATAAATCCTACTCTGTTGACATCGAAACCCTATTTCGAACAGAATCATAAAAAAATACGTCGAAAAATGATATCGTAAAAATTTCGTCTTCCGAAGACGTTAAATTCTTTTTTATATTACACCTCGTCTTTCCCTTCCCTACACTAACCCGAACGAGTATATAAAAAGAATATTTAGAGGCCTTTAAAAACTTCTTTAATTTAACTTTGTTACAAAGGAGAAGTTAACTTTTATAATATTCCGCAACTTTTACGGCCAATATAAAAGACCGGGAAAAGGTTAATTTTGATGTACACGTACTTTGGAGTAAAAAGCGCTGCATGTCAGAGGTAATACTGAAAGTAATATATTTCGTACTGGAAGTTTAGAAGTTTAGCTTTAAGTTATCAGCAGTACATAGCAGAACGGTGAGAAGTTTATGTGGTTTCTAGCATAGGTGAAAATTTATATTTCTATACGATCGCTTTTATTGTTTTTTTTATTGAATCGGTTTATACCAATCTTAAAATTTTTCGTACAAATATTGTTTAAACTGTTTTGGTGTATTGTAATTTTTTTTACTTCATTTAATCCCACGAATTTTAAGCATGCATCGTTTTTTTTTTAAGTATATGCGACACTTTCTTCTTCGAGTATTTTGCTATCGTGATCCTTTCAGTTATTCGCTTATCTTGCATGCTCATTAATATATGAGGGAGCCTCGATAAATCGTTTCGAAGAAGGAATAGCCAAATATCAGGCAGGGGAAGTAAAGGGGAAGTTCAACCATACATAAGTGATTTATAGCGAATCAAATAATGAAAAAAAACAACATAATTTAATGTTCCTTTCTTCTAGATGTTCATAGACCCCAGACAGGCGTATGTTCGCGAATAAAGAGCAGTACTAACCTGGGCCATGGCCGTTGAGGAAATGGGAGTACCAGCTAAGCTTATTATATTAATCCCGGTGATGTTGCTTAAGTTTAAGGCAGTAGAAGAGTACCCACCCTGAAGAATGTTTGTTGGTGTAAGTGATAATAGAATTTTTTGGATCAGATATAATTTCGAACTCAAGTAATTACACAGATATTGATCCGGATATTGTAGACTATGTGAGGATTCAGCGGCTCAGACGAACGGGACAAGTGGAGGGATTGTCAAAAAGTCGAATATCAAGAAGGATCATGGTGGAGTGAACAGTGAGTAACAGAAAGAGAGGAAAACCAAAAATATGGTCGCAAGACAATGTAACAAGAGATATTGAAACATTACTATAAATCAAAAACTGGCTAGGGGCTACTAGAGTTCGAAGAAGAAGAAGAAGAAGAAGATTGGTAAACAGCTGATCTTTAATATAAATATATATATATATATATATATATATATATATATATATATATATATATATATATATATATATATATATATATATATATATATATATATATATATCAATTGTTATGTTGGAATCTTTTGTGTGAAACACTAAACTTCAAAAAATGTACAGCAAAACACCAAATCGCTTGCTTTTAATTTCTTTAGGCGCGCTAATCATGCTAACAATTTGAATAATCTCTTGATGATGTTAAGATGGTTAGCGCAATATATTTTTAATAATAACTATAGCGTTTAATATTTGTACAGAAAAACAAATCAAATAAATTTTGATTAAAAAGGAAACTATGTAAAGTGAAAAGTAGAATTACAGTGAAATGAATTCATCATTCATTTGTCAAGTGCCATATTTTGAAATTATTGGAAAATAAATTATGTCCATATCTTCCATACAACCAACCATAAATTGTATTGCTGGAGTTAAATGTCTTAGATCATCTGGATGATCCTCAACTTCTTCAATTCCTAGCTCCTCTTCTGAAATAGATGCAATTAAGTTAAGTAAGGAGCCAAGAACCACCTTAAAGACACTGCTAATAAAATAGAAATATTTGTTTAAATGCGGAGGAAAATATATAACGGATGAGAATATTCACAATAGTAATGTGCATAGTAATACTATTATTTAAAACAAAAGTAAAGAGTGATCTTTTTTTCCAATAATATTTTATAAAACTACGGCGTATGATACGAGGGTTGCTATTTGGGTATCCGGAATTAGCAACAATGTTGTTGCTAGGCGCCATCTGACGTATCCATTGTCAAGTTCGACATTGTTGACTCTATACGCAGTCAGAACGTTTTGTCATACGGATGATTTTTGTGTTGTTTAGTGATTTGAAAATATCATCTCAATCAAAAAGTGGAATTAACTCGTGAGAATTTTCGTGCGATGATTTACTATGACATTCAACGTGGATTATCTCAACAATAGCGTTATCGATCAACTCACTTCGACTTTTGGCGATGAAGTACCATCTAAAAGCACTGCATATCACTGGTTTAGTAAATTTAATAGTGGCCGTCGTTCGTTCACCGGCGAATATAAAGAAAGTCTTCCAAAATCGGTAGTGGGGCCAGAAAACATCAATACTGTGCGCGAACTGATAGCGAGAGAGTGTTGTGATATACCGTGAGATTAAAGGCATCCCTGGGCATTAGTATGACAAGCATACACATGATTTTACATGAACATTTAGCCGTGAAAAAGATTTGTGCGCGTTGGGTTTCGCATAATTTGTCAACCGCTCAAGAAAAAGTTTGTGTCGATTAGTGCTGTGAAATGCTTAATAAATACAATCGTGGTGTATTAAAAGCCGTGTATAATATCTACACAGATGGCGAATCTTGGAACTATGCGTATAAGCCCGAAAGTAATCAGCAGTCGACTGTATGGTTCTTTCAAAATGAGCCAAACCCAGCAAAAGTTCGAGCAAGAAGCATTTCGAAGCAAATGGTCGCCTGTTATTTTGGATAAATGGGTATGTGGTTAGAATGGCATTAGAAAATCGTAAGACGGTCAGTTTTGAATGGTACACATAGCCATTTGTTTACCAGGACTTTTTGAAGAAATAATAAAAAACAATCAGCGACGCAGAGTCCATTCTTCACCATGACAACGCGAGCTCTCACACATCGGACCGAACAACTTAATATTTGACCTTAATAATTGTTCTCGACCGTGAATAATAAACTACATGGTCAACGATTTTCGACGCCAGAAGAAGCGGTTGATGTGTTCAAAATGCATATTTTGGAGAACCTCAACCCGAATCAAAAAAAGTGCTATAAAAATTGATTCAAACGTATGCAAAATTATATCGATCATGGCGGAAAATATTTTGAAAAACAATAAAACCATTTTCAATGGTAAATATTTGTTTTTATTTATTATTCCTGATACATAAATAGCACCCCTCTTATCATCCGTTCAATGTCAATCAAACACCCGCACCCAAATAAAAAATATTTTCTCTTTTACTTTAACATATTATCAGGAACATATCCAACATGAAAACCACAATGTTAATTTTTCGATGATTCCGAAAATAACTCCGTCAAAAAAAATACATACACACAGTATCGACGAGCTTCAAAAATAGTAATCAAACACTTTTAATAAACTGGCTGCGTGAACTGCTCAGAATAAAACACAGTCTATAAACATTTATCTCGCCCCCCGGGCTAAAAATCACGATAATCATTGGGGCAATAGTTCATGATTAAAAAGAACAGCAATTTGGGCCGTGCGGCCCACAAAAAGAACGCTATAATGCCCGCGGGATTGGTTTTTTTCAACGAATCTCGCAAAGCAACCGTTTTTCAATCCGGAAATGTAAATTTTGTAATTGGAACGGCCAGATATGTGACCGGATACAGCAGCTCCATTAAGAGAACAAATCTAATTCGTCTATGTGTATGTACTAATATTATTGTCCAATGTTATTAACTAAAAAAATACACTAGTTTTAGTTTTTTTTTTTGGAAAATAGCTAGAAATTAATTTTAGAGTTTGGTTGTATTCCAAAAACTATATTGAACTTATATTAATTATAAGCATCCCCGGGCATACCAATTTTCATCTTTTCCATTCCAATTGAAGTATCTACAAAACATGCTTTTTGAACGCATCAGCCGTTTCTTATAGCGTCGAGAATCGTTGACCACGTAGTTTTTTCTTTCTTTTGACCGGTTAAATATTGAATTGTTCATTCCGATGTGTAAGAGCTCACGTTGTCATTGTGAAAAATGATTCTGAATCGCTGATTGTTTTTCTTATTTCTTCAGAGACTTCTGGCAAACAAATGGCAATGGTTTTGGCAAACATACGCATAGATAAACACGGCTTTTCACACACCACGATTGTATTTTTTTAGCATTTCTGAAATTCAATTATAAGCATATATTAATTATAAGCAATTTGATGCTCCAACAGGTCATATGTATAATTTGGTTCAGATTGTACATATTTTTCAGTTATCAGATATTGTGCTAAATGTCTTCCTCTTATTCAGGTTCCTGTAGAAGTCTATTTCTATCAAATATTATTCTAATTAAGTAGGTCTTAGTATCTTAGTATCTCTAGAAACGAGCTAATCCGAAGAAATGTCTAATTTTTTTTCCCTTCCACATTTTCTTTGCGTGTTCTTGTCATATGGATGACATTCTTCCATTTCTTTCTGTCGTCGAGTTCTTTATTCTTGTTAGTTATTTGCCTACATTTTGTTCCTTTTAGTAATCATTGCCACTCTGTTAAACTTTTGTTGTTATCTTATTATTTTCTCTAAAAGTGTGCTAATACCGTCAAATTCTACCCTTACTATATTTAAATTATTTAAAAGGTCATATTTATATTATCAATACAATTATATCCTCACTATATTTCCTCCTCTCAAGAGTTCCTTCATTTCATTCATCAAAAGAGGCTTTATTGTGTATTAATCTATTTTTTCAGGAATATATTTTTCTTTATTTGTGAGGTAGAAGTCCAAGTCTGTCATTCAGAAGATAGGCTACTTTATCTGGAATACTTCCGTGCATTCATAAACCTCGCAGAAAATGATGAAAAATTTGTTCCTACTTTGATGATGACCGACGAAGCACATTTCCAGCTTCGTGGCTTCGTCAATAAAGAAAATTGTCTATTTTGGGACAACGAGAATCTAAAAAAAAACTCACCAGAGATCCCTGCACTCAGCTCGCGTAACGGTTTGGTGTGCCACAACAACTGAACGAATCATTGTACCTTATTTTTTTTTGAAGATGGTGTTGCTCAGACAGTCAATGGAGAGAGCGCTAATATTGATTAATAATTTTTTTGTTGTCGCTGCTATCGGACACAATATGTTGTTTCACACAATACCGGTCACAATATGTGGTTTCAACAACACCGCCCGAGCCGCAATGGACACACACACACCGAGCCATAACAATATCTGAACCACAACATATCGAAACGGTGATGTGAGATATTCACCTCGCTCATCGGATCTAACCGTTTCAGACTTTTTTCTATGCGGCTATCTCAAAGATAAAATATATGGCAAAAACCTTCCACCATCGAAGCCCTAAAGGATAACACCCGGCCTGAGATAGCCATAATATCTCCTAAAATGTTGAGAATAGTTTTTGAAAACGCTGTGAGAAGAGCACATGTTTGCGAGCAGGAGACGATAACGGTGGTCATTTGGTCGATGTGATTTTTCACGTGTAAAAAACTATCTATATCTTATTTATTGAAGATAGAAACTAAACCCAAACATATTCACGCATATTGCACGTGATCTTTATAGGACCGCACTAAGAACTGTCCTCTTTTTGGGTGAGATATAGCTAATATCGACAACTTCATCAGCTGTGTCCGTATCAGACATTTTATGGAAACAAAATACAATCATTAATAAATCGAATGCAATTCAATAAATCAAAAAAACTCAGGGTAGTGTATGAGTTACAGCCGCCAACCCTGTGATTCTGTCCTACGGCAACCTCAGGTTATCTGGGTTTCATTGGTGGTTTATATTGGCTCGACCGATTCCCACCAATAGCAGGGGCGCTCAGCGTTTCTGGCTAAAATATCACGCGGTGGTCATTGTTTATGTCGACTGTTTTTCTTCGGTGAATAGACTTTAGAATAAAACTTTCATTTGTTATATAGATGGTTTATTTATTATGTTTTGTTCAAATTTTACAGAGCCTTATTTTGCATCATCCTATATCGGCATTGAATTTCAACAATTTCCTGATATACTTTTGCTAGTATATGAGAATTATAGATGATTTTAAGAAACAAAAGATAAAAAACATTGATTTAGAAGGAGAAGAAATACACAAGGTTTAATTTTTGTAGTCAGTACATAGAAAAAAATTAATAAAGGAGACATATCGGTTAATTTAGGGTTTTCGATAAAGTCAATAGACAAGACATATGGAAAAGTATAACAAAAAGAAGTGTAGAAAGAGTATGATCGTAGTCATAGAACTGCTATACAAAGATTATAAGAATAAAGTAAGAATATTCAACGAGGAATCTACAAAATTTGAATTAAAAATTGGTCAAAACCAAGGACGTATAGTTACTGCGCTACTATTTTCGGTAATTATTAACAACGTTATAAAAAGATATCGACAAATATGCAGCAGAACACTAATTGGAAGGTGGCAAATGACGTGACTTTCGGACTTTTCTTTACAGAGTGAAGTGATATTATAGGTTAAGAATAAAATAGGAAGATAACGTAAAAAGATGGGAATAACAAGTGAGATAAGCAGCAGTTAAACGAGAAATTAAATGGCGTGAAGTTGACGAACTTGCAGGATTGAAGGACCGGAATTACTGATAAAAAGCAAGGCAGTTAAAGTGATCAGTTCTTCTATTCGAACCTTCGCTGTAAAATACTAAATTCAAAGAGATTTACCACTAAACACCAAATCATTTTTTAAAACTTCTCGACGCACGTTTCGCTAATCATGTTAATCATGTTAGATGATTTAGTATGATTCTAAAACTAAACTATATTCTATTTAAATAACCCGACTTATTGAAGCGTGTAAAAATCATAAACAGTGAAGTTTACGTTACAGTCTTAAATTACTAATGTCTATATTGTGGTCATGTTCGATTGCATGTTGAGCAACACAAGATTTTTCATTTCTCCCATATCTAATGTGGGCAATGTGTTTTTAAATCTCGTTAATATGGATCTTTTTGTTTGCCCAATATACCTTCGATCACAATCTTGACAACTAATTTCCTAAATCCCCCACTTTTCATGTTGATCTACTTTATCCTTTGGATTATCCAGGATTTCTTTTAATTTATTATATGTACACAACCTTAATGTCCACTTTTTTCAAAATTTTGTCTAGCCCTCGTGTTAATTGGGCATTAAACGATATTACAATAAATTTATTTTTGTTCTGATCTTTTTGAAAAGTCGAAGATTCTTTAAATAATTTCCTAAACTTATGTTTTCTAATTAATTTATCTACTATGTTCTTATTATAACCGTTTACTTCGGATACCTCCCTAATTAATTTTAATTATTGGAAAGGAAAACTGATTAATCTGTTTGCCATAAACTAGTCACCTTATTTTGAAAGCTATGATTCGAATCATTAGGAATGTATCTCGAAGTGGTGGTGTTTTTTTCTAAAAAATATCAAAATCTCACCTATTTGTTTTTACTTTGAGGTATTGGTTTCATTTAACGTATCATCGTTATTTCATATAAATAAAATACAAGAACACAAATACGTGGACTTAATTACAGTACATAAATAAGACAAAATTGATTATGTCCCAAATTATGTTATAACCCAATTATCTAAAATATTTTACTTATAATTTGTATCTAGTTATGTCCCAATTTCGTAATAACGCAGAATTATAATGAAGAACTCGAATACCAGATGCCAGTAGTTCATATCTAATATAATAATCTCAGAATAATAATTAAGCTTTTTTTCTGTTTCTAAATTGCATCAAAACATACAAATAAATTACCTCCCGGTGACTTCTTACTTTATTAACGACTTCTTTACCGATTACTTATCAGCTGAGCAATCTAAGATTATATTTACACATATGACAAATGGCAAAATCCCAGGGCTGAGCATAAATGCACCTTACCTTTCAAGCAAACAGACGAAAAAAGACAAAAATAAGATGATAAACAATCCACCATACGGATATCTTTCATCTCTAATCGTGAATTATATACTTAGATATAATCTTCATATTTTGCAATGTACATTACGCATTCAAATTCCTTATGCAACTGTCATTTTTTTTCTTCCGTTTCATTAATTGCTTTTACATCGATTGCAACATTCAAGCCTTTAATTAAATTGCCTTTTCTTGGGATTATCAATGGCGGTTTATTAATAAATAATGCTTTATAATTAATTCTGGATTTTTTATGTCCAAAAGTTTGAAATATTCAAACATTTAACTTTTATTATTGATATTAAGTTTTTCCTTTACTTGTTTACATAATCATCATTTTATTACAACTCTTACTGATACCAAATAAAACTCGACACCAAATGACCAATGTGACAATCTCCATCTCCCACTGTCATCACCCCCTCGGAACAGACGCAAAACAGGATTTAAAACTTCCTCGATGTACACAGCACTAGTGAGTCTTCCCTGCAAGACAGTAGAGGTGTCCATACACTGTGTCCGTTAAGCTGTTTCTAGTTGGATTTTTTGACCTGGAGATCTCCAAACCAATGTACCTCGTGAATCAGAAACCAAGTCAATTCTCGTCTCATCTCAGAACATCATGTTATTCCAGTTAGGACTATGATCCAATATTTCTCGACCCCATTGCAATCTTACATGTATTTGTTGAAGGGTAAATTTTGGAACACTTAAAGGTCTTCTGCGATGCAAATTTACCGCGTATAGTCTGCGTGTTATTGTTTTTTTGTGAAATATTTACCCCTTCGAGCCTAACAAGCTCCCTTGATATACCACTTGTAGATTCCAGATGATTTCTTCGAGCTATCATTGATATCTGGTGGTCTTGTGTAGTTGTTGTATATCGTTTTCTACCACTTCTGAGGCGATCGTTTACGTCATTTGTCTCTTGTAATTTTTTATGAATTTTCGATACAACATATTGGGAAACACTTACAATTTCCACAATATCACTTTGATTAAAGCTCTGTTGTCATATAGCAATTACTCTTGATCTGTTAAAATGATATATCATGTTTCTAGGTATTTTTAAACGGATTGATTGAAAATTGAAAAATAACTGAAATAGGGTGTCCGTTATTTTCCAAACTTTTTGCACTTGGGTATCCTCTAAATAATTCGATTAAAGCCTAAAACAATTTTGAAAAAAAAATCCGATACTGTTTAACCGATAATTAATAGATTTTTTAGATATTCCTGATTCTGCTTCTGTTGTGGTCCTTTTAGATCGAAGATTTCCGAAGATTAAAATTTACTTATATCGTTTTTTCCAATACTTATCTAACAATTTCAAATTTACTGAGTACCCGATGCTTTTTATTCAATTAAATTTTATATATTTCATTTTGGGTTTTCAATAGTAATTAAAAATGGATTTTAAATACGAAAAAAATGATAGTATATCTTAATTTAAATGTTATAGATTTAATCATCAAGTTTTAAAGAAGTTTTTTTATTCAATTTTAGTTTATTATAGTTTATAATTATTAATTCATAAAAACACTTCGTATTTGATAATTACAAAAGAAATACAGTTTAGATTTTGAAATATTATTTTTTTTGTCGCGCATTCTTTTGTCGCCCTAGGAAAATTATTTTTATAATCCTTTATCACCTGAAGAAGATATTGTTTTTGGTTTTCATCTTTAGTGAGGACATTGATGTATTCTTGCGTCAACTCAACAGCTCTCTCTGATACATCATTAAAAACTTTCGTACTATTAACAACTTTTCTGCTTTCCAAATAATCATTATTTTCGGATAATGTTTCAACATCGAGTTCTAAAATGTTTCCATTGATATTAAATCTCTTGAAAAAGTCTAAGTATGATAACTTACAAAGTAGTCAATTGGATATTAGATGTTATCTAATTTTGAAAAGAGAGTTTTCTTTAAAGTGGATTTATACATTTTTCTTCAGATATTTGTTTATTAAATATTCCACGCTAGTAGAGTAAATTATTTTGTAGCAAAAAATCAAATCCTTCAAAATGAAATGTTCAAATAAACACAACGAGATACTGAGAGTTTATGTATTTGATTTAAAACTTTTACAGTTGACTAACAGATGTTGTTACGGTATAATACTTAAATTAAGATAAAATATGAATTTTTTCGTATTTAAAATCTTTTTTTCATTACTATTGAGAGCGCAAAATGAATAACATTTAGATGAATAAAAAGCATCGGGCAGTCAGTAAATTTGAAAATATTAGATAATTATTGAGAAAAACTACATAAATAAATTTTAATCTTCGGAAAACGTAAAAAATACATTTTTTACTTCATATAAAAATTTGTCCATCTAAAAGAATCTGAGGTAGAATCAAGAATATTTAGTAAGATAATCAATATAATAAGCGAGAAAAAATATTATCTAAAAAGTGCAAATCCCATAGTAAATGAATTAAATGAATGGGAAAAATATCGATATTTAGGCAGGGTTTCCCAAATTGTTTATATATAAATAAATATATATATATATTATGTAATTAATGTATTCTTCTATCCGCGAAACACTATGAACTAACATACCATTTGGATCAATCTCCAGCAGCCCTTTACCAGTTTTTTGATGTATGGTGGTTTTTTAGCATCTCTTTCTCATATCTCTAATAAAATTATGAAAAAAAAAGGAAGGAACGGTTTCTGTCGCCGTTCTTAGCTTAACTTATTCATGAGAAAATTTAAAATAAAGGTCAAGAATGAATTCCGTTTTTTTCCAATGATGTGGCTGAGATATATGGATATCTTGTCAATTTTTCGTACAAAAAGTTAAAAGTTAGAAGATTTCGTTAAAAACTTAAATGAAAAATCCCAGACCAATGAATTGCGATTTACCTTTTACTATTTATCAATATATGAATAACCTTCAACATTACAAAGCAAGCAGAGCAAAAACAAATTCATAATAACATAGTTTGATGCTAAATTTTCATTAGGGCTACACAAAATTTCGAAAAAAGGTAGATATTAAGATAGTCACTTTCTAATAAGTAAAGAGAAGTCCTTGGAATTCTAAACGATAAAGTAAACAAATATGTAAACCCGGAGATTTATTCGAGAATTAGCTGTTAAGATTGTGTTTCAAGATATGTTGGACAAACTAGAAGATCCATATTAACTAGATACAAATAACATATTGCCTCACATAAGATCAAAGAGAAATGATAAATCTTGTGATGTTTAATATGCACTCGAGTATGAATATGAAATAAATATTATATTAATAACTTAAGTTACTAATATTTATTATTATAGTAAGTGTCTAAACTCAAAGTCACGCGAAAGCAAGGTCTTTAAAGCACTCATTCGGCCAGCAGTTATTTTCGGCTACGAGACGTGGACACTCACAAAGAAAACAGAAGTAATGTTTGCAGTATTTGAACGAAGAATAATCAGAAGAATTTTTGAACGATGAATTAGAATTAGAAGATGATATTAACTTCGAACTCAAATAATTATTCAAGGATCTGGCTACCAGAGTTTATTTGTTCAAAATAATCGTCTTCACTGCTTCAATTTTCTTCTTCAGCTGCCTGCAAGCTCTCTGTAATACCGTCTTTTTGAAATGTCCAAATGTTTGATAGTTTCTTGTGATTTGTTGATGATCTTTTCAACAACGATCCATTCATAAAAGTTTAACATATACAATTATTTGGACTATTAGGTCAGAACTCTTTGGATCAAAATATGCCCATATTACTCAATAACTAGTTTTGGATCAAATGACCAAATGGTGTGCTGGTGTGTCATTCGTCTGCCTCCATTTCAATTGTCAGAACGGTTTAGTTAGTAGTAATTCAGTAGCACATGGCAGCTTTTGATATTAATATTTACTTTTTTAATTGGTTTATTATAGATTAGTTGTTCATTATCCGTCAAATAATGGAGTCAACATCAGAATTTGGTCCTCCTTTAGTCCAGATGTTCCACAACGGTAAAATTTGAAAATGAGGTATAACTTCGAATTGAGACAAATATATAAAAATCTGGATATTGTTTAGCGGCGCAGATGAGCGGGACACGTAGCGAGAAGGCCGAATACCAAGGAGAGAGGTGAACCAGAGAAGAGGTTTGCAGAACAATGTAGGATGAGATGTTGAAGAACTACTGCAACATCAAAAATTGGCAAGGGACTGCTGGAGATCGATCTGATTGTAGGCGAATGTTGCCCAATGTAGTACAATAGGAAGCAAAAGAATTAACTTATTATGCAAATTTTAACAAAACATTTTTAATACAAATGCATTTTTAAAGTTGAAAATGTATTTATCGAATGAATTGTCTTAAAGAAAAATGATACAAATTCCAATTTATAAAAGTAGTAGTAACAAATTCTAAAAGCAAAATATTTTGAAAGCGTCTTGTTTTCCGTTTATCTAATAAATAAAAGCGTAATTATGGAAGAGGCAAAACTGAACCGGAAAGCTGTACTGAAGCGAAATTAATCTCGTGTTCGTCGGATATTCAGGACGGCGCTTCATTTGTACGCAATTTTAAATAAATGGAAATCATAAAAGATTTAAAAGTTGCATAATTAAATTAGAATATAACTTTTTTAAAAATTCATTAATTCGCACAAAAGCCTTCCCGACTTTTTCCAGACGGGGAGAGAAATAGAAAAAGGTTTTTAATGCAGTGCGGTTTCTAAAATGAAACAGAAACGAAGAAATTGTATCTAAATTAAAACTTTTTAATAAATAGACTTACCCCCGGGGTGCTTGACTGTGGTCCATATGGATATCGGGTCCAATCTAAACTGGCTTCTTCTGCCGTTGTGTCTAAGAGAACAACTGAAAAAGGAAATACAAATTAATTATACAGTTTGTTACATATTTCCATCATCATCATCATTATACTATTATAATCAAAAAGTGAAATAACTCTTGTTTCAAATTGCAATTTCAAAATTGTGCGCTTTACGTATTAATACAACCGTTTGTTTTTTAAGTTGGTATAACTGTACTTGACTTTTGACAAAAATTTCATATCATTTCGCTTGTTAAGTTAGAAATTTTAACGTCCTCTGTAATTGTTCGAAATTCTTGTTGGCCATTTTTTAAATTGGAGATAAGTTATCGAGCGAAGAATTTGCTTAAAATTTAGTCTATGAAGACAAAATTTTTTGTGCTAACACGTAAAAATGTTAAGTGAAAGTTATGAAGCTATATTAAAAAATGTTTATTAGTGATACAAGGACTATTGTTATGGTAGTAGAATATAGTTCAGGAAAAAATTCCAGATTTATAGCAATATAATTCAAGGATTTTGCATCGCGTTGATGTATCATCCCTAGACTAGAATAATATTCATCAATTTTTCGTTAAAAAATAACGAAATATTGTTCCATGTGTGAAATTTTCATATTCTTTCGGTTAAAGAATCATCCTCATGGGCGCCATTTTGAGTCAATAGAAGACATTCGATACACATAGCTCGCGGGACACTGAAGGAAACACCAAAAGTCGAGTAAAATTAGTTCCAACTCTTTCTTGCTTTATTTCTTTTTTCTCCGTTATTCTCTTCCATGTGGCTACTGATTTTTCTCTATTATCTAATGATTATACGATAAATAAAATCGTTAATGTCATTTCTGGCCGATAGAAGTCGTTCAAGAGAGTTCGCTGGCTGTCTAGAAGAAAATCTCAAAAGTCGAGTATAAAAATTGTTGCGGAGACTGAAAAACACATGGGAATAAATGTATTGTAGTGAGAGTGAATTACTTTGAAGGAGCAATAAAATTAGTTGAATAACTAAATACTTTGTATTTAATTTAATAGGTGTTTCGATTAATAATGTCGATTTTACTAAGAGATGGTGATATTAATACAGTTGTTGGTGTAGACTAATGATGCCTATAACATTTTAGAGGGTAAACATACGCCATCAAAAGCAGTGGCGGTTGGTCCATAAGGGCACTTAGGAACGTGCCGTACCAAAAAAATTAAAAAATGAAGTGGAAAAAAATAATTTCAGATTTTATATTAATTTATTCGCTGTTCTATTTATGATCACGCTTCTTGCGACTTCTATAGTCTAATATCCATAATGTCATTCGGGGTAACGAAATAGGTCGTGGGTTGCCGAAGCGCACCGATTAAAGAACACGTGCTTTGGGCACAGACCAGTTTGTGGCGCTACTGTTTTCTTTACTATCGCGTGCGAAAAACAAAGACAGCGATGCATAGTTTCGTTGATAGCCCGGAGATTAAACGCATTGATAACGTCATGTATTGGGCGCTGCCCCATTGCCAGACATCCTAAGCGCTGGCGACAGTGATGGACAGAGCTTATCGAACTTTTCCAAACAAAGGGTTGTTGTTAGTAATTTTCTTCTCTTTACAAGTTTTATAAGCAGTTTCTCCAACAGTTTCGTAATCCTCAAAGTACATTTTACATTTAACATAGTTGAATTACTCGTAAAACGTTTGTATTCGGACTTTTTCTTGTGTGGAAGTAAATTTAAGGTTATGTTACTTTGCCCTTTATGAGTGTCAATTTCAGTTTTTTGGGAGAATTTTCAGGCATATTATGTTGAATTTATTACTGCTAAGTAGATTTTTTACAAAATCTGTTTTAGTTGAAAATGGTGATGTGCTTTGTGCCAGACGGTAAACATTGTGAACAAAACTATTTATAGTCGATTTCCTGCCGATTCAACTGAGCGAAACAAAGGTTAGATCTTGTGAGGTAATATTAAATATTTATAACATGGCATTTGCCATTTTGTCAACAATGTTATAAAAAATGGTCCCCAAGATATTTTATTTTAATATTAAAAGAAAATTTCCGTTTAGATTTCCCGGGAAATGGTATGATTTAAATATATATATGGTATTATATATATATATATATATATATATATATATATATATATATATATATATATATATATATATATATATATATATATATATATACAGAAATGATAAGCTTTCAGGAAAATTTCAGGAAAGATAACGCTAGTTATATTATTTATTACAATGACAGTAATGAAGTAGTTGTCAATGGGAGCCACAATTACTATCATCAAATTCAAGGAAATCTTTACATTTTAAAGTGTTCCAAGTGTTATTTATGTATACGGACAAGAAGTTGGAACGGTTCTTATTGAATATTTAGAACATTTAGAGCTATTGGAAAATTTTTATGTTGAATATTGCTTACCTAAATTATTGGACATGTAGATATATATGAACGATCAAAGAGAATCGCAAAAAGAAACGGAAAATTACTGACAAGGGGGACCACCAATCCGAATGTCAGGATATGCTGTGATACTTTAACTATACAGGTTCATGAACATTTTAGTTTCGATGTATACCTAACTGTTTTTTTGAAAGTGAAAAATTTAAACTCTCAGTAATGGAAGCACGGGACGATTTTATAAAACACAGTGGGACTATGCCGCTGTTACAAATGTTTATCCAAAAAACATTAACATTAACATTTAGTGAATCTGTGGAATTGCTGACTGTTTTGTGTACCGTCCCTATGACGACTGTGGAAAGCGAAAGATGTTTCTCTACTCTCAAGCGAATCAAAACATTTCTAAGAAACACTATAGGCCAGGAACGGCTGTGTGCGTTCACAATGCTATCTAATGAAAGAAACATTTGTGAAGTCAATTTCAAAGTTTAATGATCAAGTCATCGACCACTTAACTGCTCAGAAATTTAGAAGGATGGACTTCAGCTACAAACAGATTCAATGGTCATGGCCCTATGGTGAGTTTAGCAAAATTTTATTATCTAGGTACCTATTTGAAAATTTTATGTCTGACAGTTACACCCGTATTTCTACACAGCAAAGTGTGTGTATGATACTAAGAAATGTACAAATGTAAAATAAGAAATTAAATTTTTGGTTGCGACGCATTTCCCTATCTCCATTCCAAAATTTGGTTATACGTGCCCAACCTGTTTTCCCTCCCAAGAACCGCCGCTGATCAAAAGCTGGTTTTAGCTGATCAAAAGCTGTTACTAGTTTGTTATTAATTGTCATTGTACAAAAAAACATAGTTTTGAATATGTCGAATTATGTTCGAACCTTCTTACATTTGAAGAAAACGACTGCTGAAAGTTATCGATTGTTGGTTGAAGCTTATGATGAACATGCTCTAAGCCAAAAAAATTGTGAACGATGATTTAAATGTTTTAAAAGTGATGATATAAAAGACATGGTGCATGTAGGACAGCCGAAAAAGTTTGATTGAAAAGATGCAGATTTGCAAGCAAGATTGGATAAAGACTCAACTCATACGTTGAAACAATTGGTAGAAGCATTGAATGTTGCCCAGTCCACCATTTCCGAACGTCTACACGCATTGGAAAAGATACAGACGGAAGGAAAGTGGGTTTCATATGAATTGAAGGAAAGAGACTTTTTGACTTGTTTTGACAATCGAAAGTGTAAAAAAAAATAGGTGGACCCTTCAACATTACAACCTGTGCGCAATATATATGGAGAGAAGGCTTTGCTGTATGTTTGGTTATCATGAACTATCCAAACGCGGTGAAACGATTACTGGCGATGGATACCGACAATAATTGATAAAATTGAACCGAACATTGAAGGAAAACCCCAATAGACCAGAATATGCCCAATGTGACGACAAAGTCATTTTTTAACATGACAATGGTCGGTCCCATGTTGCAAAATGGGACGTCCTACTTCACCCGTCATATTCACCGGACGTGGCCCCCTGCGATTGCCACTTGTTACGATCGATGCAGTACGGACTTTTAGAACAACACTTACATTCTTACCAAGAAATGAAAATTTGGCTTGATAAACAGTTGGCTCCGAAAAACCAAAAGTTCTTTTGGCACGGAATCCATTCTATGATAAAAAAAATGGGAAAAAGTAATAGCTAACGATGGCCAATACTTTGATTATTAAGGTAATTTATTTTGTTATGGAAATAAACGCTGAAATTTTGCGAAAAAATCGACATTATTAACCCAAACACACGTTAAAAGTCATCTTACTTTTAAATAAATTATAATATATAAAATTTTATTAAAGCCATATATTTGAGAATACTGAAAGTATTTTCAGATCAAACCGCTATCTGAATAAGTATCATAAATAACTGAATTGTACTTAGTGTAATACATATTATCATGTTTATAACCTAAATTAGCTATTTTATTATAAAACGATATCCAGAAGTTTTACCAATAAAAAAGCCATCAGGAATAGAAAATGTGCAGGTGCAATAACACAGTCTTATCAGTGAAAGTCACGCCATCATAACAAATTGTATAAATAAAACTGAACCCCAATCCAAAAGGGTTCACGCAACTTAATCCGCTCCACGAAAAACGTTAAAGGAAACTCTTACGTTAACCACTGGTCATTTTTTTTCGTTTTCTTCATAATCGCGTCAGAAACTGCAGGATATTTCGCTGAAACCCCAGGTGTAGGCAGTTTTAATACATATAATTATGAAATCGTACCTGCAGGACATACAATACCATTCCGTAGCTACCAGTTTTCATTTGCTGTTATTAAATAGCACTGCGCTCGCTACCAGAAAACAACAACAAAAAATATGGTGTGTAACCGTTGTAAAACTGCCGTGACTGACACCTATACTTAAATGGAGAACTTTTAAATGAAAAGAAAAGCTTATTTATTACTAAGTCGGATTATATGCATGCACAACTCATTATTCAACGCAAAGCAATGGTTTTTTTTGCTATATTTCTTTGTTACCTCAGAAAATCAGCTTTGCTTGAAAACCAATATACATATATATATATATATATATATATATATATATATATATATATATATATATATATATATATATACATATTAACGTTCTACAGAAAGTACATTAGATTTAAATTTAAAAAATATCTGCTATCAACTCAGAGATAGAGCATTGCATCTCATTTTATGATTATCATAATTTTTCATTGATGAATCTTAGTTACTTTCCTTTATATAATTGTTTTGTAATTTTGAATATGGACTGGGCTATTATGTGTTATTGCTTGTTTTTGTTTTTGGGTTTTATTTTCGCACACATACGTTTTTTTTATTTATATTTTCATCTGCAGAATGTTAGTTTATTTTTATATACTTTATTTTTGTCTAGTACTATGGAAGTGTATTGATTGTAATTGATTTTTGGGTACGGGTTGGGTATGAGTAGTTTGTTGAGCTAAACTTCGCCCTATCTATTAACATTTAATTAATCAATAAAGGTATTTATTATTATTATTGTTCAAGCTGAATTCAGCATCTCAGCCTAAACTGGTCGATGTTACAATACCAGTTCAGCTCCTATCACTTAGGATAAGATTTTACGAACAATATGGCATGTCTGCGAGAGTACTACACGTTGTCCTACTATAGCAATCGATTGCGAGAAACCAAGGTTCTTCAAGTTTTTTGAAAAAGGTCTTACTTATTACGCTTTCAGCGGATATAACGAAATGCAGTTTCCACTGGTTTTTCAAATCGTATGCCAGGTTTTCATACTTAGTGGTCTTCTCCAACTCGGTTTTCCTGATATTATGAGAGAGCGGCACTGCGATGTCAATTATAAAAGCTCTTTTCTCCTTTTTACTAATTAGAACAATGTCTAGTCTATTGTAATCGACCGTTCGATCTGTTGTAATTGGTCTATCCCAGTATAAAATTGAATCAGATGATTCCAGTACGGAAGAAGGTGAGTACTTATAATATGGAGTAGGTGCGCAATGCAATTTGCTGATGTATAAATTTCTCCAACTGGTTAAGTCTTCCTAAATAAGCATCAGCGGCAAGAACTGCTCACCCACCGATAAAGTGTTCAATCGTTTCCCCCACTGTACCGCAGTTCCTGCATCGGTCGACAAGATCCATGTGTAGATATACCTTTCATAGTTCTGTGTTCTTACTACCTTATCTTGAATAGATGTCGCAAAACCTTCTGTTTCTAGGTACAACATCCCATGAGTCGACCATTTTAGAGACAATGGTTCATCAATGGTATCATCCTCGAGAGACTTTGGATACTATCCATGCAGTGTTTGCTGTTTCCATTCTCGGACATAATTCGTAAGTGTTGTTCTACGATCAACACGGTTAACTTTATCTTAACTTGAATTAATGAAGCGCTCTCTCATCTTACTCTCCTGGTTCAGACAAAGATTCTTAATGTTCACGAAGCCTCTGCCTCCCAACTTTCTCGGAATGTATAGTCGCTTTATAAATGAATTTGGATGCAGACATCAGAATTTTGTCAATGTTCGACGTGTTAATCTATCCAGTCCATCAATGTCTGTTTCTGACCATTTAACAATACCAAAAAAATAGATCAGAGTTGGCACTATCCATCTGTTGATCGCATTAACGACGCTTCCACTGTTCAGTTTGGTATTTAAAAGTTTTCTTAGCCTCTTTTGGTACATAGTAGAAAAGTCCTTCTTTAACTGGTTATGGCTCAATTTCTCGCTTTGAGGTATACCTAAATATTTATAGGATTCTTTTGGTGCTAGTTTTTGTATGTTACAGTGTGTTGAATGTTGATTATTGACGATTCCTTTCTGAATGCTAATGGTAGAGCATTTGTCAAGTCCGAATGACATTTTGATATCCTATTCTTCGACCATTTTTATTAAGGAGTTTAGTTTTTCTCTAGTTTCTCCATAGAGTTTAAGGTCGTCTATATATAGTAGGTGGGAGAGCTTTCGTGGATTCCTCATATTTAGTTTATATTCTTATTACTGTTGTTCAGTAATGTGAACATAGAGTTTAGGACTAAAGAGAACCAAATTGGAGAAAGGGAATCTCCCTGAAAAATTATATATATATATATATATATATATATATATATATATATATATATATATATATATATATATATATATATATATATATATATATATATATATATATATATATATATATATATATATCAGGTAGCATAGAGGGGAATGGAAAGTATGGGATGTATGTTTGGCATTAGAAGACGGGAACACGGGTTGATGATGATGATGATGACGATGATGATGATCATCATAATGATGATTATGATGATGATGCTGATTATATAGTAATAATAAAAATGATAATAATAATATAATGTTTTGAGAATTGGTGCTGTATCACTGGCACAAGCCAGCGAAAAACTTAAGGAGGCCTAGGAGGAGAGGCTGATGCTGGAACACTTGACGAAGAACCTTCATTGGATCAACTGCAAATGCAGGGTTTATCTAAAATAATACGTTAATTTTGACATTTTCCTTCTTCAGACGAAGTCTAGCACAACACAACTTAACCTAAACTCGAAAAGATTTACCACTAAACATTAGATTGTTTTTTCGAATTTTCCGACGCACGTTTCGTTATTCATGTTAACATAATCAGGAGATGATTAAATCTAATATTAGATTTAATACTTAATTATTAATTAGATTAAATACTCTATCTTCTAATGAACTCGCATCGAGCAATTTAAATAATGGTGATCTGAAATATGGTAGTAAATCTCTTTGAGTTTAGTGTTTCACACTGGAGGTTTCAGTAGAAAAACTTAGCCAGTTCACGAGTATACTCAGACTCGTCACAAATTAATTAGAAAATAAACTTAAAGATCTGAAGATTTGATAGAGAAATCTAAAAAATAAATATAAAATACATTTGCAGGTATTAAAGTTAAAAGTTAAAGTTTTAGGGTTAGAGTTTCTGAGAAGGCTATTTAGCGACTGGACTTACAGTTTAACGCGGGTTCCAAACCACGGTCATCAGCTACGGAAGACCTCGGCCAGCACCCAACTCGTACTATCAACTCTTGGTTTTGTGCCTAACCATAAGTATCTCGAGAAGCCTACCGGCTGGCGAGTGACCAACGTAGAAAAACCTCTCAGAAGGCATCCGGCCTTACCCAGCCTCAAACTGGCATGACTGAAGGGTGAATCCTTGTCAGATTTTATACTCTTACTCAAAAACATTCACAAGAAATTTACTAGGCTGGTGCCTTAAACACCACAGCTAACGTGGCTCCTTACAGATATTAGAAGTAGAGCGAAACAGTCAAATACATTATATGATATCAGAACAAAGTCATAATTGTTTTATGCCTGAAGTAAATGGGACAAGAATGGAGGATAGCAGAAAAAAATGTCAAGAGATTGAAATGAAAGCAGTATGTAATTCGAAAATAAAGTTGGAAATAAATAACATAAATCACAACATTACCGTTGCCCAGCAACTCTAATACATTCTAAATACTTTTTTCAAGGAACTCCAGTAGAAATGACACATTTATTGAAAGATAAAATTTTATTGAAATCGTGAGGGAAAATGCACACCAAGGCACGATGTAATCTTGGATAAGCACTATGTAAATCCTTGATGCAAATTAATAAACAATAAATAACAGTGAATCAATCTGCATCATATAAATATTTCGTGTCAAACAACAATTGATCAATGCATTTAAGAAAACAAACCTACAATAATCAACAATGATTCTGATAAAGATCTACACGTTCAGTGAACAATTAACCATAAAATTTTACTATTTCATGAAAATAAAATTAAATGGAATTCACAAGCTGACATAAAGCAAATGATTGTTTTCCGTTCGTTTTAAATGTTATTTTGTTTTATTATTTCGTTTTGAACGAAAAGAGTGGGACATTATGCCGCATTGAAATTGTAATTGCGTGTTGTAATTGTTAATGCAATTAGGCCTTCATTGATTACCCGAACGGATCGTGAAATACAACGAAACCGTCTCCAGTAATTAATAAAACTTCTTACGGATTCATTGGATTTACTCCATGGAATTGCTTGATTGTTTTACGAGAAGTGTTAATAATTTTTCAAAAGGTAAGACGGTTTATTTAAAATAAAAAAGGAATAACATTTTCTTGTTCTCTTTTTTTGTTTTCTAGTTGGTTCTTATATTTTACCATTATTTATTTTTTAACATTTTGATAATATACAAGATGCCCCAAAAGTAAGTTTCTTTTTGAAATAGCGATAAAAATAAAAGAGTTTGTCTTTCCCTGTCGGATATTTTATTTTAACTGCACCAAAGAACTCGTTTTATTAAAAAAAATCGATAAATTTTCGATTTTAGATAGCTCCACAAGAAATAGTCCATAAGGCTTAAATCAAGACTACGTGGATGCCAATTTATGTTACCTCTCCTAGAAATCAATTTGTTTGGGAAAATTTCACGAGCTTGTGGCCGAGACGTGTTGAAAGTGTGTGACGTTGCTCCGTTTTGCTGAAAGTGTGTTCTTTGATTATAGCCAGCACAGTTTTGCAGTTCAGGTACCAAAAAAAATGTCCAGCATTTCCACATAATATTCTGAAGTGATAGCCCCGTGCGTCCCCTGCCGTCTTCAAGAAAGTACGGGTCGATTATTCCTCGCGCTGCCGAATGACTTTAGACGAATGTAGAGGTTTTTGATGTTTGTGTTTCGGCTTCTTTGCACTTCAGTAACGACAGTTCTGCTTATTTACATGGCCGTTGAGATGAAAATGAGCCCCATCATCATTGTTTTTGTAAAATTCTCGTACACACAACGCACGGTCTGCTCCCGAGAAACGCTCCATACCGACTAAATTCCTAAACGCGAGGGTTATCGATTGTCATGCGCCCCATGCCTCTCACTGTGAATTAACGATAGAAAATTTATTATTTCATGAAAAAAAATTATAATTAAATTTATAAACTCTCATATGACAATTAATAATATTTTTACTATTTCATGAAAGTAATATTGAACTGAATTTACAATTTGACATATGTCAATTAACCATAATATAATAACGTTACGATTTCATGAAATTAATATTTAATTGAATTTACAGTGACATATGACAATTAACCATAATATTTTACTATTTCATGAAAAGAAAATTCAATTGAATTCACAATATGACATATGCCAATTAACCATAAAATGTTACTATTTCATGAGAATGAAATATAACTGACATATGACATTTGACAACTAAGCATAACATTTCATTAATTATATTTCATAACATTAATGAAAATAAAATTTAACAACATTCACAAACTGAAATAAGACATGCTAATTATCCATAATATTTTACAAAATCATTAAAATACAATTCGTTTAAAATATTGTTTTTTTTATTATCTATATAAATAATTATTTAACTTTTCTATGTTATTTTGTATTATTATTTTATTTAAACGAAAAGTGTGGAACATTATGGCGTATTGAAATTTAAATTGCACAGTGAATTGTTAATGCAATTAGACTTTTATTGATTGTTTGAATGGATCGTGAAATAAAATGAAACCGTCTCCAGTAATTAATAAAATTTATTATGGATTCAGTGAAATTACTCCATGGAATCGCTTGATTGTCTTATGAGAAGTATTAATAAATGTTGAAAAGGTAAAACGGTTCATTAAGTGAAGAAAGAATAGTATTTTGTTTTTTTCTCCTTTTCTTTCTGTTATGATGATAGATTTAATTAAATTTTTCATTTTATGATTTATTTGTTCACACTGAATATATACAGGGTTTCAATTAGAATTTTTGTTAATTCTTTAGTTAATTAATTGTTTAAACAATTTTTGTTTTAAAATCAAGTGATTTTTCGGCAATCATTAACTAATTAACTTATTTAAATTATGTCAACTGAATTCTTGACCTTTTTTTGACCATCTATGATATTAAGCAGTGTTATTGCGGATTAAAAAGCTTAGTTAATACAAGCTTAATCTTCGAAGTAATCTCTCAATATATATATATATATATATATATATATATATATATATATATATATATATATATATATATATATATATATATATATATATATATAGTACTTGACTAGAATCAAACTTAGCTTAAACCCTCGAACTTATTCAAAGGAGACTGCTAATACCAAAGTTCGACCCTACGAAAATAAAACCAACTCAAACAAAAGAGAAGAGCTTGATAAACAACCAGCAAAGAACTGGCAAGAATTGAAACAAAAAATTAGTAAAACAGCCTTAAAGCTGGTCCCGTTACAAGAACGTAGAAAACATCCGTGGTGGGATGAAGTTTGCCAGCAAGCAGTATTAAGCCGAAGTAAAGCATTCAAAGATTGGAACAGTCAAAAAACAGCAATAAATTATAACATCTTTTTGGAAGTATGAAAAGAAACATCGAAGCTAATTAGACAAACTAAAAGAAAATATTAAAACAATCAACTTAATGAAATAGAAAAAGATTTCCAAAAAAATAACACCAGAAACTTTTACAAATCATTTAAAACTAAATTAACAGGCTATCAACCCCAAAGTCTTTGCTTCCAAAAGGAAAACGGACAATTAGCTCTAAATAACCAAGACAATTGCAAAGAACTTGCGAAATATTTTCAACAACTACTAAGCTGTCCTAAGCCCGCAAACAAATTGCCAACACTAAACCCTAAACAAACAAACCCAGATTCATTACCACCGAATGAAGATGAAATAATAAGACAAATCAAGCGACTTAAAAATAACAAAGCTTCTGGTGAAGATGGAATCACTGCTGAACTTTTGAAATCCGCTGGTCCAGGCTCAATCAAGGAAATAACAAAAATTCTACAAGAAGTTTGGCGAACCGAACGGATTCCGGAAGATTGGAAAGATGCTCTAATCCATCCACTACACAAGAAATGTGATAGAATGGATGTAAACAACTACAGAAGGATATCTCTTCTCCCAGTTTGTTACAAGATTATATCTCAATGTCTACTAGACAGAGCACAGGGACAGTTAGAACCTAAAATTGGTGAATATCAAGCAGGTTTTCGACCGGGCAGATACTGCTCTGAACAGATCCTGAATCTAAAATTGATCCTAAGACATCAAAAACTGTACAATAAAAATCTCGTCTGTACATTTGTGGATTTCCAAAAAGCATATGATTCTATTCACCGCAAATCTTTATTCCAAATCTTGAAAGAACAAGGACTAGATCTGAAAACGTTGGCAATTATTAAAGCAACATTGACCAACACAAGGTCAAAAGTTAAAATCGAATCGAGTTAAAATCGAATGGGTGGCATCTCAGAGCCCTTCGAAATTAAAACTGGAGTGAGACAAGGGGATGGATTGTCGCCACTCTTATTTAACTGTGTTCTAGAAAGAGTAATACAGGAGTGGCGTGAAAAAAAGTCGGCCCTGAATATTGACCAGCCCATTAATCTGAGGAGAACCAACATCAAAATTGATTGTCTGGCGTTTGTTGATGATCTAGCAATTTTGGCTCAAGATGTATTAATGGCACAGAAACAGATTGAAATCCTAAAAGAAACAGCAGAAAAGGTAGGACTCCAAATTTCCTTTGAAAACGCACAATACATGACCTACAACAGACTAAGAACACCATTTCAAAAAACAAAATATGGCAACATCAGATGAGTCTCTTAATTCAAATATTTGGGTGAAATAATCATGGAAAATGGGTTGGAAAAATCGGCCAACAAGGATAGATGTCAAAAAATGGAAACGGCATTGAGACTTACACAAAATATTTACAACAAAAAATGCTGCATATCTAAAAATACAAAACTGAGACATCACAATACAGTTATTAAGCCAGAATGTCTATATGGGGCAGAAACGCTCATTTTGAATAGAAAGAGAGACATCGAGGACATTGAAAAGAAGGATAGAAAAATCATAAGAAAAATCTTAGGCACGGAACAAATAAATAGCACAACATACCGACTTCGAGAAAACCAAGAAATCAAACAATACACAGATATACATAGCGATATGAGAAAAAGAAGACTTAAGTTTTACGGACACATAAAACGGATGGATCCTAGTAGACTAACTAGACAAATAGTCGAATTTTATGAAAATAGGAGCAGAGCTAAAGCAGAAATAATTAAATGGATTGCTGCAATTAAAGAGGACCTAAGATCAGCAAATATTACACAAAGTGAAATTCAGATGCGACTGTTGAATCCCAGATCGACAAAAAAATATTTTTATGTCATTAAAGTCAGTTTGTTTTCTTCTAGAGAATGGAGAGTGCAGTAGGACTTTTCACTCGAAGCGGATAACACTTCGCCAAATGCCAAATGGAATTTTGCCGAAACGTTCTGACTCTTCACAGAACGAACGGATCTATTAACGAGCTCTTAGTTGTCATCCGTGAAAACATAAGATGTAACATATAGTTATATATATATATATATATATATATATATATATATATATATATATATATATATATATATTATTTCAAGCAACGTTTGGTAAGTGAACTAAAGAAATGGACACACAATGCTATATTACCGATTCATTTCGATAAAGATCTATAAGTTCAATAAATAAACAACCATAAAAGTTTACTGTTTCATGAAAATAAAATGAAATGGATATCAACATCTGACATAAAGTAAATGATTGTTTTCCATTCTCTTTAAATACTATTTTGTTTTATTATTTTAATAAAACGAAAAGAGCGGTACATTATGCCGCATTGAAATTGTAATTGCATGTTGAATTGTTAATGCAATTAGGTTTTTATTGATTGCACAAACGAATCGTGAAATAAAATGATACCGTCTCCAGTAATTAATGAAACTTATTACGAATTCACTGAATTTACTCCAAGCACTTGATTATTTTATTAAAAGTGTACATGACTATTGAAAAAGTAAGACAATAATGCATTACGAGAGAAAGGAAATATGATGTTTTCTCTGTTTTTTTTTAATTTCTGTTCTGCTTAAAAAAAACGTAATGTTTTCTTTTTTTTTGATTTTTCGATACTTCAAGTATTTAATAGAAGAGAGCTTTTAATTTAGTTTTATTTAAGATAAAATTACATGCTTTTCAAATAAAAGAACCATTTGAATTATTTGTTTTCATTGGAACTGAACGGCATTCATTTAGGACTCTATGCCCATAAAGCTCAACAGGTTTGTTATTTGCCGACACGAATTCCTGTCCTGCTATAACCTCAATAGCAATTTAACAACAACTCTTGCACAATTTTAACGGGCCCACGGAAGATTTGATTGAAAGATTAATTTGGCAGTGGTAGGCCATTCAACTGCAGGAAATGTCATAAACCACTGGAAAACCTAGACTCTTCACAAAACACTGTTTTCATAGACTTCTTAAGTTTTGCAAATATTTCTGTCGCACGGTGCTCAAATCTGAAACAAACCTTGATAGATTTACTTATTATTGTCACTTATTTTTAGAATGCCCTAGAAAAATCCGTTTGATGAAAAGAAATTGCTACGTACCAAAAGGGAGTTTAAACTCATACTAAATAAGCATCATCCTGGCAGTTGCTGTTGCAAGATCGAATTTTACCTAACTAAATAAATATATTTTCTAAAATAAAGCTAAATTATGTAATAAGTATCTGAAAATACATTAAGTCCCCTTTTAAATGCCTCTGGAAGAAAGTTTTTTAACTATTAATTTCGCCTAGATATGATAGTTTGAATAAAACATCTCATTTTAACATTTTTTAAAAAATTTTGCAGATTTTTTCGATGGTATTAGGAATACTATTATTTTTTGGAACATTCTATAGATATAGTCTTTTTCTATACTGATTGAGGTTTCAATTAAAAAAAAATAAATTGGATCAGTTAATTAAAAGATATTAATAATCAAAGACGTATGGCATACCCATATGCTCCTGAATCGGGAACCACCGAAGTGCTTCTCTTGAGGGTTAAATCTGGTGTTAATTATTTTTTGAAAATTATGTCAATAATTGTGAGCCATTAAAAGTAATGGAACTTGATGCCATGTTTAACACATTTTTCATAATTTTTGTCAACATATCTGGTGTTAATTTTTTCTTTTTTTGGGTTTTTTCGCCGCGATCTAAAACTCAAAAAATATTAAAATATCTGTTCTTATGTAAATATAGAATCACTGGGTAAAAATAAAGAAAACTAAACGGAGACAAATTTCTCAGTGATTCTTTTCTGCAATAAATTTGCTTACATTGACAATTAGTTTTTAATGACAGTGACATACTACCAAAAAAATATATAGGTGAGGTTTAACGTGTTACTGTTTACTACACTGATTGTGTATTGAAATACTTAAAATACTTAAATGTTTTTAATTGTATTCTTTAGAATCGGGAACCATATTGAATTTAAATCTACCGAAGGCATAACAATACAGTTATTTTTATTTAAATTAATTAAAGCGGTTTCTTTTAATCTTCTGTATTTTGTTACCAATTCTTTTAATACCGTTTTGAAATTATTCCAATTGATTTTATGACCCGATTTCCATGCGTGTCGACAAATTGTAGATTTATTAAAATTTAATTTTATTTACATAAGAACATATATGTTGATATTTTTGATATACAAAAAAATATATGAACTCGCCACATTCATTCACACATTACTTATATCTGGTGTTAACATATCTGCACCGATTTCAGTACGGATGTTGTCTTGAGTTGTTGAGTATGGTTTGGGGCTTATTTATGTAAATCTTTGCCTTCAAAAATCTCTATAAAATAATCCGGAGCTGTCAGATCAATTTTGCATAAAACATTATCAATTTGAAGGAAGTGGTTCTTGAGGCATTATATTTTTCTAATGGCTTAATATTGTCTGTAGGCAGCAGATCTTAAACTTTATAGTGAAACATTTGCAAACCTCTCAAAATTCGGAGTAGACTGCGTGGAGGAATTATCAGTTGTGCACCATGTCGTCGAATCGACGTTTCTGGAGACTCCCCTACACTTTTTGGACTATCGATGCGATTTTCGACTTTTGATGCGGTTTATCCACAACTGCTCCGAATTGTTGAAATTGCTTGAATAATCTATAACTTGTCGTTTTATGAGGCGCCGCAAGATTGGGATATTTCCGTCTAAATTCACGTTGAATTGTAGTAATTGAATTACTTTTTAAAATAAAAATTAGAACCATTTCACTACGTTCTTTTAGAGTGTATTTATCCATAATAAAACTTGCACGTCTGCATTACACAATAGCCAAACTCAAACTGTCAGAAATATCACGAATAAAAAATAGCGCCAAAGCAAAATGGTAGGGTAATATTTTCTTTGCCTTTTTTGTTGAATTCTAAAAGTAAGGTATTTCGATTTTATCTATATTTTAATGATATTCAAATATTCATGAGATCCAATCGCCTTGTCTACGCAAAGATTTTTGTTTTATATTTAATGCATTTCTTCTTTTGTTTTCTTATCCAACTAAACACGAGTATCTCCGTGTACCCCTACAGTTCATAAATAAACTGACTAAACGTAATAATATTTTGGTACCGGACATTTACAGTCATTATTTTCGTCTTTCCCACTCCTTCCCCTACATCCCCCCATTCCCCCATTTATATATTACCGACTGCGGTCGTTTCTTTTCCTCGTTCCCACCACTACTCCCCCACCGGTTCTTATACAGAGGCGAAAATCAATTCGTTCCGTCGCTAAAATAAACTCCGGGCCATGCTCAAACTTCATTTGGAATTCCGCTTTTTCTTATAAATCGTCGCGGGCTCATCCCGTCGGTATGCGTCCTCGATCTTCTTCTTCCTTTTTTTTTTTTCTTCGCTGTTTTGCTTTTATTTTACTTATTTTCTCCCGTATGCGTATGTTCG
Source organism: Cosmopolites sordidus (assembly GCA_031761425.1). Taxonomy (NCBI): domain Eukaryota; kingdom Metazoa; phylum Arthropoda; class Insecta; order Coleoptera; family Curculionidae; genus Cosmopolites; species Cosmopolites sordidus. The sequence continues at coordinate 2,383,000 of JARFXV010000063.1, read as the reverse complement.
GCGGTCGGGCTGGCAAGAAAAACCAATTGAAAGAATAATGAATGTTGTGCTCGCTCACGGATTGTCCAATATAGAACGGCCTACGCGAAATTTTACATCTTAGGTGTAGTTTTGGCATTACTTGTAGGACAATAATTACCATATTGTATCTATAGAATCTATCTAATGATAGATTATTTTAAATATAGAGTTTCGCTTTACAAACATGTCCTTCTTTCTACGGTGTTTCAGCTCGTCAGTGAGCCCAGAAGACCTCCTCAACCTTCGCTTCCATTAAGATTTATTTATCTCCAGGAGCCCCTTGCCATGTTTTGACGTTCAGTAGTTCTTTGATCTACTTTTCTTTCTGTTATCCACTATTCGGCCATCCATGATTCTCCTTAGTATTCCACTGTCTGGCATTTTTGTCTCCTACTCATCTAAGTCGCTAAACCCTCACCAAGTCTACCATATCCAGATATTTTTATTATTGTTTCAGTCCAAAGTTATACCTGATCATCTAATTTCTATTATTATTCACAGCATCAACAATTCTTCTGAGTACTCGTTCTTCAAACTGCAGGCATTTCTTCTGTTTTGTTTGTGAGTTTGTGTTTAATAATAATGTTTCGTACTTTTTCGTATTATTTTTAATTCTGTGATGTGTGATTTTAATCTACTGTAATGTTGTTAGCATCTAGTTTACTTACAGAAGAGTTCTTAAATATCCCATAGATTTCTGTCACTTTAAGATACTTGGTTGACTCTAAAAAGCTTAGGAATATTTATCTAGCGGCGTCCAGTTTACAAAATGTTGAACCAAACCAAATGGGTGTCAAAAACTATTTGAAACTAATTGAAAGGTGTCAAAACTCTCGGAAAGAAGCCTTTAGGGGAGAAGTGTCCCCACCAAACTACAAAATTGTTTCTTAAGTGAGTCCAGAGACTTATTTAAAGTTATCAAGTATAACGTTTTGAAAAATCAGAAAATAGATTTCTATTCTAACTATCATCGTCTAGTTGAAGAAATGAAAGAATGACATTTCATATTTCACCAGAGGTAAAGACACGCTTTTTGTAATGATTAGTAAGTATTGTAATTGAGAATGAAGTTGAGAATTACTGTTTTGACTGGTGAGAATGATACATTTCTTATCACTTAAGAATCTAGAAGAAGAAGAATTTTCCACCCAAACCTCAAGTAATTCAATACATGAAGTACTCCAGTGGATAATATCATCTATAGCTAGTTCATGAAGCACCCACTTTCTAAGCTTCAGGTTCTTTTTTAAGTCATCCTACTACCTTAAAAAGGTTGTTTCATAAGTTCTTCTGGAATCTGTCTTTGCATGTCTGAATAGGTATTTATCTGACTGTTGTTATTATCTTTTTCAATATATTATTATAAACAGTGAACGACTCATCATATTGGGCTGAACTCACATGGTTGCTAATTGTTTTGTATATGCATTTGATATTTTTTCTTAACTTTTCCCTGCACCTGCCAATGATATTTTTTGAGACACTATTAAAAACTCTTTGGATATGAACATGTTTTTTCGCTGAACATAAAAAAAAACTTATAAATATTTCAAATAATTTCTTGAAGGTGTTGAAAGCAAAGAGCGGGCATTTAAAAATATTCCACAACAAATAAGATATTGTCGGAAAATGCAAAAAAAAAATTAAACTTTTAAATTCTCTTTCGTGTTGTGTGTATGGCATTCTGTTTAGCAAATATTCGCGTGTTTATGATATTGCTTTGCAGTAAATTTAAAGTTTTAAATGGTCAAATAAATCCATGCAAATATCGGGAAAAATATTTATTCTAAATGCTAATATCCTATTTGAATATTAAAATAAATATTCTGTAGGAAAGCAGATTAATTTTATAGAAAGCATTTTATCGAACAATATATTTTCCATTATGTTCGTTACAGTTTTTAATTTTTTTTTTAAACAGCGTTATTTTACTTTGAATGATTTATATTTTGTGTAAAATACAAGTAACATTTTAATTTTTTCTGACAATGGGTAGGATCGTAATCTTATAAAACCAAGACGCCCTTGGTTCGAAATTTTGATAATAGTGACAGAATTCGCCATGTCTATAATATATTTTCTTCAATAATTAAAATTAGTAACCAAGCTTTTAATGGGCGAATAGAACGAACAAGCGTCTCCTAATGTATAAAATTTTATTATAATAAATGTCTTTACTAGACAATTTTTCTAAAGTCAGATACTTAATAACAGAAAGACACTGAATTTGACCAAAGTTTCAATCAATATCTGATATATTTTGTACTTTTCTAATCATACAATAGGGGTAAAGCTGCTTTCAATATTTATTTTGCAGGTCAATAATAGAGTTCTTTAATGTTTTCCTGTGTTAACGTAGAAGTTGGCCACCAAAGCATTTTTTCTTCCAAAACTTGTTTTTTTACTTTCAAAATAAATAACTCAGTTTTTAATGGTAAAACAGAACGCACCGTATTCATGTTGACCTGTTATCAAACATTCTTAAGCAGATATACAGTCTTTAATAACAGTTAATTTTTAATCAGGTCTTGGTCTATAGTCTATCCTATAAACCAAACCAAACCAGATAGAGTAAAGGAATTGAAATGGAGGCCATGTAGCGAGGCGATGGAATGAAATATGGACCAAGGCGATCTTGAACTGGATACCGCTTGATCGCAAACGCCTGGAAAAAGCCGAAAACACGATGGACTGATGACATCATTAAGTATATTGGACCCGAATGACAGGGGCTCAGGCTCAGGAACCGCGAGAGTCACAAGTATGCTGAAGAGGCCTTCATTCTGCAATGGATTGACACGGGCTGATGATGATGACGATGAGATAGTCTAACCTAACATACCATGATGGTACAGAGAATACTCAAATGCTTTTTCAAATTAAATATCGTTAAATCAAATAAAACATTTTTTTACTTTGTTATATATCACTTTTCTTTGAAAATTTGTGTGAGTATAGTTTCGTAAAATGATATTACATTTTCAAACATTACTTTAAAACTGAGAGTATGAGAATGTTACAAATTTAAAAATAAAAGTGATAAATAACAAAGCAAAAAATTGTTTTATTCGATTTAAAAAAAAAGAACTATCACAAAGTAACAGACAAATCAATCAATAATTTAAATATTGTTGTTTAGCTGGATACACTTCCCCAACGATTTTCCAACTTGTTTCTGCTTTCCGGAAAATATAACTTTTCAAACTCAGCAACACACAGAGTTTCGGTAATGCTCTCTTCATTTGATGTAAATTTCTTTCCAGTGTGCCATGTTTGGAAAGATAAGAAAGTCGAATAGGGCCAAGTTTGGAGAATATGGTGGATGTAGCATCGATTTCTAGCGCAAAATTACGCTGTTACAACGACGGATGAATGGACGGGTATACTATCGTGATAAAACAGTACTTTTTTCTTTGGCAAATAAGGGCGGTTTTTTAACACCTCTTTGTAAAATTTCACTAATAATACAATATAATAGTCGCCTTTCACTAATCCAAATAACCCAAAACAATAATGCCTTGCGAATCCCACCTTTCCGGGCATGTTGGCAGGGTAAAATCCATTGTTTTGCCTGTTCCTTCATCGCTGGTGTGTGGTCATGAATCCAAGTTTCATAAACAGTCACAAATCGCCATAAAAATTCCTTTTGGTTGCCTTATATATGTTTAAACACCGCTGTGAAGTGGTCAGTCCATTCCGTTTTCGGTCAGCAGTGAGAAAATCTAGCACCCATTGCGCTGGTAACTTTATCATGCCCAAATGTTCCTATGGGATATTATATACCCGTTCGACCGGGATATTAATCATCTCAACAATCTGTCTAATCTTCACATTGCAGTTGGCCAATACGATGCCGTTTGATTATGTTGACAATTTTCTCAGTAGTGGATGTCAACTCAACTGGATGTCCTGAACACAATAAAATCTGATGTTTCACTCTATTCTCGTACTAAAACTATATCATACGGTTATAACACCTACTATACTATTTAAAAATACCAACAAATCTTCTGCTAAAGCTTTACCCATGCACTTTTCAAGGATAACAATGATTACAATCGCAATTTGATGCAGACTTGTGTGCTAAAAATATGCATAGCTTTTTAATGCTTTAGATTTGTATCACATTTACAGATATTTGTGATTTTCTTTATACATAATAATTAACGAATAACGTAGTATAAGAAATTGCCTAAACAAAAAATTAATAAATTCTCATTCAACATGGGATTTTCGGTCTTTTTAGATATTAATTTGTTTCTCGCTTACTGTATTGATTATCTCATTAAACATTCTTGATTCTGCTTCGGTTGAGAACCTTTTAGATGAACAAAATTTAACTTGTTTAATTGTATATTTCCTTTTTTAATTTGTTGTATATTTCATTTTGCGCACTCATTAGTAATTAAAAATAGATTTTAAATACCAAACTTACTTTTATAAGATTTTATCTCCTGAAGAAGATATTGTCTTTGGTTTTCTTCTTTAGTGAGCACATTGATGTATTCTTGCGTCAACTGTACAGTTCTATCTGCTACATTATTAACAACTTTCACACTATTAACAACTTTTAAGCCTTACAGATAATCATTATTTTCAGACAATGTTTCAACATCGAGTTCTAAAATATTTTCATTGATGTTAAAATCCCTTGAAAAAATCTAAACTATGATAACTTACAGAATTTTTTTACTTTCTTTTGCATTTTTTTTATATCATTGTTATTAATAATTGTCTACTTTTTGGGACAATCAAAGTCACACACGATATCTGATTTCAAAGCTTTCACCATTTTCCATTTGAGTTGTAGTGATATATTTGGTAAAAAATAAGAGTGCAACTGCTTCCGAGCTCAAATACCATAAATTATTATAAAATTTGTTTAATATCGCTTTAGATCAACATTTGTCGATAGCTTTATAGTTGTAAACAGCTTTTAAAAATAGTAGATCTGGGCCTGGAAGCGGCAAGCACTGCTGTAAATAAAAATCGTTCATATATGAATACTACGAACAAAAAAACGTCCAAAAACATTTTCTTCATCTTCTGTTATTTAAAAATTCTCTAAAAAAATGCATATTTTCAATGAGTCAATAGCTTTTTATGTCCAGCGAGCTGATGAAAGGCTCCAACCTTATAAAAATAAACTTCTTGGTGGTCATCTTGTTACCAAGAAAATAAGATGTTGATATAAATATACCGAGGTACTGATGTTTCTGTATTTGACTAAGAACTTTTATAGTTGACTAACAGATAGTGTTACGATATAATAAGTAAATTGAGATAAAATATGAATTTGTTCGTATTTAAATGTTTTTCGTATTCGTATATGTTTAAGTACGTATTATTATTTCGTATTAGTTTAAGTACTATTAAGAGCGTAAAATAAAACAATAACATTTAAATGAATAAAAAACATCGGGTATTCAGGAAATTTGAAAATGTTAGATAATTATTGAGAAAAACGGTATAAATAAATTGCAACCTTCGGAAACCCTATATTTTGTCTATAAATAAATGATTTAGAGCATACCCAAGTGAATATATATATATATATATATATATATATATATATATATATATATATATATATATATATATATATATATATATATATATATATATATATATATATATATATATGTGTGTGTGTGTGTGTGTGTGTGAGCTAATAGAGGTTTAATAAATCGATGTTGTACATCCATATTTTTTATGATAATAAAATTATTTTTATGTTAACGAAACCTTTTTTAACAAATTGGAAATTAATAATTTAATTTAACGTCTGTAAAGCTGATTAGTGTATGTCGATGAAAGATTAAAAATAATTAAATATTTTTATTTTTATATTACTTCAATGTGAATTTTATTCCATTTTATATTTATGTTTCTATAATATACGTTTGCATATTATATTACAATAACATTTACATAATATGTTGGAAATATTTAAATAAATTTACATTATTTAAATTTAAAAATATCAACTGCAGCAATAATTATTGACATTTTATTTGTTACTCATATAATAAATATGTAATATGCAAGTGTTGAACATAACCAATAAATCAATTGTTCTATTGGAAACTTTGGTGTGAAAAACTAAACTTTTAGAGATTTATCACAAAATACCAAATTGTTTTTAATTTTTCGACGGCCGTTTCTATAGCCTCATTGGCATCATTAGGCGATTATTTAACTATAGATTGAGTTGATAACTAGTAAAGCATTTTGCTAAACAAAGTATCACATTTCAAGTGTAGTTTATTATAAATTATGACCACATAAAAAAAATAAAAAGGAAAACGTAGGAAAACTTCAATAAATTTAAACAAAGTGCTGGGATTTACCTATCAGCAAGAAGAGTAGCAAGAGTAAGTAGCATGTGGCAAAGAATCGATTTAAACAACACACTCTCAGAACTGTTAAAGATTACTGCCAAATATAAATTAATAGTCAACATTTGGAATAGTGGGCAGATTTGGCAGATTGGCAACAGGTGGTAATACGCCCAATTCATATAGAATGAGATCAACTGAAATGCCTATTATATTATCGTTGCCTATTATTGCTTTGCATAACTTATAAAATTCTAACAAACATAGTAAGGCAGAGAACAGTACGATAATCGAAGAAGGAATGGAAAAATATCAGACAGAGTTTAAAAAGGAAACATCAGAATTCGGTGCTCTTATGTTCCGCTGGACATAGACTTCAGACAGGCGTCCAACCATGTACAAAGAGCAGTAATATATGAGACCATGAAGGAAATGGTACTACCAGCTAAGCTTATTAGATTATCCCGGATGACGATGCTTAACTCGAAGGCAGTAGTAAAAATTTAATAATACACCACATTAAAATTTGAGATTGGAGAAGGTTAACTATTGAACAGAAATATTAGCGAAACAGACGTAAATGGAACAGCGATAAATATAGAAAAAGCAGATAGTACGATACGTCGATGATTGCCATTAAATGGCGTCGTGCGCCATTAAATGACGTCATCGATTGCCTATATCATAGATATTGTCTCAATATGTTCTTTTTCTTTAATAAACGAGAGAGCAGGAGATACAAAATTAACACGTATGTCTTCGGGTATGAGCAGTACGTTACAATAGCGTTTCAGCGGGGTAGAAAGAGAAAGTAACAAATAATTAAAAGATGTTTGTTCGAACCGGCGGTTAAAAGTTCCTCTATTAAGTTCAACGGTTCTGTTTTGGTTGTTATTTGAGTTGTTTTGTTATTGTGTTTTAGTAAAATTTTGTGATGTAAAGTCCAGTTTTATTATAAAATAAGATCTTATAATAACTATTGTTATTGATTGTTTTGTTATCGGTAAGTATTTGTAAAGATTCATAAAGATTTATATCCTTCAATCATTCTAACCTAACCAAAGACATTTTATTACAAATGTTTAATAAAAACACAATCTATTTTGGCTAATGCTAGTGCGAACTTTTGAGGTATCTATATTTGATTTAACTTTTTGTGTGATTTCAGATATTGTCGGGAAAAACACTGAAATCGCAAACCCAACAATTTGTGCGCAATGTTTATGAGTATTTCGAAATGGAAAAAAAGGAATGGAAAACATTTTTTTAACCATTCAAGAGGTAAAGAATATTTAATTTGATTACGTTTATTTATTTATTATTACGTTGATTAATATTTTTTAAAGAGTTACAGCAGCATTAAAAATATCAAGTAAAACTGTGTATTCTATTAAGAAAAGAAAATAATATAATCCAGTTACCTCTTCTTCTGGAACAAGCAGATCTCAGAGTGCAAAAACCTAAACAACGGACTTATCCGAAGGAAGTAAAATGGAAGTTTGAAATACCTTTATAATATGTTTATATAATTATATGATATGTCTGAAATAAATGTTGGTAATAAATGTGTAATGCAACTGTTTAAAGACCCGAATATTTCCACAGCTTAATAACATTTTCGTCATATAAAAATGGGTCTCAACAACAATGTTTATAAATAGATAAAATAATGCTTTTAACCAATACCAAAATAATTTCACTCATTGTTTTCACCAATAACATAACAATTTCATTCATTGGGTATTTTCCTAAAATTTGTGATAACTTGAAATTGTCCGTACAATTTTAACCTACAAAATTTCCCGTTCCATCTATGACATAAAATTTAAAATTCCATGACACACAGTCAAAACTTTACGATTTTAATATCGATTTACAACAGGACGTTTGATAATTGCATGCTATAAATATATACAAATAAATGTATCGTAGATTTAAATCATAAACATATATGTCCGTTTTTCGAGGCACCAACCATGTCCAAAAAACCAAAAGAGCCAGTTCAGAAATAAATATAAACAAAGTAAAGCTGACGGGAAAAAACTAATTCATGAAGAGAACAAGCGATGCCGATAAACATCGGCGTCGATAAACAATCGGCCATGATAACAATGAAATTGTGAAGAAACTTAAGTTTCAAATCATCAGAAATAAAACCGGATGGTAAGACAATGTAAGAAAAGACTCTGAAGAATTATTCATCAATCAAAAATTAGCAAAGGGCTGCTAGAGATTGGTCCGGTTGGAGGTGAAGGTTGAAGGAGATCAAGGTGCATGCAGAAGAAGACCTATTTGCAAAGTGATATAATCTTTTTTTCTCATGCTCAAATCAAACCATAAATATTAGTATAAATACTCAATCGGTAAATTTCGTAAATTTTACCAATGGTTCTTTGCAGTTTTTGAACAAAAAAGTTTCCTTAAAACATACATCCAAAGTGCAACTTTTTCGGTGAAAAGCAGGTATAAAAAAGTTTAATTTTCTTAACAACGGCAACGTCTATTTTCGCCTTGTTTATATCGATCTATCGAATTCAGTTTTTGTGTTATATTTAAAAATATATAATAAGTTTATAGCCAATTATTCCTTCGGATGGCAAGTTCAAAAAATTCTAACACTGCATATATACTGCATACGCACGCCATTTATATTAGGATGGTCGTCAAAAATGATTTTTTTTCCGACGCCCCAAAAAAACCTTCCTTTTGATAAAAAAATACGGGGGAATTTTTTTTAAACAAAAATTGTTGATAAAATCGTAGTTTTTGTAAAGTATCTCTTAAAGTATCCGGATTTGAGAAAAAGATATAGAAGCAATATTATAAGAAATTATAAAAAAACAAAACAATATTATAAAAAACAAAAAAGATCCTTTCCATTTTCTTCATAAAATTCATATTTATGGAGATATTCTCGATAATAAATTCATTAACTCCACGTAGCCAACATTTGAAGACATGCATACGTCATTTTTTTCTGAAATATAAACAAATTGGTTATTTAGATTTGGTGTTAGATTTTCTTGGACTGCGTCCAGTGAGACAGCAGTAGTTGAGTGTCATCAGACACCCAACCGTTGGGTTCCACAATCTCATGTGGAACACACAACAACCTACGTCTCCGCCTAAGTGAACACTTTTGTTGGTTGCTTGACCGGGAAGGAGCCCCACCTATCCTTTCAACTGGATGACACATGTTTCGTCTCTCAAGGCTTAGACTCTATTTCTTTTTTTTATAGGGTTTAGACCCTATTCTTGATGGTATGGTATATGATGGTATGGTATATGTCGTATATATGTCGGTGATGGTATGGTATATGTGTATTGTAAAAAAAGAAATAGAGTCTAAACCTTGAGCGACGAAACATATGTCATCCAGTTGAAGGGATAGGTGGGGCTCCTTCCCGGTCAAGCAACAAACAAAAAAAAAAAAATATATATATATATATATATATATATATATATATATATATATATATATATATATATATATATATATTCTTCTATAAAACTTAGGACTTAGATATGATAAAATCAATAAGTTATAGTGCCTAGGTTCAGTGGCACGGCTACACAGCTTCCAAACTTAACACACGAAGCCACGGGAATCTGCATATAATTACAATGTTATAACTCCATTGATTTTATGATTCGACCGAAGCCAGGCTCGGTCCGTCTTTTGAACTCGTTTTGCATAAAAATACGAAACAAATAACTTGTCACAAGTGACGGGGTATCTAAATACGTCTTATAACTGTCATATGCATCGCTCTCCCGATGCCAAGTGACAAATGACCTTTATCGGGAATACTTGATGAGATCTATGTAGACGTAGTATCGCTCTGTCTTTATATGTTACGATTTTCGTTTTCGTTTTATGACAGTTGAATGGAGTTTAAAATATCATCAGACTGGGTGTTTTTTTTTTGCTTTTTTTTGGTTTCCGATGAAAAATTGCTTGTTTTGATATTGAACCTTACAGAATTATTTATTCTTATCATGTCTGATGATAAAGGCACAAAACAGTTACTTTAAGGATGACTTTGAACTTAAAATTGATCTATTTAAGATTTTTCAAAGCATAAAGATCATTCGAAAAGTTCACGGTCTGACAAAGAAAACACAAGATTTCTAATATATTTAAAAAAATTTCAACGTAGTCACCATGCTCAAACTTTTTAATACTGTCATAATAGTGAGATTTGTACAATTTTGCAAAATAAGTAGTTGTCTTAGCTTTGACCTCATAATTTATATGTATTATTCTGGTGAAAGAGCACTTTATTTTTGGCCAAATGTAGACGTCCATCCTGAATAGCACCCTTTATTTGGTCCAGCAATGAAGCATAATAGGTTTCTCTAATGATGGGGCTGTTTCTTGGTAGGTAGTACATAAAAATCACACCAAAAGTATCCTAGAAAACCGTAGTCATGACTTGTCCAGTCTCAAAACCAGCCATAAACACTTCCATTGTTTGGTGCTTCATTACCAAAAGCCAATAAAGACGCTAGATGCGTTGATGTTGCGTTCAAAACTTTAAACGGTCTGTAGTGTCAGATTATGGAAACGTTAGTAGATGTGTTATAGCAAGATAAAGGCACAATGCATTTCGATTTCAATTAATTACTGCACTGATAATAGTGTCTACAGTGATGCAAGGACAATATATATATATATATATATATATATATATATATATATATATATATATATATATATATATATATATATATATATATATATAGTGCTGGCTCTTTATCTCTGCGTCGTCAGCTTATGACCATATCAACAACGTCATCCATGCTTTATAACATCATTTACATTCTATAAACCAAGAAATACAATAAAAGTGGATCTTCTAAGTCAAGAAGTACGTCCAGAGATATCATCATATAATCTCTATGTCTTAGAGAGAGATATCAACAGAATAATCGGCTATTTAATTCATCTATGAACACAGGATTTAATTTGACAATGGTTGAAATTGACGTTCTTGATGAATTTGACGTTGACGTTTATAGATCTGTTTATTTTTTCAGTTGTGGATTATTTCTGCTTGATAAAATTAATTATTTTAAGAGCTATTAAATTATTCGTAGTAGGTAATAATGCAGTTAATGAATTTTCAATGTATTTATAAAGCATTTAACCCTAATTTCAATGTACATGTATTAAAACAAACGCTTTGTTTATCTATTTAATTTTACTAGATATTTTAACGTTAATTCACGAGTATACAGGAACTGTATATAATAGGTTATCTTCCTATAATAAAATCCAAAATAAAAATGAATTACAAAGATAATTCAAATTGCAGTTACAAGACTAAATTTTTTTTGTGGTTTTGGCCACAAGAAAAACTTTTTTTTTGTTACAAGACTAAATTATAATCATCGACGCTTATTTGACTTGATTTCATGGATATTTTTGATGACGTTTTGAAGTTAAGATATATTAAGAAGATAAAATATACCCTTTTAATATGATGCCCTCGATATATATATATATATATATATATATATATATATATATATATATATATATATATATATATATATATATATATATCGAGGGCATCATATCAAAAGGGTGTATGAAGCCTTTCAAAGGGTCACTTTTACAGAAGATGCAAAAAACGTTTTAAAAATCAAAATTTGTAATTAAATTGTTTTTGCTATTGTAGTAAGATGAAAACATTACAATTTATTGGAAAATTTTGCATCTAGTGCCATGCCAATATGTATGTAAGTATTTTTTGGTTCATACGCCTGATATTAGAATATTAGGATATCCAAGAAAGTCTATAAAACTGGTTTAAATAAAAAATCTATATACAAAAAAATGTTGTTTTATCGGTATAACGATTTTAAAGATTATTATTATAAATTTAGAATTTAATTTCGACGCCTCCTTTTTTCCTCTTTATAAGTTGTTCCCTTATTTGATGCAGAGACATCTCGTCATTAGATTCTTCTTCATTAGAACCATGGGAAGTATTTATTACTGGTATGAAATATAGACATTCTTATATTCTAAAGAGATTATAGCATCTTTGCCTTGGCACATTGACACCAAATTGCCATACTTTAACTTACTTACAGCAAGTTTTTCAGAATATAAGGATATTGATACATCAACCGGAGCGTGTTTAGCTTTTTGATCTTTAGAAGTTGTTGTAACATTGGAAAATTCTTCACTCCAATATTAGTTTTTATACAACAGTGTATTAGGTTTGAATTTTTCTACTCGAACCCATTTTTTCTTGCTTCCAATTTAAAGTATTTCCTTTAGGGGCATGGGCTTTGATAATCATTATTTCTTGCTGCAGTTTTTTGTAATTAGTGGATGAAGTATGATCAAGTGTCTTCACTTTGTAAGGTCTCTTTTTAGCTGTCAACTTAATGACGTTTAATCAGTCGTTTGGCCAACAAATTTTGGCATATTCCGCTGCATGTAGTATAGTATGGGTAAGAACAGGACTATTAGAAGGGGACATACGCCTTTTTGATATTACAATTTTGTAAAGTTGGTTCATACGCCAAAGTAAAACTACTTAGAATTGGGCCTTAATATGTATGAAACCATATCCCCTACTATATATCAAGGGGATTGATAAAATAAACCCATATGCCCGAAAATCTCAAAAACGATCACGATGCCTCTTACGCCCTTCTGACATGACGCCCTATATATATATATATATATATATATATATATATATATATATATATATGCCTGCCAGCCACATTTAACGCGTCGGTCCACCTCCCGGACGGTATCCCCTTCTATTGAAGGCATTTGGGGGGCTCAACATAGTGTTTAAGACCAAATTACCACTTTGCCTGAACAGAAAAGTCTTTGATCAGTGTGTCCCGCATGTTACGACATACGGAATTGAGAACTGGACACTAACATCACAGTCAGTTCAAAAACTTCGAGTAACATAGAGGGGAATGGAAAGATGTATGCTTGGCATTACTAGACGGGATAGAAAGACCTGCACATGGGTAAGAGAATAAACGAAAGTGAGTGACATGGATACCGCTTGATCGCAAATGTCCACGGAGAAGACCGAAAGCACGATGAACTGATGATATTATTAAGTATATTGGACCCGAATGGCAGAGGAAAGCTCAGGACGGCGAGAGTTGGAAGCATGCTGAAGAGGCCTTCATCCTGTAGTGGATTGATACGGGTTGATAATGATATATATGTATATATATATATATATATATATATATATATATATATATATATATATATATATATATATATATATATATATATATATACCATCCAAACCAACGCCCAACTAGAGAAAGAAAGAAATTACAGGAATACAGTTGGCAGTTTTCCCGCTCATAAATGGACTAACCATAATGGTAGAAGATTGATTGAACTATGTTCCCAGTTTAATTTAAAATTAATGTCAGCCCATTTTAAGATGAAAATAACAAAACAAATGACCTGGAAGTGACCAAACTTGTACATGGGTGAATTTCAAATTGACCATGTTGCCATTTTGTACCCCAAATATAAAGAGATTTGGAATGTTCAAGTCAGGAAAGGAGCTATCATAGATAGAGATCACTACTTCAATAGAATTAAACTTAGCTTAAAACTTCGAAAACTTATTCAAAAGAGACTGCTAAAAACAAAGTTACGACCCTACGAAAATAAAACCAACTCTAACCGAAGAGCTTGATAAACAACCAACACAGAACTGGCAAGAATTGAAACAAAAAATGATTCAAACAGCCTTAAAGTTGGTCCCGTTACAAAAACGTAGAAAACATCCGTGGTGGGATGAAGTTTGCGAGCAAGCAGTATTAAGCCGAAGTAAAGCATTCAAAGATTGGAACAGTCGAAAAACAGCTATAAATTATAACATCTTTTTGGAAGTAAGAAAAGAAACATCGAAGCTAATTAGACAAACTAAAAGAAAATATGAAAATATAAAAACATAAAACTGAGACATTCCAACACAGTTATTAAGCCAGAATGTCGATATGGGGCAGAAACGCTCATTTTGAATGGAAAGGGAGACATCGAAGATATTGAAAAGAAGGAAAGAAAAATCTTAGGCCCGAAACAAATAAATAGCACGACATACCGACTTCGAAAAAAATAAGAAATCAAACAATACACAGATATACACAGCGATATGAGAAAAAGAAGACTTAACTTTTACGGACACATAAAACGGATGAATCCGAGTAGACTAACTAGACAAATAGTCGAATTTTATGAAAATAGGAGCAGAGCTAAAGTAGAAATAATTAAATGGATTGCTGCAAGTAAAGAGGACCTAAGATCAGCAAATATTACACAAAGTGAAATTCAGGATAGAGGCTGTTTCAGATACAAGGTTAACGTTAATGCGGGGTATGTCCGATCGTATGTGATCGTTGCGTTTGAAGACTTCAGACACGTATTGAGAATCTGCTGTGTAGTCTGCACTACACAATAGCCAAACCCAAACTGTCACAAATTTCACTGAAAAAACTGGCGCGAGCACGAAATGGTAGCATGATACTTGCCTACTGGATATACAATGTGCAGAAGATAGAAAAATCTGGAAAATATTGTAATTTATCAGCAACATTTATAGGAATAGAAAAAGTGAGTATCTTATGCATCAACGTATGTTTATAATTTCTGCCATTTTCATAAACAGAATTCGATTTAACTTTAACCATAATATTGATTATGCTAAATTGCTGTCTAGCAAAACGCGCATAGAGTGTTTAATTCTCATATATTTATTACCGAAACGCATGCATCAATTCACGATACACATCGCCGGTAAAAACTAACCTTAAAAGTTCAATCCCACAAAGTCGATGTCTGTTAACAGTTTCGGTCTCTTAATTCGTATCGAAACAGGCAGAAACCATTTAGTTCGGCAGTTATCATCAAAGCAGACCGAAAACCGTAAAAAATAATGACGAAATTATAAAAAAATGTAGTGCCATTACGTTGTGGAGGTCGAGAGAAGCGACCGATTTCGGCATTTTGATAACGTAAAAGTCTAACTTCTTAATTAGTGCAGGTCGTTGGTTGATGAACAGTTAAGGGGGTCTAAACACGGGGGTGGTTTAAAAAGTCGTGAATTCTAAATAGGAATTTCTATACTAGTGAATGTATACCTAAAATCAATTAATACTTGTCTTGTGATACGTAAAGAATTTAACCCGAAATCCGAATATATGCGGTTCACAGGTGGATCGCTGATGTCTGCGGAAGACGGTGAAACCAAACCTCCGCGGATACATCCGGAATAATGTGTAATATAAATAGTCTTTATTTTGAAAAGGGACTCTTGAAACTAAGGAAAAAGATAATAAATAAGCTAGATATAAGGACAATAGAGACCTTCTACAAAAATCCAACAGCTAGAATCAGTGTAGAAGGAGAATATACAAAAGACATAAAACGTGGATTAAGGGGGATACGTCCCTTGATCGACTCTTTTCGAGACTCTCATCAACACGTTTCAATGTGTATTCAGAGGTCATCATTCAGGAATTATTTCGAAGAGAAACATAAAACATAAGTTATAATCAATTATAACAACAAACGTTTAAGATTAAATAATAGTAATACTAGTGAGTGAGTGACCGAGTGATGGAAAAACAAGTATTAAAAAAAATAAAATTAATTGAAAAGTCCGAATGGTTCGCTGCTACATATACTCGATTATCCTTTAAGGTATGGAAGCTTCCACCATTAATATATACATGATCAAAAGACTGGAAACTTTTGAAAAGTGGCATTCAAAAGAATACTACGAGTATCTTGGGTAGAGAAATTCACAAATGAAGAGGGTTCTACGTAGAATATCCATGAAAAAAGTACTAATAACTACTATAAAGACACGCAAATTGGAATACTTGGACGCATAATGAGAGGACAACGTTACGAATTATTGAGAGGGATCGTGTAGAAAAAGATAGAAGGGAGAAAAAGCATGGGAAGACAAATTTCCCTTCTATAAAACAACTCTTTAATATTCATATTTTCTTCCTTTCAAACGAAATTGATTAAGCAAACTTACCGAAAGATTCTTTTATCGAAAAAGGTGATGTTACTTTGAAAGCATTAAGTTTTTTTTAATTTTGGTAAAATTATTTATCAACAAACCCTCGTAAGCCCAACATATAAGACTACGCTTAAAAATTCTTAATTACTTCTTCAACTTCTTAATTACTGTAGGCCGATTGTCATTGAAAAACTAAGGTTGCGTCTAGATAAAGGCGAATAGTAGCTCAGCTGATGAATAGACAGCAGCGTTATCGGTCGGTGGGGTCTCTGTTGCCATCTTTTCCTATTGATGCCAAGCCAGGTAGATAAGCTGATAGATTTGTGGCGATCGAGTTGTGGATTCTTCAGGCCATATCGAACTTTTAACCGGCCTCACCGACATGGTATGGGAGTTGAAACAAAAGTATATTCGTGTTGAATCTCGAATCGCTCCATTTGGTTTTGTTCTATTCAATTTAATGCTGACGTATAATTAAAATTTTAGGAAATAATTGATTCTTTAGATTTTTTATACTAACTGCTAAATATAATTATCAATTATCCATTACTGGTTTGGTTAAACTTTTAGGTGTGTTTCAGAAAAATAAAGAAGATTGAAATGGAGTTTTTCATCGGTTGTCAAGTTGATTCAGTTAGGCGAGACATACGGAACTCATCGTTCAACTTGGAGGCCAGTTTCTCCGATAAGAAGAGAAAAAGACTCATTCATTCACATCGTGAGGAAGCTAAAGAACAAATCAGTGTTAGAAATGTTCTAAGATGATTAAATATATTGTAAGAAAAAAAAATTAAAAGGAAATCAGCATCAATTTTTAAAATTTTTTACTCAACTTAAGATGAGTAAAAATTCATTTTACAGCAGTTCATACTAATATTATATTTTGAATTCTTAAAAAATAATTCTTCAAGGGTATCTTCATTTTGATACTAAGTGTAGACAAGCATATTTTTAAGATGTTGTTCTATTGCTCGTAGGTTTGGATATTTGTTGAATTTGTCCTTATTTGCTGAATGTCCTAAATTTCTTTTGTACAAAATAACTTTTGATCTATACCCGAAAATACTAGTTTCTATATTGGTTAGGTTTAGCTTATCGTTTTAGAGCTGTAGATTTATTCAATTAAGTTGGATTTAAGAGCATTATTGTGGTTTTCTCAGGATAGGTCCGATTCCTGAAAGTTTATAAAATCAATCCGTAAAATCAAAGTCGAATGTGATTCCACAGCGAAAACTGACACCGATAAGCTATTACTTAGTGGGATTTCTTTTTCTTTAAAAAAACTGTCCCAATGAGTGAAATATCTAATCTGCTTTAGTAACAATTAGTCACTCAATTAGTCAAAAATGGGTTATAAAGCTGTATAGAGAGAAGGTTTCTATTGGGTTGGTGTAAAAAAAATTCTCTAATTAAAACTAAAAAAGGTCTTTTAATGTGTCTCAAAAAAATGCTACGAACTTTTGCATAAACCCAATATAAATACCAATATAATGAATCTTCAACATTTTAAGCGGTTTCATTAATTCTTCTTTGCAGTGTATCTACATTCTGTTAAAAAAGTATCGGAAATTGGTCAATAAAACACAAAATGTTTATTATTTATCCAAATTTATTGTATCGCCTTCAAAGTAGGCCCCTTTCGAAATAATATACTTATGGCAACGAATAATCCAATTGTCAAAACATTTTTTAAGCGTATTTTCCGGAATCGACTTCAGTTCTCGCCGCGAATTCTCTTTTATCTTCGTCTTCTATCGAGTGAAAACGGGTGCCTCGAAGTGGTAATTTGAGTTTTGAAAAGAGAACGAATTCGGCCGGAGCCATATCAGGTGAATACGGTGGTTGTTCGATGGTGTTTGTTGAGTTTTTGGCCAGAAATTCGTTCACAATGATAACCTTGTGAGATGGTGCGTTGTCGTGATACAAAATCCAAGAGTTTTCTTTCCACAAATCTGGCCTTTGTCGACGAACTTGCTCTCTTAAACGTCGCATAATGCTCAGATAATATTCTTTATTTTCCGTCTGACCTTGTGGCAAGAATTCACCGCGATAATTAAAGAAAACAGTCAACATCACCTTAACTTTTGATCGAGTCTGACGTGGTTTTTTCGGTTTCGGCTCAGTTGGAAGGCGCCATTTCGAAGCTTGTTGACTGGTTTGCATGTCAAACTCGTATACCCATGTCTCATCACCAGTTACAATGCGTTTTATGAAAGTGGAGTCGGAATTGACTCATTCTAGCATGTCTTCGGCGACCTTGACGCGACTGAGTTTCTGAAGAAAATTCAGGTCTTTCGGCACTAGTCGAGCGACAACGCGTTTGATGCCCAAACAATCGCTTAAAATGGTACGAATTTATTCGTGAGGCACAAAAAGATTAGCGGCTAGCTCTCTCAACCTTAAATGACGATTTTCAGTCATCATCTCGACGATGCATTGCAAATTCCATTTGCAATGTAAAATTTAAGACACATTCTTTATTCGACGTTTTTATCCATTGTAAAAATCGCAAAACACATTTGAGATAAACTGACAAACTCGAACACTGTAAATAAACTAAATGACGTTCAAACTCCGCGTCAGTATAGAGGACAGTTGAGCCAACTTAGCGATAAAAAAATGATAATCCTTTTAATCGGGCTTTTCAAATGATCAGTTCCCGGTGCTTTTTTGACAGAATGTATTATTGATCAAAGAAATATCTTTGGACATATCAGACGCTGTATTATCTAATATTTTGTGAAGCAGAGCTCTTGCTTAAATATGATAATCATAATATATTTTTTTTGTTAACATATGATAATATCAGAACAACCTTATTAACAGGAAAAACCCCACTTAGTATTCTTTCTGGTCACATAATTTTTCATAGTTAAATATTCTTTCAACATTCAAAAAGTATTTATACAGAATAGTTATTATCATTATCTGTTTCGTTATCGTAGGAACGTAATCCAATCTTCACTATATCCTCCAGCCCCACCAATCCATCCGAAAATCTGATATCGTACGAATAGAAAAGAGAAAAAAATCTAATATTCGTTCCTGGCGTGAATTCAATCGTTTCGACTCCCACAAAAACTTTTTGTATGGTAATATGGTAACAAGCAACAAACAAACTTTCGGTTTTACATAAAATGTTTTGTCAGAATCAATAAAATCAATCAGTACACAAAGAGAACATTGTAAAAACGTGTAATAATATGCATTGTATAGAAGAATGTGTGTTCTCTTAACCAAGTGCCATGTGTGGGACGTATTTGATTGGACGTAGCAGTAGGACTAAACTAAATGTTAGGTAACAGTGGCGTAACATCATGAAAACTCAATTTTACTTTCTTAGTCAGTCTAGTGAAAACTAATAAGTGTTTTAGATAACAATGCCGATTTTGCTAAGAGATGGCGTTACTCATATATTTGTTGGTATAAACTAATGACGTCTATGGCATTTCGAAGGGTAAACATACGCCATCAAAAGCCAGTTCATTATTAATTGGCATTGTGCAAAAAACATAGTTTTTCATAGCTTTGAATATGTCGAATTATGTACCAGAAAAAGATGTTTTGCAGGGAAGTTTATTAATCTTTTGAAGAAAATTATCGATTATTGGTTAGGTTAGGTGAAGCATATGGTTAACTTTCTTACACAAAAAAACTTGTGAACGATGGTTTAAACGGTTAAAAAGTGGTGATTTTGATATAAAATTCAAGGAGCGTCCAGGACAACCGGAAAAAGTTTGAATATGCAGATTTGCAAGCATTATTAGATGAAGACTCAACTCGTACGTTTAAACAATTGCCAGAGGCATTGGATGTTGTCTAATCCACCATTTTCGAATGTCTACATTCATTGGGAAAGATCCAGAAGGAAGGAAAATTAGTTCCATATGAATTGAAAGAAAGACGAAAACTACACTATTTCATTTGTTAAAGGTTTTTTGCATCAAGTTGTGATAGGTGAATGGACAACCTAAAGCGCAAAAAATCATAACTCAGGTCAGTCTTCATCAAAACCAGCGCGCAACATACATGGAAAGAAGGTTTTGCTGTGTATTTGGTGGGATAGTAGGGTAACTGTGTATTACGAACTGCGGAAACCTGGTGAAACCATTACGCGCGATCGATACCGACAACAATTAAATCGAGCATTGAAGCAAAACGAGCAAAATTAAATCGAGCATTGAAGGAAAAACGACCAGAATACGCCCAAAGACACGATAAAGTCATTATTCAACATGATAATGTTCAGCCTCATGTTGCAAAATATGTAAAAAACTATTTGAAAAATGTTCAATGGGACGTGCTACCCCACCCGCCGTATTCACCGGACTTAACCTCTTCGGACTACCACTTATTTCGATCGATGCAGCACGGATTTTCAGAACAACACCTACATTTTTACAATGAAGTGAAAATTTGACTTGAAGGGTTCGCGTCAAAAAACCAAAAGTTCTTTTGATGTGGAATCCATTCTTAGAAAGAAAGATGGGAAAAAGTAATAGCTAACGATGGCCAATACTTTTTATTATTAAGGTAATTCATTTTGTTTCCCGGCTATTTTTTGAAACAACTCGCTATCATACTGCAAAGTACTATTTTTCTTTAGTACTTTTTAACGTACTTTTTTCCATTGCTTCACTTCATTGAAGTTCTTTGTTTTGCACTGTTGTGCAATATTCGGTCGGATGATAATTAATATGAAAGGGTAATTCAAAAGCAATATTTTGTTTTAAAAACTCGTGCACTTACGTATCGATGCAGTAATTTTTTTTCCGTTTGTATGGCTCTCTTCGACATCTGACAAAAGCATCATATTATGTAATTGTTAAATATTTGTTGGCTATTTTTCAAAATGGATTTGCTTTTAATTTTGTCTAAAATCGAAATATCTTGTGTTGATACATTAAAAATGTTAAAAAACTGTTATGGCATTGATGCTAAGTAAAAAAAATACAATTACAATTAATCCATTGACAAAAAAAGTCAAGATTTGTCACACGATAAAATACCATCTTCACCCCGCAATAATTATTCGTCACTTTTTAGCTAAAAATCAAACAAATACCGTTCCATAAGCTGGTGCTTTTGGAATGGTTATTACCACATTGCCTATGGTTATTGGCCAAAGATGGCAACGTGTGACTTTTTCTTGTTCCTTGATTGAAGAAATCACTTCCTGGATCATTCAAAGACTAAAAAAACGTTGGAATAAGTGTATCGCAGTCAGAGGGAATTATTTTGAGGGACATAAAATTAATTTAGATCAATACATAAATACTTTGTGTTATAACACAGCGGTTAATAAATCCCCAGTCTGGCATATAGATTGCGTCACTTACGAAAAATCCTTACCAGTGGTTAATTGTGCCAAGCTTCAAATATCAAGTGTCAAAATTTCATGGCAATCTGTCTACTACTTTTTGAGTTGTTGTGCTTGAAGTGACGCTAGTTTTATTTTTCAAGCAATAGAAAAAAATAATTTCGTGTATTGATTAAGCTTTGCTTTTTGATAAAGAAGAATACCGTTGAAGCAACACAATGGATTGATAAACATTACCCGGACTCTGTCCCAGGACAATCAACCATAATGGATTGGTATGCTGAATTTAAACGTGACCTTACAAACACCGATGGTGATGAACGTCCAAATGAGGTGATTACACCAGACAACATCAGAAAAATTCACAATATAATTTCGCAAAACCATAAAGTAAGGCTGCAGGAGATAGCTGATATCATGAAGCTGTCGAAAGAAAGTGTTTACACTATTTTGTATAAGCATATGGGAATGCGTAAATTTCTATCGAAATGAGTACGGCGTTTGCTCACAACGGACCAAAAAGTATTGATGATTCTGAGCAATGTTTGCAGCTGTTTAAGCGAACTAAAAGATATTTTGAAGGCAAAGAGAAATCGTTCTATAAAAAGGTGTAGAAATGTTACAAAAGCATTGGAATGAGTTTATTGCTCTTCAAGAAAAATATATTGATGAATAAAGTCGAAATTTACAAAAATAAGTGTGTTTTATCTGTCAGACTAGGGACTTATTGACCGATGTATTATTTTTAAAGTTAGTTTACTTTTTTATTATAGTAGCATACAAAAAACGAAAAAACGCAACACTTAAAAATATAGTTTATTTACGAACTTTGACATTTATATATCTATAATGACGGAATTATATAATGATAAGAACATTCAAGAAATTCCAGTACAAGCCATGGACCGAATTAAATGATCTATGTTGTCTTGCAATAAGAAAAGGTCCATTAAGAAAAGTCCAATAAGAAAAAGAAAAAAATTTCCAATAAGAAAAGCAAAATTAAACGAAATCACAACGAAGACTAACCTAAGCATCTTCAATACAAACGTTAATAGTATACTGATCTATGGTAGTGAGGCAGTGGAATTGAGAAAAAAACGACAGCTAGAAAGAATTTCGTAAATAAATGCCTACGAAGAACTATACTGGCCCAACAGAGTTTCAAACAGAGATTTATGACACATCTCCAAATAAAAACCAATCGAAGTGACAATCAACAGCAGAAAATCGAGATGGCTATGGCACATACTAGATAGGAAAAATAAGGTTACCAGACAAAGCCTAGATAATAATGTGAAAGGAAGACGCAGAGAATGCCCAGATACCACCTAGAGGAGAATGACTCAATTACAGCATGATTTGATCAGCAAGACGTGAAGCTTATTAACGACACTATCTCAGAATAAAGGGAACTGGATTGGATTTGTTGAAACGATATGTGACACAGAAGTGTGGAAGCGAATGTGCTAACTCGAAAATGCAAAAATGGATGAAAGTGCATTAGCCTGTTGATCTAATCTTTAGCCAAATATTTGTAGCATCCAAGGATATCCTATACTACTCGATAGAAGGCAACTTAGGCTGTTGTACATATCCTTCCAGTGCATTTAAAGTTACTGACGGCCAGGGTAATTGCTCAAGAGTTCAATGCTATCCCATACATGTTCTATCAGTAATAAATCTGATAATCCGCCGGACAGTGAAGTGTTGCTATCGCAGACTGTTCTAAAAAGGGCAGTGTTTGACGAACTGCTATATGGCGTTATCTTGCAGTAATATTAGACATATAATAAACTCTATTTAAACTGTCTCTAGTTAGGATAGTTTAGGTATGAAAGCTGTATGTTGTTTTGGTGTGAAAGTCACTATTGGTCCCTTAGATTTTTTTTTAAGTTTGATTCAAACCAATTGTAGACTTCAAATATTGATTTGAAAATGCCAAATACCTTAATAATCATTCAACGTTAGTATATTGTTTGGAGCTTTATTAAGCTTTATTTACAATACTCTTAGTTTCGTTAACAATATGATCATCATCGGAACTATATTTTTTAAAGTGTATTTTCTTTGACTTTTATATAACATATTTACTACTGTTGGACTTATACTTGTTACAAAAATAAAAGCAAACCTATTCAATGATTTCTCATATGATCAGTCATTAATATTGTGTCATGTGATTTGTGTTATGGTTAGATAATACTCTTGATCTCTGATGACTAGTTATTTTATCCAGTTAGTTTTAAATTTCTTACTGAAAATAAAAGAAAATTGTTTAGCTTAAGTTTCTTTTTATATATGATTATATCGAATACATTCGGCTGATTTTGATCATTGAATTTTATTAGTTTTTAGAGTTATTGTTATAGGATTTCGTATTAATTTCGTATCGTAATGGTCAAAATGTAAGAAAAAATAATAAAATTTGTTATAGCTGAAGACATTATAAATTAAGTGTGGTGTATTTCAAGAGATATCACCGTAAAACTGTTTGATTTTAATTGTATTTATTTTTACAGAGCTCCACAGGTAAAATACTACTAAATGATTTAGAAGAATTGTATAAAAGGAAAATGAACCTTTGTTAGAAGGAACAAAAATAAATATTCGGCCTTTGTATTGCACTCTCACTCAGAATTGGAGTCATGGTAGTCCCCGTTCCGGAATGATCTTTTTATTGAAATTTTCAATTTTAGGAGCAAAAAATAACACAGGGAACCGAATAGTATAGATAAGCAGGACGATCAAAGGTTATAAAAACTTTTTAAATTAACCATCGAACAATGAATATTTTAGGTAAAATTAAGTTTGGGTCAAGTAATGTTGTACAGCAACTGTGGTGGGCGCAATCCCTTATTAAGCCTTGACTTCCTTGAATCTTCACCATCAATCTTGTCCATCCTGATTCATCTCCAGCAACTCCTTGCCAGTTTTTGATGTGCAGTCCTTCAGCATTTCTTCTTACACTGTCCTACTACCGTATTGATCGCTAACTGTCTTTTCATCCCTTCAAGATTCTCCTTGGTATTCGGCTTTCTGGCATTTTTCCAGGTGTCCCGCAGATCTAAGTCGCTGAACCCTCACATAGTCTATAATATCCAGATCTTTGTGGAATTGCTTGAGCTCGAAGTTATATCTAATCCTCCAATTTCGCGAGCATCCAAAAGTGAGCCGTCTAGGCGCAATGTAGAGAAGACAGTGGTATTTTCCTAGATTCTATTGCTCAAAGTTTTCTGGCATTCATTTAATCTCCTGCTTTAATTTGAATTCAACTTGTTCAGTATTCTCAATATTTTTTATGAATATATTCGTATTTCGAGGAAATACTAGCTGAATGATTCAAATTATGATAGATGAGATTGTAAAAATATATTGACGCTTTAAAAAAGTTAAGTAATTTTTTTTTCAAATTTTATATCGTGTTGTATTTTATAAGAGTTCCTACATTTTCTCTTCACCATACAAAGGCAACGTCGAAGCTCCCGTAATTTACTGTTTTTAATTAGTTAATTAATTAGCAGAATAAATGGCGTCAAAAGAATTCCGGAGAGTGTATAAAATTTAATGTGAAAGCCGTTTAAAATGCTTTCACAGGTCTAGCGACATTTTTTCGACGTCCCTCTCGGTCCATCCCGATGCTTGTATCGTTCCAAACGGAATTCTGATTTATCTGTTGGTAAGCATTCGACGTTTTTAAATGACTCAATATCGTATATTTTTAATTTGTCAGTTTGTACGGCGTGACGATCCATGTTCAGGCCCGCGAGTGTTGTCCTTTAATTTGTATAAATTTGCAATTATGATTCGATTGGATAAATGTGGCTTTTTTTGGATGAGACATAGGAAATTGTGATTCTGACTGAATTCTGAATAAATATGGACTGCATGAAGTATTTATCCAAATAGAAATAAAGTAATAACTGCGTATGGTGTATTCTCACAGGAGAATCTGTAAAAAAGCTAATAATGAAATCCAATTTGCAATTTACAATTGTGAAAGAATGGACTGTATTTGTTTAAATTTATTTAATATAATGAATTGCTATAGTTGTCGTATTTCTAGAATGTTCTAAAATTTGGATATATACGAGGGTTGATCAATAAGTACCCGTGTTTGAAATAAAGGCGTAATTTTTTTCACAAATTTATTTTTATCTTTCAACGTAGTCTCCTTTTAGGTCTATACATTTTTCAAAGCGATTCTCCAACTTTTTTAAGCCGTCTAAAAATACGATTTTTCAAACTTTCGAAAAAAAGTCACTGGGTGCCAGGTGGGGCGAGTAAAGTGGGTATGGAAGCAATTCGTAGCGCAGTTCGTGTATTCGGCATTTGGCCGCGACAATTAAAGATGAATGTGCCGGTGCGCTATCGTGATGGAAGAGCACTTTTTTCTTAGCCAAATGGGGCCGGGTCTCCTTCAATTCCTTATCGCATCTGTCCAAAAATTCACTGCAGTTGTGCCCTGAGGCATCTATGAGGATTATTGCTTTGGAATCCTAAAAAATCGTGGCCATAACCTATCCGTCTGATGGAACCGTTTTTGCCTTCTTCGGAGCAGATTCACCCGGAAAAGTCCATTGTTTTGACTGTCTCTTGGTCTCTCGCGTGTAATAATGTATCCAGGTTTTATCAACGGCGACGACTCGTACGTAAAAAGTCCTGCGGATTTCGCTTAAAACGGTCCAAACACTGCTTTGATATTGTTAGTCGTACCCGCTTGTTGTCCACCGTGGGCAATCACCGCACCCATCGGGCCGACCCTTTCGTCACACCTGTCTTATCATTTAAAGTCTTCATTGCCGTTCCGTACGAGATACCTACGCCCTCAGCTACTTCGCGCACTTTCGTTCGGTGATTAGCGAGAATCATGTCACAGACCTTTTCGACGATTTCCTCGGTAACCATATCAGACGGGCGTCCTGACCGTTCTTCATCGAAAACAGTTGTACGACCACGCTTAAACTCGTTAAACCAATATCTCACGGTTGTCATAGATGGTGAAGGGTCCCCATAGACAGCATCCAAATTTCTTCGCATGTTTTTCCATCCAAAAATATAAAAGGAAATACGGATCCATATTCCTCTTTTTCCATTTTATCAAGAAATACAAAATATGAATGATACAACTGGTTGTCAAAAAAAACTAACCTATGAATGTATCTGAAATTCAGCATGAGGTCGTTTAACAGTCTGCAGTATACTGCAGTATCTGTTATCAAACACGGGTACTTATTGATCAACCCTCATATATAGTATTCATATTAAATAAAATATCATTTCCTGGGGTACATGATGAATATGAATTAGCTTCATCATTAAATAAATTTAATTTTTGTTATCATGTTATATGGGAACGTTATGTTATGTTATGTCATGTTATGTTATTAAATTAAATAAGTGCCATAATGCTAGGAGTTCATGGATCACGTCGTTTCAGGCAATAATCCGAATTTGAGAATATGGTTTGAAAGAAATATGTATGTTTTGGTGAAACAACGAGACAATTGGTCAATACAGCTCTTACCGTTATGAGATCTTGGATAGATGGTCTGATGATCAGAGATATGCAAGAGTATATGCATCAGCATTTATCAAGGTTCTGCTCATTCTAGAACTATCCACGGGTGTGGCGAATGGCATTTTATATTATTTACAGTATGATTATTTACAGAAATCGACATAAATATATCCGGTACATGCGTAATGCTTTTTATTACAGCAACGTGTAGGCTTGTTTCGAGGATGATTGCTGCTTGACATGCTATTTCTTCTTACAACACACCACAAGATACGTTATTTTGAATGGTGCAGATCTGGAATTGAATGGCACCTGGAATAGAACACTTGTTGCTTTGGTGATAAGTCCAGACTTTCTTTAGGTGGTCATGAGAAGCATTGAATAGACAGGCGTTTTCGGGGTAAAAGGCGTAATGTAATTTTCGTATTAGAACGAGATACAGCTAATACTCCGGGAATTATTATAAAGGTGCTATATACTTGAGGAGGAGGTCATTCCTGGTAACCATAACAAGAAGTTTGCAACCCGTTTCAGATCTGGAAGTGCATTTTTATCACTGAAACATAACATTAGTGGATCCTGGGATAACATTGGTTGAACTCGTGATGGTTTATACAACACGCATCGGATAACTTGCTAGAAAAAGACAGAACATTTAATTTAGCCTATGCATCTCAAAGCTGCAGTGTGTTATAATATTCTTGAATCAAAGGTTAGTGGAAATTTTTGGATTTTTGATACTGTCGTTGTGTAAAAGCCCGCACTGCCAAAGAAACATTCGACTTCCTTCTTTTTCATTCAGTTACACATTTCTCCTTACACAAAGTTTTAAAAATCTAATACAGGGGTGGTTGGGAACACCTAAGGAACAGCTGAAAAATCGAAAAATTCAAAATTGGTAATTTAGTATGGGTATCGCCACTTTGGATTACTTTTAATAGATGGCGTTCGGACCTATCGTCTATTGTTTTTGTATTTCGACATAACCACAAATTTTAGCGTGATTCGAGGACTTAGTTTGAGG
The DNA here is from genome assembly GCA_031761425.1 of Cosmopolites sordidus. Taxonomy (NCBI): domain Eukaryota; kingdom Metazoa; phylum Arthropoda; class Insecta; order Coleoptera; family Curculionidae; genus Cosmopolites; species Cosmopolites sordidus. The sequence goes on along the minus strand of JARFXV010000063.1, from coordinate 2,354,733 downwards.
TTTTCAATATTTTAAAATTCTCATTGACAGATTTGAGTGACTATGAAAACAATTCCGTGTCGTTTTAGAGTGATCATTACAATGCCGAAGAAAAGACGAGCTGACATAGGTCGTCGAAGTCAAATGTGCGACGAGCTATCTCACGTGCAAACCGCACTGATGACCAGCGAGCGACAGCTAATGATAATAATCGTATTGGTATATCCGAATTGCGTTCGAGAGTGATTGAAAATGAACGACAAGTGGCTAGACTTAGAATACAACGAGTTCGTGCACATCAAACACAACAACAGCGAGCACGACACAATGAATATGAGCGATTGCGCCGACGCAGTGTTCCCGTGAACCTGGAACGACCGGCATTCCATTACGATTCGGAAATCGATTACGGTGCGGACAGATCAGTAACAATCGGAGAAATGTCAGTCGTTTGTCCGTATTGTAAGGCGTTGAATTACAAAGGTGAATCTCCTGGATTGTGTTGTGCGGGTGGAAAAGTGAAATTGTCACAATTGGTCCCACTACCAGATCCATTGAAGTGATTTTACCCATTTCTTGACCAACGTTTCATTTCGGGACAGTTGTTTTCCTTTAAATCAGCCGACACAGTTATCAACCAGGATGAGGTAGTTAACTATCCCACAGAATTTTTGCATTCACTGGAATTGCCTGGACTACCACCTTACAATTTGCAATTTAAAATAGCCTCAGTCATCATGATGTTGCTTAACATTAATCAACCTCGACTATGTAATGGAACGAGACTCGCTGTGAAAAAGCTAATAAATAACGCCATCGAGGCAACGATCATCAAGGGAAAATATAAAGGGGAGGATGTTTTGATTCCACTTGATATAATCAAATAAATTGTAGAAAGTTATAAATAAGATGTAATGAGTTTGTTAGCTTTAACAAAAAAAGGACTATCGGAGACATTAAATTATACGTGAGGGATTGAATAATTAGTCAATGGATACTTTTGAATAATATGAGCAAAATTATTAGATCAAGTCATCAAGTTAAGTAACTTTCAATGCAACTCTGTAGAATCTATAAAAATATGCAGTGTATACGGTGAAGATCTAATCAACCATCGGGCAGTTAGAAATTAGTTTGCTAAATTCTGTTCTGAAGATACGACCTTAAATGACGAACCGAGGGCGGAACGTCCTTCCAACCTTGACGACAACCTTTTAAAGGTAATATTGGAGCAAAATCCACGCCAATTAATAAGAGATGTAACAGAAAGGTTAAATACATCACAATGAACTGTTTATCGCTTCCTGGAGATATTAGGGGAAGTCAGCAAGTCAGAAGTATCACAATCTCAGTGAAAGGAATAAAGAAGATCGTATGTTAATGGTCACAAGCCTACTCTCACGAGTAAACAATCGAGCCCTTTTTAGACAGGCTTCTAACAAGCGAAAAAAATGGACTACCTATGACGATATCGTTCGCAAAAGATAGTGGCTAGATAAGGATCAACCATCCTTACCAAATCTGAAAGCAAACACCCATGGAAAAAATATTTTATTGTATATTGTGTTGTTAAAGTCAAATTTAACGATTACTGCGGATACATACTTTCAGCGGCTGTGAAGAGTGAAAGAGAAACTCTATGAAAAGTGTTCTACACTCGTCAATCGCAAAAACCTCATTCTTTTACACGACAATGCGCGACCACATACAGCAAAGGTGACACCTTGGTCCCCGGGCCTTGCCCTGACAGACTACGACCTTTTCTATTCCTTACAAAACTTTCTGAATGAACTTCAATTTTGAAGAGCAAGTCAGTCAGACTGTCGAAAATTTCTTCCAAACCAAGCATATTTACAAGGAGGGAATTGAGAAGCTTCCACAAAGATGGGAGGTCATACATAATAGTGGTGAATACACAATAAATTAATATAATGTTGTTATTTAATGGAAGAAAAATAAATTCAGCTTAATAATTTAGTTCATGTAACTTACAGTAGAACTTTTATTAAGCAAGACGAACGAACATATGGTTTACTGTAATAAAAAAAATTAAAGAATTTCAAAACCAACCCATACTTATATTTCCTCTTGATTAAATTATTTCCATATTGTTATAAGCAATAAATAATAAAACATCTCTCCTAACATTATAAAAGAAATAAAAACCTGTATATAAAATAAGTTGTTTCCTATTTTAAACACACAATTACAAAATATTATTATGTTATAGCTCGAGAATTAATACCTAAAATATCAGATATCAATTATGATATGTATTTTTACGTTAATAATATAGTAATAAAAATTCTTATTCATCTGGAGGTGTTGTCTTTCCCATAGCATCATTTTACGATCTTAAATTTCAAAAAGCCCGTCCGTAATATTCTCGCGTATTCGGCACGATTTCGAGATTTCATTATTGTCGTCGGCGGTAAACGCTCGACCACACAGGTGTCCCTTTTAATTAAAAGCCAAAAGTCACAAGTGCCTAAATAAACTAAAATACGACAGATGCTTTTTAACTTCCTCATTATTTGCTTTAGCGAAACGAGAAGAAAACAGAGTTATACGAGGTAGCGGTACATTAAAAGTATATTTAAATATTTTCTTCTTTAGATTAAACCCACATGTTTTATAAAAATTTACAGAAAACTAATTTAGTACAGTAGCCTTCAGGTTTTTTATTATACTGTTTAAGTATGCACGACCAAACCATCATCTAGTCGCTGTCTAGTAGATAGACACAATACAACCAGTTTAGTAGTTTAAACTCTAGATAGTCTAGTTTAAACAACTAGAGAAAATACCATTAGTTTAGTGCTATTTTTTCCCAATTGGATCATCTACTTTTAGCAGATGCGACAGGTCGACATGATTTTTGTAACAATGATGAGAATATATATATATATATATATATATATATATATATATATATATATATATATATATATATATATATATATATATGTTTGTGCGTACTGTTTCACGGATGGAAAAACATGTATTGGGTTTTTTCCGGGAGTACATCCGGTTGTCGGGTTGGTCCCTATCGGGACCTTGCAGACGTTTCGCCAAAATCTCGCCAAGATTTTCTTCCAAGAAACGTCTGCAAGCTCCCGACAGGGACCAACCCGACAACCGGATGTACTCCCGGAAAAAACCCAATACATACATATATATATATATATATATATATATATATATATATATATATATATATATATATATATATATATATGTATATATATATATGTATATATATATATGTATATATATATATATATATATATGTATGTATTGGGTGTGTAATATATATATATTATATATATATATATATATATATATATATATATATATATATATATATATATATATATATATATATATATATATATATATATTATATATATATATATATATATATATATATATATATATATATATATATATATATATATATATATATATATATATATATATATATATATATATATATATATATATATATATATATATATATATATATATATATATATATATATATATATATATATATATATATATATATATATATATATATATATATATATATATATATATATATATATATATATATATATATATATATATATATATATATATATATATATATATATATATATATATATATATATATATATATATATATATATATATATATATATATATATATATATATATATATATATATATATATATATATATATATATATATAAATTCCACACGAACACGAATCACATTAAATAGGAACCTTCAAGGATAGTTTCATTATTTTCTACAGTTTAGTTTGTTTTTGTCTCGTTTACGGTACAGTCAAATATTTAAGTCGGTATTATATAAAATCGCAAGTTCCAGTTGTCGAATTTGTTATATATACGGACGATTTTTTTGTGTCTATGGAATAGTAGGGCAACAAAAGAACATTATTCTAAGAAAGATTGTCCTCATAAAACTTCTTTTGACTCTGGTACTTCAAACATAATTTAAGCCCCTTTTGTTAACCCAAAAAGGTACTTCTTCCGCCTCTCCATATTAAGCTTGGACTAACGAAAAACTTTGTAATACTCCTTTGATATACAAAGGAGGTAATGGTTTCAAGTACCTAAAAGAATAATTTCCTCAATTAAGTGATGCAAACTAAAATAAGGTATATTTATTGGACCTTAAATAAGGAAGCTTCTAGGTGATTTCCGTTTTCAAGAAAAATTAAATTAAAAGGAATTGGCAGTTTGAAAGTGTTTTGTAATTATAGTGAAATTATTTCTGGGCAAGAAGAAAGATGAAAATTTGCCAATTTTGAAAGCCTATGAAATACTAGGGTGTCGCATATCCTTAAAAATGCATTTTTTACACTCCCATTTGGATTTTTTTTCCGGAAAATTTGGGTGCAGTAGGAGACAAACAAGGAGAGAGGTGAGAGATCTCACCAGGACATCAGGACGATGGAAGGAAGATACCAGGGACGCTGGAACCCATCTATGGGCGACTATTGCTGGTTTAAAAAAAAAAAGATGATGCTAGAAAACACAAGAAGAAAAAGTGAAGGTTTTTGTCGCTGTAGACATCTCATGTAATATATTTTTTATTCATTCTTTGCATATATTTAAAACGTTTTACATATTTATATTAAATAAATATTAGATTGTAGAACATTTTTTTTCCCCACACCGACCTAACCTGTGTGATATAAAAGTGAGTTTTATCCATATTCTCTGTTATACATTAATCTTTCTAGTTTTCCTTGTAATGACAAATCTACTCAATTCTTCTTCTTTTTGCGTCTATATTCGCTTCTAAAAAATTAAGAGGGTAGAGTGAAAAGTCAGATACTTTTTAAATTAAATATTTTTGATTTAAAAATGAAAACCTGCAAATGATCGTTCAACTTTATGACCTTTGGTGTGAAACACTAATTGACTCATCTCCTGATAAAGCCATTATGATTAGCGAAACGTGTGTCGAGAAGTGTAAAAAGTATTTAGTGGTAAAAATCTTTAAGTTTATTTTATGCAATACCCCAAAGAGCAGAATAAAAACTAACTAGAAAACTGTTACATGTTATACAGTTTGTGAGTTAAATATGAGAAAGAACTTACCAGTAAAATATCTTAATATCAACCTTATCAAATATATTTGCATTATTTGCATTTTCTATTAGAACATCCCTATATTTACATATTTTCCATTAATTGTCTTGAGCGGAACTTTCAGAAAACTAAAATTAAGAGAAGAAAAGAACGAAACGGAAATATTAGGGATTTTCTCTTCATGCTATATGTAGAAAAAAAAATCTGATATATTGTTTTCGGATAAAAACGTCCATTAAGGCCCGGATAACCGAAAATCAATAGTGACCGATCTGAAGCATATGGCTGATATTTTTCTTTTTGCATTGGTGTTTCGCAATCAGCTAGAAGATTACGATTATTTTTGCCGACCCCACATTAGGATAGCTTAATTTTCTTGATAGAAAAGGATTAAAAACTCATTAAAAAAAGAGTTCATGATAATGAAATTAACTTTTTAATTGTCCTTTTTGTAGAATACGTTAAATATGCAGGAGGACCATTCGAAAAGATTTTGGCTCGACAGAAAGATGGCGCAAGTAAGACTAAATTACTTGGTATATGTTGGGATGTCCAAAAATCGCTACGATTGACAAAATCGTCACAAAAATCCACAACATTGTATTGAATGACCGCCATCGATACACGAGCTTGTTGACATTGTAAACATTTCGATAGACCATGTCTACTACATTTTTTCACCATGATTTTATATGCAAAAGTTTTTCGTTTGATTGGTGCACGTTTGTTTACACATTACACAAAGACGCATTCGAATGAAGTTTTTAAGAGTGCTTATCTCTCGAGAGTATTTAGACTTATTTAAACGTGATTGCAACATATATATGTTATATGATATATGATATATTATATATGATGGGGGATATGATATGTGCTACAATATGTGATACGATATGTAATATGACATGTGATATGACATATGATATGATTTGATATGATATGATATGTGATATTATATGATGTGATGTGATATGTGTAGTGATATGCGGATGTGATATACGATCTGATATGTGATATGATATGTAACACGACATGACATAGCGTTTATATGATATCATATGATATATGATATGATAATGGCATGACAGCACATGACATGACATGATATGGCATAACATGCTGTGATATGCTATATGATATATGTGATACGATATATGATATGGTATGATATGTGATAGATGACAAGACAAGACATGATATATTATATTTGATATATGACATAAGATATATGATACATTATTCATAATACATGACACATGATACACGATACATGATACATGATACATTATATATGATATATGATATATTATATATGATATGATTCTGGAATTCCTGTAATGTGGTGCTTATACAAGGTGGCGCAAAATAAGATACCTATTTTTAAAAAATCATAACATTTTTAGTTGTTAGTTTTTATTTTTTTCTTTCTTATTTTAGATAAAAGTCAGAAACTTTAAGTATGGAGAAGTACACAATTAAACTCGAAGAGAATTACCATTACAAACCAAATCACTTTTTGAAACTTCTCGATGCGTATTTCGCTAACCATGTTAGCATCATCAGGAAATGATTTAATCTCTTAATGATTTAATTTCTTAAAATAATTAGAAAAAAAATTATTTGGTGTTTAGTGGTACATCTCTTCGAGTTTAGTGTTTCACATCAAAGGTTCCAATAGAAGAATTGAGGTACACAATTGCTCAGCAAACCAGAATAGTCACCTTATTTTTTAAAAATAATCGGTTAATAATTCTAACGTAAATAATTCTAAAATGGCGATGTGAGATATCCACCTGGCTCACCGGATCTGACCGTCCTAGACATTTTCTTATGGGGCTATCTCAAGGACATAATATATGCCAAATACTAATGGCGAACGCTATAGGAATATGTTAACAGAATATATTTGGCTTAAACAGCTAAATATAGATATAAATAATGTCTTGTTTCAAAAATACAGTGCGACTTGTCAGACATCCCGCCAAATAATTGATTTGGTCATACGATCTCACGCCCTGGGATTATTTTTTGTGGTGTTATGTTAAATTTCCGGTTTACAGAAATAAACCTCAAACAATTTTTGACGTTAAACGAAAGAGTCAGGTCACTATTGAAAATCTACTACGCGATATGTGTGAAGTAAGTAAATCGAAAATTGGGTTTCCAGAATGTATTCCATCAGACGAAATTGAGGAAGACATTTGAACGATATTATTTTAAAAACATAATGATATTATTTAATAATGCCTTTTTTCAAGATAAAAAAAATGACTACAATATCCCTTGTAGTTATCATGTGCCTCATTTTAAAATTATGGCTCTCTTATTGGAAAACCCTTTTTTACAAAAAAATCTTTAGGTTTATTAATTACCTTTCTTGTGAGAATAATTTTATGAACGACGCTCTGGTGTCTGGTCTGCTTCTGGTAATATAAAAAGCGAAATGTAATATCTACTCGTCTTGGAAAGATATATATTAAATACACGCAAAATAAAGACAAAGATCCACCACAATACTGATTTTAATAAGTGGAAAACGGTGTGCTGAACAACAAAAACCGAAAGACGAACTAAACTCGCCAAGTAATATTCAAATCAGAATCAGACTTCCTCGTTGTTTCGTCGAGAACCCAAAACAAAAACACTTTCCGCAAAAGATATGCTGGATAAAGAAACAAAAAATAAAAATATGGAGAAAGTACAGGACTAAAAGGAAATACGGCGCGATGCTAGACAAGACCTCCAATTATCCTCTTTTCTATTACACCTAATCACGACCGACTCTTCTTTTTTGTAGTATCGACCTGGTTGAGCGATCACTGCGAACCATCTTATGCGCTCTTTTTCCTTGTGAGCAATGAAGAGTGACGCAGAAAATGATGGGAGAATCATTTTCTCTGCCATGACTTCGGTATTGGCCCGAAGTTTATGCTCATTGGCGTTCGCTGTTGAAAAGAAGCCGGGAATGGCGACAAGATTTGTTGGTTTAACGCGGAATTTCGTGTTGGTTTCAGTTTTATTGCGCTGTTAGATCTTTATTATCTTATCGTTTGCGTCATGAGATCAATAAGCAGTAAAATTTTATTGTTTCGTAGTTATGTTATTCTTGTTTAAACTAGAAATCTTATAAAACAACAATTATAAAAAAGGTACGGAATCTTACAGCATGTATTTTTTAACTAAATAAAATATTTAGTATATTTTTATTACATTAAAAAGCAGTGTACTTTTGATTTATGTCTTGAAAAATATATTATTCGAATATCGGTTTTTGATGATGTGTCATTTAATTATATTTTTCTCAAAATATATAATCACGTTTTCCCATAGATCTGTCTCACTTATAAGAAATGAGAGGCTACCCGTTTAGTCTCTCGATTGTTTAGGGAAAACAATGGTAAGATTTTTCTTAGAACTCTTTGCCCTAACATAGATCCAAAGAAAGTATTTCAAAGATGTCAAATCACTGGGTTCCGATGGGTAGTCTTCATCGAGATTTAAGGAGAGCACTCGCACTAAGAAAGAAATTTTGCCATAAGCAGCTTGATTCAGAAATGTGGATATATACTGAAAATTATCGAAAAGAATTTCAGGCGACTGATATGGATATGTTTAAGCGAGTATTAGAAATATCCCGAAGAGTTAAAAGCCGAAATGCCGACATCACCCAACAGATATGATATTTGACAACAGATATGGAGAGAAAACAAAATTATATGGTATGGGATATATTCACAAGATGCTTGGAATGAAGCTAGGCTACTCAAAGTGGCTGGTAAATGGGTTCCTCTAAACCGCAGAAAGAGAAGGAGGCCTAAATAAATGGAAATAAGGGATAGTTAAAGCGATCAATTCTAAAGATCTAACGATTTAAGAGAATACCAATAGGTTGATAGGAAGCACACGACTTGGTTATAAAAATGCTAATGATTTGGGACTATGTACCTAAAATGTTAGTTCACTAAACAACTCTAACGTCCTACAAATCCTTATCGACACCAAATAGAGGATAATTTTAGAAAAGTAGATATGAGGAATTGGAACAAGGCAACATGCACTTGAGATTGTGAAGCCATATCAAATAATATTTCCAATAATTTCTCCGAATCTGTGTTTATTATAGCCAGATTTCCCTCTAGATATCCAGGCCGCAGATTTTACCTAAGATCCAATTCAATTCGTGGTGCCAATTCTTTGACCACGACTGCTTTTGATCCATATATATATATATATATATATATATATATATATATATATATATATATATATATATATATATATATATATATATATATATATATATATATATATATATATACATATATATATATACATATATATATATACATATATATATATATATATATATATATATATATATATATATATATATATATATATATATATATATATATATATATATATATATATATATTATTATTATTATTATTATTCACGTATGGGCCCTGGTGGACCACGCGAAGTACAATTAGAGGCGTTTGTTGTTGTTAGCCTTCCTTTGAGCCCATACTAATTTCATTCTTTCGCTATGAGCTTTTTTCCTTTCGTCAGACCAAGTTGTTCCAGTCCTACATTCTTCTTTCTGGCCAACCTTCCAAACGTCAACCTTGTGTCTGAAACAACCTCTACCTGAATTTCACTTTGTGTAATATTTGCTGATCTTAGGTCCTCTTTAATTGCCGCAATCCATTTAATCATTTCTACTTTAGCTCTACTCCTATTTTCATAAAATTCGACTATTTGTCTAGTTAGCCTACTCGGACTCATCCGTTTGATGTGTCCGTAAAACTTAAGTCTTCTTTTTCTCATATCGCTATGTATATCTGTGTATTGTTTGATTTCTTGGTTTTCTCGAAGTCGGTATGTTGTGCTATTTATTTGTTTGGGGCCTAGGATTTTTCTTATGATTTTTCTTTCCTTCTTTTCAATGTCCTCGATGTCCCTCTTTCTATTCAAAATGAGCGTTTCTGCAGCATATAAACATTCTGGCTTAATAACCGTGTTGTAATGTCTCAGTTTTGTGTTTTTAGATAGGCATTTTTTGTTGTAAATATTTTGTGTAAGTCTCAATGCCGTTTCCATTTTTTGACATCTACCCTTATTGGCCGCTTTTTTCCAACCCATTTTCCATGATTATTTCACCCAAATATTTGAATTGAGAGACTCGTCTGATGTTACCATATTTTGTTTTTAGAAATGGTGTTCTTAGTCTGTTGCAGGTCATGTATTGTGTCTTTTCAAAGGATATTTGGAGTCCTACCTTTTCTGCTGTTTCTTTTAGGATTTCAATCTGTTTTTGAGCCGTTAATACATCTTGAGCTAAAATTGCTAGATCATCAGCAAATGCCAGACAATCAATTTTGATGTTGGTTCTCCCCAGTTTAATGGGCTGGTCAATATTCGGTGCCGAATTTTTTTCACCCCACTCTTGTATTACTTTTTCTAGAAGACAGTTAAATAAGAGTGGCGAGAGTCCATCCCCTTGTCTCACACCAGTTTTAATTTCGAAGGGTTCTGAGATTTCACCCATGAATTTAACTTTTGGCCTCGCGTTAGTTAACGTTGCTTTAATAATTGCCAGCGTTTTCAGATCTAGTCCTTGTTCTTTCAAGATTCGGAATAAAGATTCGCGGTCAATAGAATCATATGCTTTTTTGAAATCCACAAATGTACAGACGAGATTTTTATTGTACAGTTTTTGATATCTTAGAATCAACTGTAGATTCAGGATCTGTTCAGGGCAGGATCTGCTCGGTCGAAAACCTGCCTGATATTCACCAATGTTCGGTTCTAACTGTCCCTGTGCTCTGTCTAGTAGACACTGAGATAGAATCTTGTAACAAACTGGGAGAAGAGATATTCCTCTATAGTTGTTTACATCCGTTCTATCTTCTTTCTTATGTAGTGGATGGATTAGAGCATCTTTCCAGTCTTCCGGAATCCGTTCGGTTTGCCAAACTTCTTGTAGAATTTTGGTTATTTCCTTGATTGTACCTGGACCAGCGGATTTCAAAAGTTCAGCAGTGATTCCATCTTCACCAGAAGCTTTGTTATTTTTAAACCGCTTGATTTGCCTAAGTATTTCCTCTTCATTCGGTGGTAATGAATCTGGGTTTGTTTGTTTAGGGTTTAGTGTTGGTAATTTGTTTAAGGGCTCAGGACAGTTTAGTATTTGTTCAAAATATTTCGAAAGTTCTTTGCAATTGTCTTGGATATTTAGAGCTAGTTGTCCGTTTTCCTTTTGAAAGCATAGGCTCTGCGGTTGATAGCCTGTTAATTTAGTTTTAAATATTTTGTAAAAGTTTCGGGTGTAATTTTTTTGGAAATCTTTTTCTATTTCATTAAGTTGATTGTTTTCATATTTTCTTTTAGTTTGTCTAATTAGCTTCGATGTTTCTTTTCTTACTTTCAAAAAGATGTTATAGTTTATTGCTGTTTTTTGACTGTTCCAATCTTTGAATGCTTTACTTCGGCTTAATACTGCTTGCTCGCAAACTTCATCCCACCACGGATGTTTTCTACGTTTTTGTAAAGGGACCAACTTTAAGGCTGTTTTAATAATTTTTTGTTTTAATTCTTACCAGTTCTGTGCAGGTTGTGTATCAAGCTCTTCTGTTAGGGCTGGTTTTATTTTCGTTGGGTCAAACTTTGGTATTAGCAGCCCCATTTGAATAAGTTTTATATATATATATATATATATATATATATATATATATATATATATATATATATATATAGTTTATATATATATATATATATATTCATTATATATATATATATATATATATATATATATATATATATATATATATATATATATAATGAGGCGATCTGACGACAGATGGATACCGCTGTTTGATCACAAAGGTCCACGAAGAAGACCAAAAACAAAGTGTTGAGTTACTTTAATAATTTTATAAATATATACCTACATACAGCGCTACAAGCCTTGGAGGCCCTTGGCTTTTAATACCCCTATACTAATTGCCGGTCTATTGGGTTAGCTCTCTTACGGTCACCCTCCCAGATATCGTTCGCAATCGACGTCGCTTAACTTCGGATATCGAGAACTGATGTTAGGCGAGACGTGGTTTCATCCTTGAGGTGATATATTGAAATTATTTTTAGTTTATGCTACTTTATGTCTTGTCGTCTGCGAACTCTGTTAATTTTTGTTGATGCAGAACCTTAAATTAAAGTTGCAACGTTGTGTGCAGTAAGTTCAATAAATAATAAGCTTGAAACTGTATGTACAGTAAAAAAGTCAATTAAGCCAAGGTGTAATAAGAGTTGTAGCTAGTCCGGTAGAAGAGGCGGAGAAGTATATATTATGAAAGCAAAGTAACCTTGCAATAAATATTTATCACATAATCAGCCCTCATTATGATACTTGACAAACTTTCGAAAAAAAAAGTTCATAAATTATGCATCGTTTCCAGGCTGATTTTCTACGGATTTCTTTTTTAGTCGATACGCTCATGGATGGGCTTATTACTTTTTATCGCTTCAATGGTCGCTAAATTTTTCACCGGTTTCCGGAGCCATTAGACACGGCTGAACTTTTTTCATAATTTTCGCTTTTAACGCGCCCGAGAATTGTTCGGTTTCAGGCCGCAGACGAGATAGTGACAAAACGACTTTTTGGTATTCGCCGCTGACGTTATTAGAGGCACCAGTTGACCGAGCAATTAGTCACGCCTGGAAAAAATCACTGATTTGTTTTCCTATTGATTTATTTTATCACAGAGGCGTAATAAACAAAACCAACGAAGAAAAATCAATACTTGTTGCAGATACTAAAGTCTACAGAGTGTATCAAGAAATTGTTGACACAAAAACCAGCGAAAAAATAGTTTAGTTTTATTAATGTTGTATCATATAGTAAAAAATAAAAAGTACTATTAAATGTAGTATTACTGGAAATAAATGCTGTTTTTTGTAATTCTCGATCAATAATATAATGACTGGAGACCGGATTTGCTATAAAAGATAAGTGAATAAATTGTTTCATGCCGTCACTTCACTTTATCAATATAGTACAAGCTCGATAACGTGAACACTCGTTTTTTTTTAATAGCTTTTTAAAATGAATAACAATTTCGTCTCTTAATTTTGTAGTAACACTCGAATAATGTGAACATCGGTGACGTCTCGTTAACGTGAACAAGAGCACGTGTTTAAAAACTTGTGTCAAACATAACCTATTTTATTTAAGAAAACAACTGTTGCATTTCTGTTCTCGTCTCGAAGTGAGTGTAGTCTTGCATCAACTTAGTCAGACCAAAGAGTTAATGAATGTAGTAATGAAGAATGAGAAAAAAGTATGTCAGTAACTACATTAGCTAAAAAGTACGGTGTAGCGAAATCAACAATTGTAAAAAAGAAAAAGAATTTCAATTTTGGAAGCTGTAGACAATACTCTAAATCCAACTAAAAGGCGCACTTTGAAAACTTAACTGTATATATATATATATATATATATATATATATATATATATATATATATATATATATATATATATATATATATATATATATATATATATACATGAAAACTTCTACATACAAATTAAATGGAAAAGAAAGTCTATAAATGGTTTCTTTGTCCAACAGAACGGAATTTTCCTGATACTGCCGATATTATACGGGAAAAAGCATTAAGCTTGGGTAAAAAAAGGCTTTTACCGCCAGTGATGGTTGGTTACAAAGGCTCAAAACTAGTTATGGTATTAGATTTCTTAAAATTACGGGCGAAAAATTATCATCTCAGCCAGTTAATATTTTTAAGCAAGATTTGTTCAGAATTATAGAATTAAATTTATGCCATGAACAAATTTATAACGCGGCCGAAACGGGACTGTTCTAGAAGCTCCTTCCCGATAAGATGTATATTTCTGCTGTTATACATGCAAATTTACATGAATGGCAATTACGTATATTATATAATTTATTTACAGTAAGAAGATTGCTAAAATCCCAAGGGTTGCCTCGGAGAGCTTTACTTTTACTTGATAATGCTCTTAGTCACCCACCAAAAGAACAATTAAGAACAGCTGATGGTATGATATTTATAATATTCATGCAACCCATTGCGACGCCGCTGATTCAACCAGTAGATCAGAATATTTTAAAACTAACAACACTTTACTATACAAAAAGCCTTCTCAGCTCTGTCGTAGAAAAAAGTTGTGAATTAAGCGAAAATCTGAAACGTTTGATGATAAAGGATGTTGTATTACATCTGGCAATGGCATGGGAGAAAGTAACTCCCAGTATAATTCGCAAATGTGGATGCAATATTTTAAAATGCAATGTACCAGATGAGGGAGATAGTTTATTGTCGGAGAGATTAAGGAAAATTATAGAATCCACAAATAATGAGTATAATGAAGCAATTAAGGATACAATTATGTTATTCAATGAAATCAACCCTGATAATCTTTCTGAAGACACTGAAGTGTGGAATGAAAATCGATAACCTGCACCAGTAACTGATTTTTTCGAAAATGAAAAACTTAATCAAGAAACCGAATATCAGCCAGATTTAGATCAGCAGCGTGAGGCTATAAAAACATACTGATTTAGCATACTGAGCGTGATTACTATCGCTAAAAGCTTTAGCGATAGTAATAACAAGGGTTGAACAAAAATTTAAGTCTTTTCTATTTATAGATATGCATAATATGTATAACCGTTTCAATACTAGGAAGATCAATGTTGTGTTGTTATTGTATTTCAAAATAGAGTTACTTTTTTTATTACGTCCTGCATAGTTTTCACCTTCAATAACATGAACAGCACTTTGCTTTCTTGTGATAAAGCTAAAGTGAGAATTAATCAATTTTACTATAAAACGAGTCAGTAATGAGTAACGAGTACGATTATGACTAAATACACTGATAAGTAGTAATCTTGCTCTAATAATGACAATCCTGATACATAACTTCTTGCCATCTAATGAGCACAAGTCCATTTTTGGCCTGATGCATATTTTGGAATATGTTGAATTTTTCTATACTCAAAAAGTATTGTAAAAATTGCAAAAACCTGAATAAAGGGAAATCCAAGAGTGAATAAGATAAATGATGTAACAACTTCGATTTAAATTTTGCGATTTAATCTTTAGTCCATATGCAGAGTGCAGAGTTGTTCATTGATGAGACACGGACCATTACAAAAACTTGGTCTAATGGTTCTAAATATTTATAAGTTATAAATTATATCTGATCTGGTTCTAGCAGTTCAAAACAGATAGTTTTTTGAATATTCTACTAACAGGAAACAAGGACACACATGACACGGGGACAAATCAGATAAATATGGAAGAATGTACCAGTAATAGTAAGAAAGTACCAGAAAAATTTTTTGAGCTAAGAAACTGGCCAAGTTTAAAAACCAATTATGTCTGTCCAAAGACAAAGGTAAGGGATTTGAAATAAAAGGTTACTTATTTGTAATTTTTATTATTATTTATTTAAGCTGAAACTTGGCGTGCCTAATTGAATTTCGTATATATATATATATATATATATATATATATATATATATATATATATATATATATATATATATATATAGGGTGTCCGCTAATTAATGGTATACATCAAAACTACAGATTTTTTGAATACAAATATTGCGATTTAACAAAACGTATCTTTGTTCAAAAGTTAATAGTAACCAAGATACATGGTGTTAAAGTTATTTTAAATTTTCATCAATAACTTTCTTAAATAGTATCCTTCTTGAACGAAATTTGGTAGAGGGGGTTTGTTAAGATAAGAAAATTAAATTTCTCGATAATTTTTATGTAGATTGTAGATTGTCTGCTAAACTTTTCTACGTTTCAAAGGTGACAAATTTTTGTGCCTTAGTGTATTCACATTTTTATTGAAAATATTATGTTGTCCACTTTTTTTAAGTAAAAAATATATTCCTTGCAAATGTCGCTCCCAGTTGTCGTTTTCTAGATATCTGCGTTAAAATTGTTCACTGTTTTAAATTGCGCTTTTGAAATCTAACACTTTTCTTAAAGTCGATAGGCTATAATTAAAACAAATACATCAAGATGCTCTAGAAATTTAGTTACTGTCTTTTAATAATAACGTTACTTTTACGTTGATTGACAATATTTAATATTGTGGATATTTAAATAGTTTTAAATAATAATAATTTTAATTTTTAGTAAAATTTAGCATTTTAAAGAAAGCATTTTAGTAAAATAGTTTTTGAAAGATTTTCACTTAAGTGAAGAACAAAATGCTCAGATATAAATTGTTTTGTCTTCAGTGAGGTTCGTGCCGTTACGAAACTTTGCAAATCAATTAAAAACATTTTAACTGTTACCAAAAACCACTACACTATCAAAAATATTTTTGTTCAATGGACAAGAAATGCTAGCACCTTGAGATTGCTGGTGTCATTCATTCAAATTTGGCTTGGTACTTGCCATTAGGTCTTCGTCTCCTATTTTCGCATGGTCTGCAGTGTTAATTAATCGTATACCACCTTTTAATAGTCTCCCTGTGTCCTTCTTTACGTTTATAACTATGGTCTGTTCTCTTATCTAGTAATTTGTTATTGTTTTCTGTCTGTTACATATATTTAGGGCGTCTGCCTTTCCATCTGCCTGAACATTCATATTTGTGAACCGTAAATAAGAATAGGAATAACGCACTGGTAAAAAGCTTTATCTTGAGATACTGTGGATATATCTTGTTTTTGAAAACAAAACTTAGCTGCATTTGACTTTAAGTCCGAATAATATCACATATATTTAAAAAAGTTTTCTTCAATTATTTTGTTTCTTCAAAACTTTCAATTTTAAAAGTAAAAAAATGGGAAAGTACTAGAATAAGGAAAAGTAAATATTTCACGACTTATTTTGCGAGAATAAATAGATGAGAAACGAAACTGTGGCATTTCTCCTCTTCTTCTCATTCTTCTTCGAAGACCATTACATTTTCCGTCGTATAGACAAAGATAATTTGTCTGAAGTAATTGCCCGTCTTACCCAACTCCGCATTAACGCCATATATCAATGCGCACGTAAAACGTCATGCTGTTTTTGTCAAGTTTACAAACATAACTTTCCCAGCACGATACTTGTACAAGTGTATGTCCGTACAAGCGGTGCAACCTTCACTTTTACGTTACGGCCAGTACCAGCGCTAACGTTACTCGACAACAATGAAAAAATAAATCATTAAATTAATTCTGCGTAATTGCTTAAACGGTCGCAATCGATTAATTGTCCGTTGGTGTTCAATCGAAAAAAAATAAGAAATTAACTAAACCATTTGAACCATTCATAACTGCCTCGGTAATAAAGATTGGAAATTACTGGAAGGTATTTAAAATATGACAGTGCAACTGGTTGTGTTTACTCACTGGTATAACTGAGTTAAGACCCTCATGGGTGGAACAATTTATTGGCAGATTTCATGTCGTATGTTGTTGGTAACTTGAAAGGTGGGGCTTAAAACGAAAAAGATATTTTTTACATTGAAATATTAGCGTTCCTTCAAATAAATACGAGGACGAACAGAATAGTTCGTAAAATGAAACTTGCACGAAACATATATATATATATATATATATATATATATATATATATATATATATATATATATATATATATATATATATATATATATATATATATATTACAGAAATCTGGGGCCAGTTGACCTGGCTTGGCCCCGATCGTCTCTCCCAACTGCTTTCCTTGCGTTCGTCTGGAGCTCCGCTGATGACGGCTGAAAGACTAGAAACCGGTCCCGAGGGACACATGACGTCGCATGGTGGACAGTGGGGAGAAGGCGATCGGTGGCACCACGTGGAGAAAGGGTGAAAGATTTCAGACAGCTTGACTAAGAAAAAAATTACAAACAATGCTTTCCGGTGTTGCAAGATTTCTTCAGCACATACTAAAACAATATTTTTTAAATGGCAACACCGCATTTTTTTAACATAATTTGACAAATCCTAAAATTCGAAATAAAAAAATGTTATGTCACATTTCTTTATTGAAGTAGCCCTTTTAGAACATTTAACAAAAACAACTAAAATAATCTGCAGTTGCAGGAACTAAAAGAGGATAACATTGCAATAGTAGGCTTTGGAAATTAAACAATAATTGAGTTGTTTGAAAGGAGTCATCATTATTGTGCTGTCATTGTGTTATTTGAAAGCTGTTGTATTTGAATGTGTATAAAAATAACGTTTTAATTCAGTTGGTAAGATGAATTAGTTATTTAACCAAAAAGAGAAAGTTGAATTAATTTTTCTTCATGATGGTGACTTAAGTCACCAACAAAAAATTGGAAAAATGGCGTCACTTTCGAAAATTCTTATCATTAAGATATCGAAGGGCAGTGTTTACACAATTTTGCATAAACATTTGGGAATGGGTAAATTGCTATTGAAATGGATACCGCGTTTGCTCACAGCGGACCAAAAACAACAATGTATTGATGATTTTGAGGAATGTTTGGAGATGTTTAGGCGAAATAAAAATGAATTTTTTTGAGGTATGTAACACTACACTCCGGAGTCAAATCCGCAGTCAGTTGAGTGGACAGCAGCCAGTGAAAGCCGTTCAAAGCGACCAAAAACACAACCATCGGTAGGCAAGTTTATGGTCTCTGCATTTTGGGTTGCGCAGAGGATATAGTTCATCGATTGTCTCGAGAAAGGCAAAACCATCAATGGCTAATATTACATAGCATTATTGGCGCGTTTGAAGGACGACATCGCAAAAAAGGCTCCAAATGAATAAGAAAAAGTGCTGTTTCACCAAGAAAATGCACCGTGTCACAAATCGTTGGCAACGATGGCTAAATCGCATGAATTGTACATTACACGAATTGATTCCTCATCCACCGTATTCTCCAGATCTGGCCCTCAGCGACTATTTCCTGTTCTCAGACCTCAAAAAATGCTCCCTGGAAAGATATTTCGCTTCAATGAAGAGGTTTGCCGAAACTGAAGAATATTTTGAAGGCAAAGAGAAATCGTTCTATAAAAAAGGTGTATAAATGTTAGAAATGTGTTGGAATGATTGTATTGCTCTTCAAGGAAAATATATTGATGAATAAAGGCGAAATTTGCAAAAAAGTGTGTTTTATTTGTCAGACCGGGGACTTATTGACCGATGTTTTATATGTTTGATTTTTAACGAAAAATTGGCGAATAATTATTGCGTTATCGAACAAAAACCATGCATTGTTTTGCCCCAAGTCTGGATCCTATATCTACAATGTCTCTAATTCTTAATCAGCGATTACTCAGTACAAAATTAGCATTCAACATGACCAACATTTTTTCTGACAGCTTCATGGATGTAAGACTTGATTTTTAATGAATAAGTACAAGAACTATCGTTTTTAGACAACATTAAATGCAAATTCTTTTCTCGATAATTTTATTCATTTTAGAAAATCGTTGACAATGATTTTTAACAATTAAAAAAAACCTTATGTCTTACTAAACAAGCGAAATAATATGAAACTTCGGTCACATGTCGAGAGTAGGCATATCAGCTTACAAACAAATGATTTTATCGATACATAATGCGAGTAAACTTTTAAAACAAAAGTCACTTTACTTTTTTATCATAGTTATTTATTATTCACGTATTGGCCCTGGTGGACCACACGAAGTACAATTAGAGGCGTTTGTTGTTGTTAGCCTTCCTTTGCGCCCATACTAATTTCATTCTTTCGCTACGAGCTTTCTACTTTCGTCAGACTAAGTTGTTCCAGTATTCCTACATTTTGCTCTCTGGCCAACCTTCCAAACGTTAACCTTATGTCTAAAACAGCCTCTATCCTGAATTTCACTTTGTGTAATATTTGCCGATCTTAGGTCCTCTTTAATTGCAGCAATCCATTTAATTATTTCTACTTTAGCTCTACTCCTATTTTCATAAAATTCGACTATTTGTCTAGTTAGCCTACTCGGATTCATCCGTTTTTACCATAGTAATATAATGATTTATTTATAATTTTCACAAATCACACAAAAATAACATATAAATGATATGTGAAGTTTCGTTTTGCTTTACACAATTGAGAAAAAAAGAACGAATCGTAGTGAACTCGTATCATATTAACCTGACTTAGGATCGTGTTATCATTTGTTTAGACCTCGACAAAATGACTTAAATCCTCAATAAGTCGATTCGAAAGGAAAGGGTCAAAAAAAAATTATCAGTATAGTTAGTACTGGTGGTAATCTATTTAGATAGTTAGATATCTAAATAGATAGATAAGTAAGAAAGTAATAATAAGGATTCATACGACATCACAAGTAAACAGATAATTAAATATGCAAAAGAATCAGTCTACTGAGGTGACTATGCTTGTCAAATTTAGTCCTGTGATGTGATATTTTACGGAAAATCGTTTTGTGTGACGTACATAAATATATTTTCACTATTAAAGATTAATATTTCGAATTGTACCTTCTCAGCCGCTAGAAACAGTTTTAATTTTTTAAAAATGCGGTTGTTTACATACCAATTCCTTAAAAATTATATTGTCATGACGCAAGTTACCTGAAACAAAGAAAATTACAATTAGAAATAAAATATTAGCAAGCAATTGTGAGTAAAGTGGTAATGAGTGACCTTGCAATGCCAAATCAGAATCTTATAAAGAACATCGGTTAATCATCGCAATATTTTATAGTCCAATCGAAATTTCCATTAGTAATATCCTTTGCACTTAAGTTTTTTTTACTAAACATACATATTTCTTAATTGTTCATATTTTTTTCGTGGTCGTGACTACATCCATATATAAATTAAGAAAAACTGCTATTTTAAAACGATCAATTAAATATCAATAAATCTACTAAGAAGGGGCACGGTCTCATATCCTTATACTGTATGATCAAAACATAATAAATTACATGGCGTGATACTTGGTTATTGCATATATAAGAAGTAAAATACTATAAATATCATTAAAATCTATTTTTTCCATGTTCTACATACTTTTATTTACTTTTCTACATAAGTTCCATTTTGGTTCAAACATTTGTTAAGACGCTCAACAAGTTTTTGAATTCTGGCGTCAAAGACATCTGCTGCATGTGATGAAGCCCAATCCATGACGGCAGTTTTAACTTCGTCGTCGTTGAACAATTGACCACCAACGAACTCCTTTAAGTACCGAAACAAGTGAAAATCACTGGGTGCAAGATCTGTAAGGTGGGCTGTAAAGTGGATGATCCAGTTCTTCTTATCCAAAAGACATGATTAGACCTTGTGTTTGTGCAGAAACATGTGGCCTTGCATTATCGCGGAGCAACATCACACCTGAAGACATTAGGCCACGCCGCTTGTTTTGTATGGTACGCAGGAGTTTTCTCAATGTGACACAATACGCATCAGAATTGGAATACACTCAGAACACAATTTTCGATAATTCAATTTCTCCGAAACAACGGTGTACAACACTGATCTTAAAACATGTGGAAATTCACTTGATAAATTTGAAATCGTGAATCGTCGGTTCGCTCGAATTTTTTTGCACACCACGAACCAATTATTCACGTATGGGCCCTGGTGGACCACGCGAAGTACAGTTAGAGACGTTTGTTTTTAATTGCAGCAATCCATTTAATTATTTCTACTTTAGCTCTACTCCTATTTTCATAAAATTCAACTATTTCTCTAGTTAGCCCACTCGGATGCATCCGTTTTATGTGTCCGTAAAACTTAAGTCTTCTTTTTCTCATATCGCTATGTATATCCGTGTATAGTTTGATTTCTTGGTTTTCTCGAAGTCGATATGTTGTGTTATTTATTTGTTTGGGGCCTAGGATTTTTCTTATGATTTTTTACTTCTTTTTAATCTCCTCGATGTCTCTCTTCCTATTCAAAATGAGTGTTTCTGCCCCATATAGACATTTTGGCTTTATAACTGTGTTGTAATGTCTCAGTTTTGTGTTTTTCGATATGCATTTTTTGTTGTAAATATTTTGTGTAAATCTCAATGCAGTTTCCATTTTTTGACAGCTACCCTTATTGGCCGCTTTTTCCAACATGTTTTCCATGATTATTTCACCCAAATATTTAAATTAAGACTCGTCTGATGTTCCCGTATTTTGTTTTTAGAAATGGTGTTCTTAGTTTGTTGCAGGTATATATATATATATATATATATATATATATATATATATATATATATATATATATATATATATATATATATTGTCGTACACTGAATAACGAAGTAAGCTATGACTAAAAATCTGAATAAAAATGGTAAAAATAAATTTTAGTATTCACAAAATATTTAAACATAAGGTGGCAGGGAAGCTTACTTTTGTAAGAAAAAGCAAAACTGTAAAAAGAATAATTGTACGTTTGGCGTTTTGCAGGCGAACATTTGTGAAATAATCAATTAATGAATTTTAAAATAAACTTAACAAAAAACCTTAGTTTTCCACTCACACCAATACTCAATGAAAGTACTCGACGCGCCTTTTATTAACCAAATCATCATCATCAGGAAATGATTAAAATTCCAGTATTATTTAAAACTTGGTTTCAGTCATCTCTTGATGATGCTATTATACTTAGTAAAAATCGTGCCGGGACTGTTAAAACAAGTTGTTGGGTGTTTTGTGGTAAATCTCTTTGAGTTTAAAAATCCTTTCATTTATTTCAGATATTCTTCCTCAGGAGGAATATTTCACGTTTAAGAAATGCAGCATAGGAATTTCATATGCATCCAAAGCCCTATTATTGTTAATAGTTCTAACAAGTGTTAAGTTGGTAATATTTATATTCAGTTCGAATGCATATTGGGCAACATAAGACTTAATATTCCTCCGTTATCTAATGTTGGCAATAACTTCTTTATACCCATTTTGTATGAATATTCTAGTTTGCCTAACAAACCTTCAATTACAATTTACTTATTTTTATGTAGTCTTACAAGCGTTGTAGACTACTTTTTTCAAAATGTTTTCTAGCTCTCATGTTAAATGGGCATCAAACGGTATTACAATGAATTTGCATTTAGGAATAAAGCAAAGACAAATTCATTGTACATTGTTCACCATACAATGTTTCACTTATTACTTATTGACCATTTATTCTTATTTTTCTTGAAAACTAATTCTGAGTTAATATGTTATTTTTATTAATTATGTAAACAACATTCATATTAGTAATTATTACTAGAGGTAACACAATAAAATATTTTATGGTAACCATGATTAATCGTACAATGTATTAGACTGTCTTCTGTTTCTTTTGCGTTTTCGACTCGATTTTCTTCTCACTCTCTAACTATACCCGATCAGTTCTGCCCTCTGCATACATAATTTAATTATGTTTAGCGCTTTGTTTGCGATGGTTTTTATTGGTACGCTGCATATAACTGTTAACCTAGTTTTCAACGATAATAAAGTGGAATCGAATTTCGCTTCTGATCAAAAACATTTTCAATTCATCAAATGGAATCGAGCCGAATATAAACTAGACTCTATTTTTGGTGTAAATATATTATGCAAGCACAAATTATATTGTACTATTTCGATTAATATTTAGAAAACCCTTCATAATATTAATTTTGGATACCATAGGGAATTATGTATACTATTAGTATTATATATATATATATATATATATATATATATATATATATATATATATATATATATATATATATATATATATCCAAAAGTTTTGAAATATTCAGACATTTCATTTTTGTGTTGATATTAAGGTTTCCTTTTACTCATTTACGTAATCATCATTTTATTACAACTCTTACTAGTACCATATAAAACTCGACAAAAAATGACCAATGTGTGTAAAATTGATTTATTATTTTGGAGTCAAAAAATTACAATGTACCAATTGCTCTCAAAAGTAATTTAAAAATTAAAAAAACAACTTTCAATAAAACTAAAAAGCAGCAGTTCCTCCATGTTTTTTGGCATGCTGCTGATTAAATAATCATTTTGGACTTGTTGAATCATCTCCCATTCTTCACGAACAGTATCCTTTAGTTCTCACAGGGTAAGAGGAGGATTGTTTCGTTTCTTGATGCGTGTTTTCAGCATGTCCCAAGCATGTTCAATCATATTCGTGTCAGGGTCACCCTATCTTGGTTATTCCTTCCTCTTCGAGAAAATTTTGTAGTGCTGCTGTTCCATGAGAAGGTGCGTTGTCATCCATGAAACCAAATCCGTCGCCCACGCGTCTCGGAACCGATACACAATAGGATTTAAACTTCCTGGATGTACACAGCATCAGTGACTCTTCTCTCCAGGACCAGTAGAGATGTCCGTATTTATTTATGTATTTATGTATGTATTATGAGGGGTAGCCTCGTAACACCACCTCAAAACATCACGCTTCCACCTTTAAATAGGATACGTGGTTGAGCTGTTCTAGTTGGGCTGGTCGACCTGGAGCTCTCCAAACTAGGTTCTCTCTAGGCTCTCCAAAGTAATGTTCTTGGTAGAAACCAAGCCAAGTCTCGTTTTATCGGAGAACCTGACGTTATTCCACTTAGGTCTATGATCCACACTTATCGAGCCCATTGCAATTTTACCTTTTTTTTGTTGAAGGCTTAGTTTGGGAACACGTAAAGGTCTTCTGCTTCTGCGTGATTTACCTCTTCAAGTCCAACAAGCTGTCTTGATATATCAATTGTAGATTCCAGACGATTTCTTCGAGTTATCATTGATATCTGCCGGTCTTGTGCAGATATTATACATCGCTTTCTACCACTTCTGGGCGATCCTTTTCGTTATTTGTCTCTTGGATTTTTTTATGAATTTTCGATACAACACTTTGGGAAATACCTACAATTTGCTCGAATTCACTTTTATTCTAGTCTAGATTCCCATTTATCATTACAGTTTGACGCCTCACATATGTTAAATAAGATCCATTGTTTTAATAGTGAATTTAAAAAACTACATGTACATAACAAAGGCAAAAGCTAAACCATCTGAAGAGTTTTGAAATAAACCGTCTCAAAGATGCGAAAATCCTTCTAAACAACCAAACACATATGAACAAATCCCCTTTACTCAATTTATACAGACAATAAATGGCATCAGTGGGGATTTTTTTTTTAAATATATCTTTTATTGTAGAAACTTTTTGTATTTATACCTATTTTAAAATAACAATCTTTCATTAAACATTTATAATAAATGTCCATCAAGTAGAAGCCAGCACAATACAAAAATGATATTTATTTTAGCGCCTTGGATAGTAGAACAAGTCATCGTTGGTTTAAAACATGTAAGAATTGAAGTGATCATTCAATTCTTTAGAGGGTATAAAATCTGGAAGACATGTTGAGTTTAAAAATCATCTGTTATTGGCTAAAACTGAAGTGTGATCCTAAACAAACCATCCAGCAATTGGGCTTTTGAACAAAATTTTTTCTTGTCATAAATGGAAAGATCATATACAAGTTTTATAACAAAACAATTTTGATTTTTATTTTTTTCCTTATAATTAAAAAGTTATATCAAATTGAAAATAAATTTTTAAACCAAGTACCGATGACACGCCGACAATTCCCGAAAACAATCGGAGCAATATGTGACATCACACAATGTACCGAAGGCCAATCGGTTCGGCTCGCGGCAATTCGCCCTCTTTCTGAACAGACGTTTCGAAACAATCGGAGTTTCGGGTAAATAAAACAATTTATCCATCTTGGTCATCGCTCTATAGGTATAACCTATCTTTGACTGCTTTTGTTGGTTTGCGATCGATTTGAAAACATACTTGCTTTTAATTGTTATTTAGACTTTCGGTGCTATTTTTGACGTTATTCTCATATATCTTTATATAAGATATGGAGACTCAAAGCTAAATTCAGAATTAAATCAGATTAGGGTTCCTTTTGTTTTTTGAAATTGTTTTTATAACTTTTATTTATAATATTTAATTCATGTAGGGATAAAAAATTAATGTGCCAAATTTATTAGAAGGAATATTCCTGTGTGTCAGCAAATAATCTAGATGTAGTAACACAACTGAGGGTAGTAACAATAAAAAAGCCCACAAGATTGTCAATTTTGTAGGATAGGAATAATAATATTCAAGAATTAGACAAGAACAGACAACAACAAACTTCGACTACCGATTTGGAAGGTAATCGTATATGAAAAGTCTTATACTCATGAAAGTTTTACAGGATAATCTAATTTGTAGATGGTCGACGAGTACAGAAATTTGTATGATTAGTTGGATTAACACCAACTAGTTAAATTCTGGACTAGCAAAGCAGTTTTCCATGGAATCAAAACAAACATCTGAAGGGGTATGCAAAAAAAAATGAAAAATAGAAAATCAAACCTAATTTACAAACAAAAAGTATATTTATATGGTAAATAAAAACAAAACAGTTACAATATTTAGTGTTTTTTTTCAGGACTTTGGTACATTTCATTTATTGATTGAACATATTTATTTGATAAGATATGTTTAAATAACCAAGGTTAGAAATTTATTAAAGGCATTGACGACTGATAGTAATCTGACAGTAGGTTTTCCAGTGGGTAGACTTTAACAGGAGAGTCCCACACTTTGACTATAAGTTTTCCACTAAAAAAATTGTTTAGGTGCCTTCTATTATTTGGGAAATCTCTAGCTGGTCATGCATTACAGTTAGCAGCCCGATTTATTTATATTTGCAAATATTATTAAATGAAGAGTCTAGTGGTTTGGTCTAGTGGTTTTTAAAACATGAAAGGTGAAAAATCGCCATCGTTTTAAAAATAGTGAAAACCTTAATTAAAGCAATAATGTAGTATAGGTGGGTTTTTTAAAAATATTGTTAATACAGTTTAGTGTGATGGTTTGAAGAATCTGTGTGGTTTTAAAAGTATTGCAAACTTTAATGAATACAATCAAACAAATATGTATATAATTTTGGGTAGTGATTGTTTTATTTTGAACTGATTATTAATGTAGTTTACATATTATAATCTACTGTAATATATTATCCATATTATCCTA
Source organism: Cosmopolites sordidus (assembly GCA_031761425.1). Lineage (NCBI taxonomy): Eukaryota > Metazoa > Arthropoda > Insecta > Coleoptera > Curculionidae > Cosmopolites > Cosmopolites sordidus. The sequence continues at coordinate 2,327,597 of JARFXV010000063.1, read as the reverse complement.
GATGGGTGAAAATTTATGTATATTTGACGGTGTATTTTTTATTGAAATAAAATTAGTGATTTAAACAGTATGTATGTGTTTTGTTTTTCTAACTATGATTTATATTGTTTTTTTTTGCTCAAAAATAATTACAAAACTAGAAAATATCTTTTGGTTACTCAATATTTAACATTTTTCTTCAGTGGGTGTTGGATCTTTACTTCTCCGATGTGTCCACATAAGTAGTGCTAATGCATGTTTACAACCACCTGTCATCAAATATATACAAAATAATACTGTTTATAACATTATTTTTTTTTGTTTGAGTATTGATTATCTGCTGAAGCTGCCCAATCGTGAAATTTTGGGTTTCTTGGACTTTTCTTAATTCCTCATTATTAATCAAGGTAACTGTATAAGCTTTACTCCGAACTTTATGTTCTCAACATACACGTCCTTTTACCCTGCAAATACCATTTTTGCATTTAAGTTGAACAAAACCTATAGCCTTGTCACAGTAACTTTCTCGTGACATCCTACAAATAGTTTAATTATATTTAATAGAAATATTTTGTTTCTTATTTACATTTACATTATTATTATTTTTTTAAAAACTTACATCAATGCCTTAGCGCCTCGAACTTCAGCTGAATTGAACCGAATGTATTTTTTTTAGAAAATTTGTGACCATAAAAATACCCGCTCAGGTATATTATCAGAATTAGCCCTTATGAACCCTTTGTCACACATTACTGAACTAAATTAGTAATCAATAATATTTTATTTTGTAGTTAACCAACAATAATTTTGACAGTATATATACGAATAGAAGCCGTAGACAGTACTGATGTGAGAACACTGGTATTCTGACGTTACAAACATAACAGCCAATCGCGGCGCGATCATAGTCACGAGATTGTATTTAAAATTTTGTACATTTTAATTCATTTAAAAATAATTGTAACAAGTTTTTCGCATTGACTGTTAATATTTTTATGATAAAGTCTTAAAATAAACTACAAAAATCGATAATTATTTTTTAGTCAAAAACCCAAATAGCTACAAAGCTTAAACTTTATAGTCTACAATACAACCGCGTTCAGAACAATTGAACATAGTACAAAGAGTAAAAATGTGGGTGTCATAGCAACTTTCAGCTGAAAAAAAAGACAACATGTAACCATCTGCAGAACCCTTTTGTCTAGATAAGGCTAATATCCTTTTTTAGCAAACTGAAAATAAAAATTTAATTTTATACAGCAATCCACATAAGAAAATCAAAGATTAACCACCAGGGAAACCACCTTTGTCCACTCCAAAATCAGGTCTTCACCTTAAAAAGTTGATATTGACAGTATGGTGGATTTTTGTAGGAATTATTGACTATGAAGTTATGGATCCTAATGAAACCATAACTGCTGAATATTATTGTATTCAATCCAATCGATTAAACATAGCTTCATTAAGAAGTCCAAGATTTATTAACCGAAAAGATGATATTCTCATCTCATGTTGCCAAAATCACCAAAAAAATCAAAGATTTAGGTTGGGAAGTACTTTCTCACCCACCTGCCACTGCATCGTCAGATTACTATCTTTTGTAATCTATGGAACAAAATTCCCACTGCGACAGCTATTACCACTGTACCCGGGGAATATTTTTCTGCAAAATGACCTTCATTTCACAAAAAGAGAATAGTAAAGTTTATCGAAGATTGTCAATAATGATGCAAAATTATAATGTAGATTAACTCTTAAATATAACAAAATGTTGACAAGAATTGACATTACTTATGGGTACATCTAATAAATGCAGAGTATTTCAAAATCAAATCACGGTTTTAAAACAAATTCCATTAACGATTCATACCAGTCATTCCCCAACAACAACAATTATCCTCCACTGTAACATGTTTTGACTTTGCTCCCACCATTCTGTTTTTGTACGAACGACCGAAATAGAGTCGTTGCTCTTCATTACCAAACGATATTATCAAATGACTAAGCACAAGTCTTTAATGGCATTAAGGAAAGAGAATATAATACGAACCACCTCATTGTAGTGGAGTATGTCAACGGGGTTAATAATCCTTCACCCTCCCGGACCACAATAGCCCGGAAAACTATTTACTACTAAGGCGAACGAAAATTTCTCTAATGAAAATTTTACGACGAATAACTTACACGGGATATTAATTTTTCTACTCGGATAATAATTTTACTTTGAAAACTTTTCCATTGTGGCAGAAGTTACTTTACTTCGTAGATGGTTTTTTAGTCATTTATCTCGTAGAAGGTAAAGCGTAGAATATATGGTATACTTTAAATTACTTTCAGATGATCTGATAGTTAAACTTACAATGTTTTGTAAGCTGCTGAACTTGTTGGAAAGTTAGAAGGAAAACTATTCTCATACACTCTATCGAAATAAAAATGGGACAGATGCAAAAGGAAACATAAACTTTATTTATTGATGATTTTTATTACTTTTCTATTCAAAACATATCCTTAGTGAGTGTGAGTTAGCCAAAAGTCGCACGCGAGTGCGAGGATGATCAAGCACTATGATAATTTTCTAGGCAAAAAATTGCGTCCAATCCTGTATTGTTTATGTGGCACTTCCACATAACTTAGCCTTTTCGACGGGTACTTAAAAAGTATTGTTACAATTTTTATCATTATAGACCCTCAAGTGAAGCACTTCTGTCCCGATTCAGGAGCACATGGGTATGCCATATGTCATACGTAGATCTTTGATTATTAATATACTTTGATTAAATTATCCAGTTTAATATATTTTTTTTTTAATTTAAACGTCAATCAGTACAGAAAAAAACTATATCTATAGAATGTTCCAAAAAATAATAGTATTCCTAATAAAATCGAAAAAATCAGCAAAAATATAACAAAAAATGTTAAAATGCGGTGTTCTGTTCAAACTATCATATCTAGGCGAAATTACTAGATAAAAACTTTCTTCCAACGGCATTTAAAAGCGAACTTAATGTACTTTCAAATACTTATTACATAATTTAGCTTTACTTTAAAAAATATATTTATTTAGTTAGGTAAAGTTCAGTGGTATGATGCTCTTCAAAAACAGATTCGGTCTCGCTTTCACCCTCTTTGTCGTCGAAAATATCAGCTGCCTCATATAACGTTTCTACTTCAGACGCACAGCGAGTACGAGACACCTGTTCATTTTGAGCTAAGTAAAAATTGAGCTAAATAAAAAAAATTAAAAATCAAAGTTGTCAATAAAAATACTATAGAAAATGTAATATTTATGATTTACTTACCACAAACTGTGTCAAGATCGAAAAAAAAAACACACTAATTGTGCAAAAAAGTTATTTAAATAAAAAAAGAAACAAAAAGCACTGACACGACAACAGCACTGAGTGGCGTATACCCATAGACTGACTATGGTCGCTTATATTTTTGTTAGTATTCACAACTTAAGATGACTATGGTGGGGGATCTGTAGTAGGGATAGTAAAATCTTTTTCCCCCACTCAAAGTCATCCCCTCAACGTGACTATTTATGAGGAAAAACACTTTTAATTCACCCCTGGGTATTCCTTATCCAGTGCTTCTCTTGAGGGTTGATGAGCCAGTGAGCCTTGACCTCTTTCAACCTTCTCCTTCGCCCAAATCGACCTCCAACAGTCCTTTGCCAGTTTTTGATGTGTAGTGGTTCTTCAGCTTCTTTTCTAAGACTGTCGTCCAACCGGGTCTTTAGTCGACCTTTTTTTCTGATACTCACTATTCATCCCTCCATGATTCTCCTTGGTATTCGCGCTACGTGTTTAGCGAATTTGGTTCGCAAAACCTTCACGTGGTTTACAAAATCCATATCTTTGTATAATTGCTAGAGTCTTTGAAATTCTTCTTCCAAATTCATTTTCTTTGTGAAGGGAAGAACCTGTTTTCTTTGTGAGGGATCTGTTTTCTTTGTGAGGAACCTGTTCTCTTTGCGAAGGATCTGTTTTCTTTGTGAGGGACCGCATCTCGCAGATTCAAAGTGATTACTAGTCGAATGAGTGCTTTATATAATCCGTTTATTCATTCAAATATAGCGCTATTGGCTACGTGAAGATCCTGTGATTTGCTTCACCGTAGACCTCTTTCAACATTTTCAACGATTCAGAACAAGGAGTTTCGTTGGAAACACAAAATTTAAGGTCAAGTCTCAATCTACAGTGTACTTTAGTACAGGTCAGAGATCGGTTTCTTTAACAAATTGTTACTGAAGCTGAAAATTGGATTCTATAAAGCAAACCACATAAAAAAAACCTCATGGTTAATACCAGGACAACTACTTTGCCCACTCGAAAATCAGGTATTCACCTTAATAAAGTAATACCGTCAGTATGATGCGCTTTTATAGGAATTATTCAGTATGAGGTCTAAATCCTAATGAAACCGTAAGTGCTGATATAAACATACGTGGTCGCTATTATGTACAAAAACTGTTAAATATCTCGAGAATACTGTGAGAGTTCTTAAGGGGACCCGATGATCTAAAATTTTCAAAAAAGTGATTTCTTCGAACGGTTGGCTCGCCTCATGAATGAATCCATTGTTCGTAGCAATGCAGCTGCTTGGGTCTTTTAAATAATTTGAATGGGCCATGTTATCACGCCCGAGAATGTGACGCGTGGCGAGTATATAAAACCGACCATCCCATTGGGTCATCACGCCCGAGATCGTGACTCGCGGCGAGTTTATAAAGCCGACCCTCCCATGAGGTCATTATGCCCGACCACGTGACGCGCGGCGATTATATAAAGAGACTGTCCTATGGGGTCATAACTCCCGCGAACATGACGCGCGGTGACTATATAAAACCGACCGTCCCATGGGATCATCACGACCAAGAACGTGACTCGCGGCGAGTATATAAAGCCGACCGTCAGAGCACTGACTGAAGAGGCCAGAACAGCTCGAAAAAAAGCGTCAGAAGAAGGAGAGGAATATGAGCCAACTGAAGGGATAAAGTATGGCGCTATATACATATACATTTATCTCTAACTACTTGTTTCTGCACGGGGTGGGGTAAAAAAAGAAAAGTATTCATCCGAATTATCCCAAATTTTAATATGTTATTCAGTATACCGTCAGCTATGGCCGGAACAACCAAAACATTTTTATTTTAATAAATTTTTAATTTTTTCATAAAAAAACTAATGAAAAATAGTCTGTTTTCGGTATTCAAATTTCAAGAAAGCGCCATTTTGTTTAAAAATTGTTTTATTCTTTTTTTCTGGTTCCGGGGCAAGCTACACTCGTATATATTATTAATTTTTAATTTTTTTTTCACATAAGTGAAAGAGTCAAAACCACATCCGCCACCCAGGTCCAATTTTTTGAAGGTATATATATATATATATATATATATATATATATATATATATATATATATATATATATATATATATATATATATATATATATATTTTTTTTTTTTTTTTTATTGTAAATATGTTTTTGTATGCTTCTTAAGTATTGTAATACACCTACAAAGTTTTATTATCGTTGTTCATTATTTTCACTTTCAAAAAAATCCTAAAAATGCCTTAAATTTACGTGCGCTAGACCACCGGGTCCCTTTAATGAAATTTTGTACATAAATATTAGAATTGGATAAATATTAGAATAATAGATTATGTAGAATTGTTTGCCACTTTTTGGGTATATCTTTTTCCCGTCGCATATTTGAAATCCAAGGCTAACTTGATTTTGTTTTTTAACAACAGTTAAATGGTTTAAATGGTTTAAATGGTTTTTTAACAACAGTTTTTACAACAGTTTTTGAATTTGGCATTGTCGACAAGAGCATTTTTTTCTGAATTCAACTATATTAATATTGTATGCTTTAAAGAGATTTAAAATTGGCTAAGAGGTGTTTCGGACTGTTTTTGGGTAAATATATTTTTCATTGAGTAAGCTATGAAACAATGGAGAACAGATAAAGTATTTGATTACGCTTGACGACTGTTAATGTCAATTTGTGAATTTCAAATTTCTTTCAATTTTTATATGGAATTAATGCGTGTTTAACTGAAAGAGAAATAATCGAAATACTAACAATTGTTGGATACGGTGACAGAAAGCTCACCTATGCTGAAATTTGTCGAGTATTTTATGAAGTACATCCCAATAAAAACATCACTAAGTCAACAGTTTCAAAAACGGTGAAAGATTCAATGATAGAGGCAGCATTAAAAATTGAAAACTTGTTGAATGTTTTAATTGATGTAGTAGACAATAGTAAAGTTTCCGGGCAGTAATTAGCTTTAAATCATAACATGTGTAGACGTCCAGTCTAACACATAATAAAAAAACATTTTTATCTTTACAAAATACAATTACTACAAGAATTGAATGAAAATGATTTTGATGATCTAAAGTTATGATTAAATATGGAAAAAATATGCACGGAAACCTTACCGTATAGTCTACTACCTCTATTAAAATATTCAACGAATTTCCCTCATTAGTTTTGGTTTTTTGTCTTCCTAATTTTGGACAACTTTTAATGTTGCCTGTATCATGATTCTTTTCATCGTTTCTGTAACTGTTGACTTGGTGATGTTTTTATTCGGATGTACTTCATTAAATACTCGACAAACTTCAGTATAAGTACGTGTTCTGTCAGCGTATCCACCAATTGTTAGTATTTCAATTATTTCTCTTCCGAAATACCTTTTAACCATTTTTAAAAACCTGTTTTCAAAAAAAAAACCATACAATATTTATCTCGTCGAATTCAGAAAAAAAAATGTTCTTTCCAACAATGCGAAATTCAAGTACTACTGTCATTAAAAATAGATCCAAAGTTAGCCTTGGATCTCAAATATGAAACAAGAAAAAAGAATGAAAATATACCCAAAAAGTGGCAAACATTTTCATGTTTGTGTACAAAATTTCATTAAGAAATCTCAATACGTTCTCGAGATATTTCACCGTTTCCATACATAATAGCGACCCTCTAAAAGCAATAATACTATCACCGCGATGATGCACAGTCCAAGTTAATTAAATAACTGGTTACATAGCAGATTGTGTTTTCACAAAGGAAACTAATTTATTAAAGTAAATATGAATAAAAAGCAAAGCAAATAAATTGATTGATTTTGTCGAATGAGAGTGCTAAACTTTTAATTCGAAAATGCATTGAAATTTTCCGAGTCCGAAATTTCTCTCATTTAACACTGGCAGGTCTAAAAAAAAAAGAGAGCCCTTGAATCGTTAGCCGTTGACGATTCCACATTTTCCACTCAATTTACAACTCTTCACCGTGGCTGAGTGTGAGTTTTCCGTAACAAATAAGCAATAAATAATAACGCAATTGCAAAAATAGCTCGTATTTTAGCCGGAGAATAAACGGGAACACGTCACAGATGTAGAAAACCCTTGATAAATGTAACCGCAGCTGCGGCGTCAGCATGTTGAAAACTGAAATTTCAAACGGGGCGAAAATATTGAAAATTCCGCCGCTCCCTCATCCCTTCTGCCGTTGCCGCTGCCGCTGCTGCTGCTGGTGTTGTTGTTGCTGCTGTTGCTTTTTTTCTAATTCAGTTTGCTTTGAAGAAAATATATGTGTGTTTATGTGTGTGGGTGTATTTGCAAGTTGAGGATTCCGTTGGATGAAAACCATCTGTGTTCTCGCAAATATAAACAAATATTTATTTTACACGAAGAAAACACGCTAATATGAATGTAATATTTCATTTTCTGATACTCTTCAATAATAGTGACATTGTCTGTATAACATTTAGTACTAATTTGTTTTTTATGAACCGATTTTCGCCAACATGTAATATAATATATCTGGGATGTTCGAAACTACATTATTTTATAACATAACCTCTTAAACAGTTAATATTTATTGTATCCGCAGGAAAGATCTCCGCTGCGTTTGGAAAACAATCCTTTTCTTGTCCTTCTAGTTTCCCCTTTCACTGCAATTACAATTTTTTTCCAGTCGTTGCAACATTTTGTATACTCGTCTTCTGGTATTTACATCAAATCGACCGGCAAACTATTTAGAATAGTTTCTATGGACTGAAAACGGCATCCATTAAGTGCTTTCTTCAGTCGATGGAACAGAAAAAGTCATACGGTCCCGTTTCTGGCGAATATGCTGCTTGTTGGAAAGGTATTTCTTTGATTATAAGCGAAAAATGTACGAATACATATTGCAGTGGGTAATGGTGCGTTATCGTGAAGCAAAAACAATTAATTGTTTTGCCGAACGTTTTACAGCGACATTTACTGGCTATTAATCCAGACAAGATCCTTGATTTTGTTAATGTTTTCTTCACTGGTTGACGTAGAAGATTTTTTTGAACGAGGTACATCTTTAACTGCTTCTCCACCAACACTAAGATTCTTGTACCACTTCAAGGCCGTTATAGTTTCTTAATATTTTTAATGCATTAGCATAATACCATCAAGGATAGTCATAACAACTTAAAAATCAAATGGTTTTATCGATAGGTAAAGCGCGGGAAATTTTAAAACAAAAGTCTCCTTACTTCATTATTATATCAGAATACTCCGAAGAAATCTAACGTTGCGAGCTTAATGAGGTTCTGGAGCATTTAAAAGTGTTCTTTCAATTCTATTATTTCCTGAATATAATGGTCGCCATTAAAGTTACCCCAAATGAAGTCTCGTGATCATCTATATCATAGGGAAGAGCTCCCCACATCATAGTCACCACACTACGATGCACTCTGCTGAAAACTGGGGGTTGCTCCTCTTTCTCCCTTCGTATTTTTCTGTCTCACAAAACACAACAGTCCAGTCTATTCTGCAACTCACGCAGAATATCGGTTGCATGACTTTGACAGGTAGCAGAAAATAGAGTCGACACAAAAAAAGCCTAAAGAGACATAATCGACGGTATACAGTTCGTATTCCATGTTATGAATATCATTTATCATTTGGTATGTTCATACCTGTTCAACTTTTCCGGTATACATGCTTTTGTATATACGCTAACGCATACAGCCTAGGGCAGGGTAAGACGCATACCTCCTTCCTGTTCACATGTTTGCGTCAGTTTCATTGAATAATTCTGGCGAGTTTAGTAAATGCTGTTTTTTTTTAATAACGTTAAAAACATTTTATTTTGTAAGTACCTACGGTTAACTGGGTAATTTCAATTTCATGAATACATCTGACATGTAGCCGGTATAAGTGCTGCTGTGCTAGTGTTGATAAGAGCTCGAAAAATAAGGGAAAAAATACAGAAAATATATACTAAAAAAATATTCCTTACACACTCAATTTACAATGTTGTTACTTTTTATTTTATTTAATCTTTTTAAATTCCGTTATACAGGTTGGTGTAAGACTGACATGTTACATTTCAGCAAGATGGTATTTCATGAATTTTTACCCTCCATGAATTCCTGTCCAGTGCTAATTTTCTGGCCTCATTCCAATGAATTCCACGTTTTTCTACCGCTTGTCGAACTTATTCTTTCCACCTCAGTCTTGAACGTCCATCTTTATTTTTTTGTCGTGTTTTCATTCCATTTATATGTTTTGCTAATCTCTCTTCATATATTTCGTGGATGTGTCCTAGCCAGCTCGGTTATCTTTCTTCTAATAGCTCATTCAATTATTTTCGTTTCCAGTTGTCCCATTACTGTCGTATTTTTCACCCTATCCCTTCTTGCAATTCTCTCTATTTTGCATAAGAATCTCATTTCTGCAGCTGAAATTCTACTTTTGTCTCTCTTTGTTAAGGCCCAAGATTCGCTACCGTATATCGTTGATGGTCTAGCTTCTTTCTGATGTACCTGTACTTTTACCTTTTTCGGTATCTCTCTTTTTCCTAGGAATGTTGTTTTTAGGGTGTTGTATAGTTTGCCTACTTTTCCCATTTTTTCCTTAATTTCACCGTCCATTTTTATATGATATTTATTGATTATTGTGACTAAATACTTTTTAGAATAGTACTAGTTTTTAACTTGCTCCATTACGTTTCCATCGAGTACAATTTTATGCTTTACTTTTGTACTTGCAATTAACCACTGTTTTGCTTTTGTCGATATTTATTTCCTTGTTTACTTTTCTTAGCTCTTCGTTATATATAGCTAAGTTATGTTGTAGTTTTTCTTCGGAATCTGCCATTAGGACCTTATCATTAGCGAATAGTAATTATTGTGTTCATTTTTCTAAAACTTATTTTTGTATTCTTGCGTTTGGCTTTGCTATTTTTTACATCATCTATAACTACTGAAAATAACAGTGATCTCAGTAGATAGCTCTGTCTTTGGCCTATTCCTGTCTCAAATTCTGTGGATTCATCGTTATGCGTTCTTGCTTTATTCTTGTTATTGTTGTTTAAGGCCTTGATAATCTCTCCCTCTTCTACTCCTCTTCTCTTTAGACTTTTCCAGACGTCCCTTATTTTACTCTATCAAAGACTTTTGACAGGTCAATGAAACAAATAGGGATTTCGTTTCCTTTTCCTAACACTTCTTCTCCTAGTTATCTAATTATAAACATCAGATCTTGTGTGCTTCGACCATTTCTTAAACCATGCTGTGGTTCCTCTAATGTTGCTTCAAATGTTTCTCTCATCCTATGCTCTATTATTCTGGTAAATCTTTTTCCAGGTAAACTTGTTAGTGTGATCCCTCTGTAGTTTTTATATTCTTTGATATATCCGTTTTTAAACAAGGGCAATATTATACCCATATTCCAGTCTGTTGGTACTTTCTTTTCTATTATGATTTCGTTTATTAGTAAACTTGAAGAAATTTACCACTAAACACCAAATCAATTTTTTTTCGCACGTTTCGCTAACCATTTTAGCATCATGAGGATATGATTTAATTTAATTAATCATCTCCTGATGATGATAACATGGTTAGCGAAACGTGCGTCGTGCAGTTCAAAAAAAAGTGATTTGGTGGTTAGTGGTAAATCTCTTCAAGTTTAGTGTTTTACACCAAAGGTTTTAATAGAACAATTGATCGTTTATTAGTGACAAAAATTCTTCCTTGGTATTTCTCCCATATATTTCAGCATTTCTGCTGTGATTTCGTTTTGCCCTGGAGTTGCCAAAAAAAAATATATTACTTTCAAAATTATATATTTATTTTTGTTCTTAAATATATAATTTAATTTAATAAAATTAAATTACTTTATTTTAAATTAAATTTGTAAACTATTGCAAAAACTTGCACATTTTATCAAGAAGTGGAAAGTGAAACCGCAAGATATACAGCATGGGTGGGAGTCAATGAGCTACTTCTGCGTCTCTTCGTGCGTCATCATTTTCCTTGCGTCCTTACATGCCTCTCTTTCAACACCGCATACTCTTTCTACAGATGCATGCGTTTTGACGACCAAAAGTTGATCAAGTGTGGACATACCTATTGACTCCGAATTGCTCTTGTTGAAGAACGGTCTCTTGTGTAGTGTATTATATGTTGACTCCTATTGAGTATAGTGGCCATTTTATGAAAAGACAACTCTGATTCTCACATCCATATTATTAGGTTTTTTTTCATTCCCTCCATACTTTGGGCACGAATGTTACCAAACTAAATGCAAATATCACATATACGAATATAAAATACACGCTTGAAACTAAAATAATTAAATTCGAATAGCAAATAATAAAAATTATACAAACACATGTTTACAAAATACTGCTGGCTCAATATTGATAAAAAATGAATTATTTTATACTCTTGACCTTATAAACCTTCCACCAAAAATTGTTTTCATTTTATAAAATACACCGTTTGTTGGAACACATGGTTTATTTTCACTATTTGAACTGCATTAAATTTTATCAATTCTTTTTTTGGAACATTTGATCTAAACCACTAAATTAAAAGAGATTTACCACTCAACACCAAATCACTTCCTTTAATTTCCCGCTGCGCTTTTCGCTAACCATGTTAGCGCCATCAGGAGATTGTTCAGTCTGATTTCCTGATGAGAGTTGAAGGGGATTGAATCATGTCCTGATAATGATAACATAGTTAGCGAAACGCGCGTCGAGAGATTTAAAAAAGTGGTTTGGTGTTTAGTGATAAATCTGTTCGAGTTTAATGTTTCACACCTAAAGTTCCAATAGAAAAATTGATTTTTTTTTATTTTAACACCTTTAATTTGTTTAACACAATATTGCTACAAGCTGTAACTGATTGACAAATAAATATACCAAGCATTTAAACAAACTGATTTTTGTCTTCCTTTATTAAACTAAATTCCAACATATTCAGCATTAAACACCAAATCACTATAATTTACTCTCGGCGCGCGTTTCGTTAACCACGCTAGCTCATCAGGAGATGATTCAATCTGATTGAATTCATGTTGACGCACGTTTCGCAAACCGTGTTAGGTTTACCAGTTGCGCGTCGAGAAGTTTAATAAAAAAAATGTGTTGGGATTTGCTGTTTAGTGGTAAATCTTTTTGAGCTCAGTATTTAAAATAGAAGAATTTATTTAAATAAACGAAATATAAACCTTCGTTTAGTTGAAATAAATTTCCATCAAGTATCGGCTGCCACAGTTAAATATTGAAATGATTGTTATTGTTGATAAAAATCTATATTAATCAAAATTTCAAAATTTTAGCTGCAATTCATTTTCTTTGAAAACAAGCTGGTTGTATTTTGAAAACGAAAAAATAACATAATAAAAGAACTCCGCCATAGGCAACAAATTTATATTTTCTAATTTTCATAAATACACGTACATATATTTTATCTTTCGCGACGTAGACAACGCCATATTTTTCATTTTTGATAAATCACCAGAAAAGAACTATAACCAAAATACGAATCGACTAATATATGAAATGGAACATCTCGATCTGTCATCGGGATATCCTGTAATAAATATTACCGAGCAAAGAAAATGTAAAACCCTGAAAACAGCTATAACTTTTACCTCTACTTCATCAGCAAATCTTCGATACACTAGATTTTAATTTCTTTGATGTCTAAGTTAAATCATGATAACAAAAACGGATGACTGAAAGAAAAACAGAAATACAAATCGGTAGGTTTTTTTACGATTGTTTTTCTCTTCCATGTTTGGATATTATAAAGTATTAGGAATGGAGCGGTGAAAATTCCATGTATAAGCAAATCGTAAAAGTACTGTTTTATGAAAGTTTTTTACGATCGTGATTCGTGTCATAAAACATGTCTAAGTAACAAAATTGCGGTTATTATACCTGTCGAAGAAGTAAATCTGGTATTCTAAACGTAATAAAATCTATGAGGAAATAAAATGTGCTTTGTACAGAAACAAATAGCAAAATGAACATTGTTGAAACAAAAAAAAATAGGTTTAGTCACACCAGAAACTAACAAGACTGATCGAATCTAAATAAGCTAAATAAATCGTTCAGTTTTTTGTTCCAAATATATATTTCAGTAAGAAATTATTGTTTGCAGGGTGGTGTAAAAAAGGTTCCCCATGTTAAATTAAAGTACCCTCTTATTAAACTTGAAGAGATTTACCACTAAACACCAAAACGCTTTTTTGAGCTGCTCGACGCACGTTTCGCTAACCATGTTAGCATCATCAGGAGACGATTTAATCTATAGATCAGATAAATCAGATCAGATCAGATCAGATAAAATAGATCAGATTAAATCATCTCCTGATGATGCTAACATGGTTAGCGAAACGTGCGTCGAGCAGTTAAAAAAAAGCGTTTTGGTGTTTAGTGGTAAATCTCTTCAAGTTTAGTATTTCACACCAAAAGTTCCAACAGAAGAATTGATACCCTCTTATTGATTTTTTTATTAATTTGTAGAACGAATACAAATTGCTACAATTTATCATATGTTATCACTTATTTGGAACGACGTTTCAACATTTTTCTGTCATTTTCAAGTTCTATAAGTGATACCTTAATGTTTATGTGATTATGTAATGATATGGGTAAAATCTGACTTACAATGAAGCATTTAATAAATTTGACACTTTATATTGGCATGCACCTTTTGGTTTTTTGCGACACATTTTAGTTTGGGATAGATTTTTGTTGGTGTTTTTTTTGTGGTGGAGATTTGGGATTCTATTGATTATTTTTGTATTTTTTTGAATCTTTTTCTTTGTAATTTTCTTAAAAATATGTTATTTATTTAAGTTAAAATCTTCCGGGTATCAATCCGTTTCTTTAAGGAATTTTCACATTCTTGACGATGTTTCGCCAAAATCTCATTTGGCAAAAATGTTCAAGTCTTTGCTCTCTTGGTAGGCGAAGCTGTCTACCAAGAGAAAATTTTAACATCACACAAATTAAAAAATTGCATGTATAAACCATCCGACGTAAAGTCGATGAAAATATGGGTTGTTTGATTGTGGATAGGGTCTCCCTATTCTTGACGAGAGAGCATATGTCCGTACCCTGATGAGTCTGATGAGTCTAACCACCAATAGACGAAGCATGTGCCCTCCAATGTGAGGAATGAGGCTCAGTCCTGGTCAAGCAACAAACAGAATGCTCATTTGGGCGGAGACGAATGGTTGTTGTGCGTTCCACATGAGATTGTGGAACCCAGCGGTTGGGGGTGTATAACTCCCAACTACTGTTGTATAATTGGACGCAACATTCGCGGGTAGTCAATCTGTATATTAAAATTAAAATATTTTTTTATATATATTTTTCCTAATATACCTCCATATTTCATCAGAAATCATCCTATTTCATCAAGAATCTCTAAAAACATTGAAAATATCATCCGTTACATAGTTTAATGTTAATATTGGCCCGAAGATTCGTAAGAATTTTTCTAATAGAAGAGGAAATTCAGATAGTTTATGTAAATATTTATTTAATTAATTTTTTTTAATATAATTTAGTCTAACTTTTTGCCAACGTAGTAGTAGAACCGTAATTCCTTCTTGCCATAAATTACTATTTGTAATATATATATTTATATATATATATATATATATATATATATATATATATATATATATATATATATATATATATATATATATATATATATATATATATATATATATATTGTATATCAATATTAAGAATATGGATAAATAAACAAACATTTCTACCGGAATATTAATATATTCAGAAAATCAACCAAATTAAAGTAAATTATTACCAAAGTTTTGTTTCGAATCTTCTTATATCCTCATTTTAAAAATATTAAATAACCTCTGTCGAAGAAAACAAAAGATTTTTTTTACTGGCGCCCGACAGACAGATACTTTTTTTTAAAAATTCATTCAACGTTCATCATAAGACGAGACAAATATTTGAATAATAACTATTTTATATCCACCCGACAGTGAATATTAAAGAGCTGTTTACGAGAGTATCAAAAATTAATAAAGTGCTTCTTTACCATGACCATGAGAAAATAAAGTTTGTTCCTTTGCTCTCTTATTTGATTCAAAATGTGCCCAGACTACTTTATTGAAATTAAAAATTTAATAACGAAATTTCACTCACACTTAACCAAATTAGTTTTAATAATCTCCTGATGATGCTAAATTGGATAGTGAAACGTGTGATGAGTGGACTAGGTGCGATTTGGGATGGAATATTCATTGTAAATTGTATTCTTGAATTGTAGAAAATGTTTATATAAGAAAAAGATATGGCTAAACAAAATATATGTAGAAAACAAAATCAGTTGCACGTCATCGGTGATGCTGTTGAAGAACAGCAGAAATACCACTATAATAAAATAAATAATAAAATAATCAAATGGAATGTATTCAATAAATTTCAAATTTAGTATTCGGTTGGCAGCATATGCGACGTTGTCAAGTTTCACAGTTTTTTTGTTGATATTTATTGACACGTTTGGAGGTTATCCCATTCTATACAAACATATACTATCTGAACGTTTACTTTGATGTTTGACTTTACGATCGAAAATAGTCTTTTAAGAACTACCAAAGTGTTATAATTGTGAGTCGCACTTGCAAAATGCTAAATCAGGTAAATAGTTGTTAAGAGTTAGTGTCTGTTAAGAGTACACTATTTTGAAGAATGAGACAATAATGGTTCATTGTTACCCTTTGCAGTCGCAAAGGGAAAAGTATGTTAAATTAATTACTAATAATTGGATATATTTAAGTCTTATAGTATATTATAGCATCTAGAATACATTTTTTTAGCATGTTGTGGCAGCTTTAAGATTGAGTATGTACACTGTTAGTACTATTTTACAAAAGGCGAAAAACAAAAGTTTTAAAATCACCTAGAAAGTAGTTCTACTAAAAGAGTTACCAATACTGCAGCTTTTGATACAAGTTATATTCGTGACACTATTTATATCACGTATGAACACAGTAAGTATTCGTAACAGAAGAATGGCAGAAAAGATCTTTTCTTAATCCCATATGTAGTTTATGTGTTACAGTTTACGTGTTACTCACAGTTAAATTTTCATTTTCAGGACTGTATGTAATTTTCAATTCCTTATATGAACAATTAAAATAGAAACAACTGTTTGATGGATGCCGTATTCCATTATGTAACATATTAAAAAAAATAGATTTTAACTGGAAAAAAGACGATTCAAGATGACGGCTTATGGAATGAAAGAAAATAAGGTTTGATCAAGAAAAAAGAATCAAGTATACAGAAAATGAAATGGTATTAGAGACAGCATATACTTGATCGAAAAGAAGTTCTTCCGTTAATTATAAATACTGCAGATGATAGCAGTGATTCCAGTCAGTACTTTTCAGATTCTGATTAATGAAATTATAAGTGTATATGGCTATTTCATTGTTTTTTTTTGTTTTGTACTTGCATATTATATATCAATAAATGCCATTGATAATTATATAATCTTTTTATTTTAATAACCATTCAAATATTAAAAAATGTCGATGGTTTTTCAACGAAGCATTTTGAAATATGCTGATTCTATGTAGTGGTACTAAATCGACGACACTTGCAAGACTTTCAACATTTATTATATATTTTTTTAGTTACTTATTAATTTACCTTTAATTTAGAGTTGATTTTTTTAATTGTTATTAAAGTTTAAACTTTAAAAATGATTTGTAAGGTTATGAGGTTTAATCACAATCTGGCAATAGGGAAGTCAAAATGTTGATCACGTGTTTAATGACGTGCAAATCGGGCCAGTGTTTCAAAAATATCAAATTTTCCTTCAGCTTAAAGAAAAAACAATAATCCCGAGGGGCCAGATTTGAAGAATAGGAAGGTTATTTAAGAATTTCGAAAGCAGCGCTGTGGATAATGCCCACTTAAAGCC
The DNA here is from genome assembly GCA_031761425.1 of Cosmopolites sordidus. Taxonomy (NCBI): domain Eukaryota; kingdom Metazoa; phylum Arthropoda; class Insecta; order Coleoptera; family Curculionidae; genus Cosmopolites; species Cosmopolites sordidus. The sequence goes on along the minus strand of JARFXV010000063.1, from coordinate 2,310,351 downwards.
AATTCCTGTAATTAGGAGCGTTATTCTGATGAAACCAGAAACTTTATATTTGATAAAATATTCACAAAATAATAGCTTGTGATAGTGGATAATTAAAAATAAATAAAATAATTTAAAATAAGTTTTTATTGTTAATTATCGTGCAATTCTTCGATAATTGAATACCACGTTCTGTGCTAAATTAATTAATTTCTTCAAATCACAACTGTTTTTATTGATCTGAAGAAATAGACACTTGAAATTTTATTTATAATACAGTGAATAAATGACCACTCTAAAAATTTGCAGAGCACGCTCATGCTTTCAAGGCCTCATTTATAAAATGAGTATAAACGATTGGTTATGAAATTAAATAGCAAATATGCGAATTATAATAAACATATCTAAAAGGAATGATACAGAATACAGATTATTTACTAATTAAAAGTTACAAAGCAGTTTTATTTAAAACAGACCCTCAAACGTTTTTTTTAACCATGCTTTGCAGAAACAACTCCCCTCTCATATTAATTCCCGGCCTTGTACAACCAAACAACCAGAGGGCGTTTTTGCGACTCGTCCTGCTAAATCATCCGAAAATAAAATCGTCCTACAGGGGCACAGACCAGAAACGATAACCAAAAAAAAGGACCAAACGTAGGACGCATCCAAACCATGTTCGGTCACAGCCGAATTTCGATTTCAAAGTCCGAAGTGCGAATTCGAGGCGGACGGAGGGCGGTGGTAAAAGGGCGGCAGGGTTCGAGCGTCGGTTCACGGACGTGCGTCGCAGGAGATGGTGGTGGCGCGTATCGATTCGCAGGAATGTCCCCGGGGCACGAGTGTGTTCCTGCTACCGTCGAGGAGTCGTTCCTGCCGAGAATACATTGATAACGTCGTAGTATCATGGGTAAAATGAATGACTCACCATTATTTTCGTTTTTGATCCTCGTTCGCTTTAACAAAACCATTATTCACTAATCCCTCTCTTTCGCCACCAAATCATCGTTCAATTTTGTCACAGTTGCCGCTAGAATTCTGAACATGCATATCGTAGAAAATATATATAAATAATAGTTGGTTAATTTTTTGCATTTCAATTAATGTATAAGACACCGAAGAAGAAGAAGAAGTTTAATCAGTCTTCAATGAGATATTGTTAAGGAAATCGTTTAAAATAATATTAATACACCAATACAATGTATATGACAAAATACTTGTGGTTTGTTAATTCTTGCACTTTTCTTGGTTGTTTATTAATCTTTGCACTTTTCAAAATTCGATTAAAACAAAACTACTGGCTGTTTCAAAATGTAACAAAATGATTATTAATACTTTCACCCTCTGTGAGACCAGTAGAGAAATTTTAAACTTGAATTTGAAGCAACCCTGCTTTTCCGACTGAATTGTGGCTCCCAGTACCTTTCCCCCACCTATTCACCACCAACCTCCCCCTATGAATTCTTAGTTGACTCTCTTTGTTTGGCCTAGATAGATTCATTTTTGTCAAAACATACATGGCTCACAGACCAGGTTTTTCGCCTTAAGCAAACTATTTTTACTTTTCTTTTTATTATTTGTTGAACTGTTCATTTCATTTGTACACAATGAAGAGGAAAAACCCATCAAGAAACATAAAAAAATGTAAGTGTTACGTACCCTGACTTTGCTAGTCGTGTCATGCAGATGTTGCCAGAACTGAGCGATGAAGGAACTAGCTCAGATGACGGAGAAGACTTTGGCGATTCAGATAATGATCCGGTCTATGTTTTGTCTGCTCAGTTGAAAGACCACAGCGAGGAAGCGGATGAGGCAGCTCCAATAGAAGGTGAGATCATGCATGAAAATTAAACTATTGATGATGATGGTGTTTTTGATGCAGTTAGGGGGTGCTGATGAGATGGTTGTTGAAGATGAATGAAGTCGACGACTGCCTGATTATATATTTAGTCGGATGAGGAAAAATTAATCTGGATCACCCTATTTTTGGTCCACTAAAGATCCAAATAGACATGCTCGTACTCTTAGTAGACATATTATTTGCGGATCGCTTGGTCTTTGCTTTGGGAAGTATACCTGACAAAGGCAAAGTGTGGAAACTTTTATTTACCGATTATCTAATGATTGTTACTGATACAAATCTAAAACTTTCCTCCGTCAAAAGTTCATTAGGATCCAATACCGAAAAATCGAGACGCAGACGTTATAGAAATGGAAGCTTATTGGTTTGTTAGTCCTGTTGAGCATTCTCAAGAGTACCCATGAAAAAATGAAGTCGTTGTTTTCAAAAGGTGTTACAAACATATCCATTTCAATGCTACAATGTCTCAAAAACGTTTTGAAATGTTGGCATCGGCATTACAGTTTGACGATTCGACTACCCGCGAGTTGAGAAAGGCAACCGATAAGGCAGTTCCTTATTACCGAAATATTCATGCAATTTATTTCAAACTCACAAAACGTATATTATTGAAAATTTGACATTCGATAAAATATTATTGTCATTTCGGGGTAGATGTGGCTTCAAGGTATATATGCCTAAAAAACCTAAGAAATATGGCGTGAAAATAATGTGCTATATATATCTTACCTTTATAACGCGTACATTTACAGGGAAGCGGGTTCTGATGGCATAGGATTGATACCAAACGAGCTAAGCTTGCAAAAACCAACCCAGTGTGTTGTACGACTTTGTAAAGTAGATTCGAATTTTGAACAGTGTCAGTTAATGGCCTGTCCTATTTTAAGTGGCCGAACTTGAATACAATAGCGAAAGAATGAATTTTCTTTAATTCTTCATAATTAGAACCATACACCAACAAAAATATATTTTATTAATAATAATAATAATAATATTCTTTAGTTAGCACTTGGCTACTACATACAATCTGAAATTCATTTATATTTATACATGTCTATGCATAATACAAATATATCCAAATATGATCTGTTCTATAATAATAAAAATCCAATATATACACACTAGTCTATACAAAATCAAACATACTTACCTACTTTTACAACAAACTCACCTATTTTGCCAAATAATGTTTACGGATTCTATCTACAAACATTTCCAAACTCTCTATACTTTTTAGCTCTACTGGCAGACCATTGAATAGCCGAATACCATTCCCAAAAAGCGATTTCTGCATATAGTACTACGTTCCAAATTTATATGGATATCCTTCCTTGAGCGAATGTTACATTGGTGTTTTTCGGATCGCGCTATTAAGTACCTTCCAAGATATGCAGGCATTAAGTTATTTTTAATTTAAAAAATCATAACAATACTGGCCATCTCAATACTCTGCCACACAGAGCACCAGCCCAAAGAGCGCAACATCAAATCCACTGGTGTATACCTATCACAATGCAAAATAATTCGCATTGCCTTATTTTGTAAAATTTGTAATCTATTTATTTCATTTTTATTACAACCTAACAACAAAGAGCTACAATAACTAAAATGGAGATAAATTATGTTATTATATATTAACAATTTTGACCAATTACTTAAGTTATGTGATATTCTACGAAAGAACCCTATTTTTTATCTATTTTTTACTCGTGTAATTTACATGAACACAACTTCAATTGAGAATCAAGAATTACAGCTAGATATTTAATTTGGTCTACGATTTCAATGTTATTCTCCCCAATGAAAATATTATAATTTTTATCAAAAAACGACTTGCAAATACCCCTCTTACCCAGAACATATATTTTGTTTTCTCAGAATTTAATTTTAATTCATTCACACATGCCAATTATCTAATATAGAGAGTTTTAAATTAAGATCTTTCACCATTTCCTGTCCCGTTATTGAAAGCAGCGTATCGTCTGCAAACAAATTTAAGTCTAATATTTTGAAAATCTTATACAGATCATTGATGTATATAACAAACAAAAAGGGACCCAATACACTCCCTTGTAGGATAGCAATATCATTTTCCAGAATTCCTGATATAGCACCATTTACTTTTGTCCGATAAAAGTGGTCACTTAAACTGTTTAAGCCATACTATAACACAAGATTTCACTCCGTTACATTGTAGCTTCACAATCAGATCTTCTCTGTTTATAGTCTCAAATGCACGTCTCAGGTCCACAAAAACACCAACCACGTCATTATCTTGGACACAATTCGTTCAAAGATGTTGCGGTGTAGACTCGCATGAATGTTTACCACGAAATCCTGATTGTCCAATAAATGTAATTTTACTTTTCAAAGTATATACGCAGCTGTCCACAAACCACTATTTCCAATATTTTGTCAACAATCGGCAATAGATTGACTGACCTAAAATGCTCTGCTAAAACAGAGTTTTCAACCTTTGGTATTGGAACAATGATGCTCACTTTCGCATTCCTTGGAATGTGACCACTGGACAACGACGTATTGATTAAATGCAGTAATGGATAACCCAACTGCTGAAATACGCTCTTTAAAAATTTTATATCATCAGATGTGGACTTATTTTTTAAATTCAGTACAATATCTCTCAGTTGAGATAATGTTAATAAATCAAATCGATCCAAACTTTCTTCACTTGAATGGATGTCAACGGTACTGTCAAATGGTTGAATCTGATTTGGAGTGGTTCAAGCTATCTCCCGAATACTTTCGGCATAAAAATTGTTAAAATTCTCTTCTAACGTTCCAACAGTCCTTCGGAAAATAATACCCTCAAACACGTCGGACTTTCTGCCACTAACTACCACACCTAACTAATTCCTTCAACATTCGCCACATTTTCTTGCTATTACCTCTATTACGATCAATATTCTGTTCATAAAATGCCTTTTTTTCGTTTCTAATCACCATTACAACCTTACTGCCTTTCCTCTTATAATCATTCCAGTCAGTGTCGTTTCTGGTTAATTTGAACTTCTTGTAGGCCATGTCCCTCTCCTTTTGGGCAAGCTTAATTAAGCAACATTAATCGTTTTTAAGAGTGCTAAGACCGCCTCTGTGATGTTGTTCATAAAATGTTCATAGAGGTGGTTCACATTTGTTGACGTGTAGTTCCAGTTTCTTCATTCTTTCGACATTTTGGTGCGACTTTTCACCAACCTTTCTTTCCCATTTAACTTTCCTATTAAACGCCTGTTCACGATGAGATAACGGGTGTTAGATAATAACAATATTTTCTATTTCTCCTAACGGATATAACATCTGTATTATTTGCGTTATTCAGTTTTCGCTGTGAAACCGTTCCTCGTCCAAACTTTTTATTAATAAAATTATCGGAAATGGTGAAAACTTTATTTTTCCCGTTGATAGGAAAAATTACGTCCGTTTTCCTCGATTCTCCGGTTTATAACGTCGATCCGAAGAAAAACGGCACGGCTTGCTTTATTTACACGAGAAAAACTTCGCGCCGGAAAACTTTTTTTATTAGTTAAAGTGGATTAGTAGTTCTTGCCGAAGTCGGAGCTCAAAGTTATTGTCCAACTTTGGTTATTTGAAGAAGACAAGATGGGCAGCGACGGTTCAATTTGAACTGTTAGATATCATTACTAATTAAGTTCAGTGTGGAAAACAAGAAGTGCAAGAACTAGAACACAACTGGGGCAGTGTGAATCCATTCTATAATGAGTAATCTTATACAGTATCAATTAAAGTGTGTATTACACTAGTAGATTAATTTGATTTTGAAATCCATGCCATGCTCCGAATCAGTAACTATTTTGACGTAATTATTTATACTTTTTGTTGACTTCTGGAACGCTCACATAGTTTTTACGATAGACGTTCGAAAAGTTTTCAGTATGATACAGAGATGGCGCCAGTATGACCAAATAACAATGATATTTGTCAACTATGATTCATTCAATGGCGTGTTTGCTGTAAAGTTTAAGGTGCGTGCGTTTAATGGCCTGTTTGTGACAATCGGGTACTGCAAGTTTTGACATTTTCTAAAAAAAAGTACTTTCGTTTAGAGAGCTTAACTCTGGCATATATACAAAGAGGGTTAGAGTTTACTTTAAAATATTTTTCCCGATCGTTTTAGACAGTAAATAAATGTGATGCTGAATTTAAGCTGGGTCGTTCATCTACTGAAGATGATGAGTGCTCGGGACACCCAACAACCGCTACGACCAACAATATGGTCACAAAAATCCATATTGTCGTATTAAATGATCATCGACTGAAGGTACGGGAGCTAAGAACGGGTGCCGCGCTTGTTAACAGTTGGCCAAGACTCATTTGAATAAAGACTTCTCAAAAGTATATAAATCTATGGATTAAAACACGGATTCTCTAGTGCACGTTAAACACGAAGCAAAAGTTTAACAGTGGTATGAGATGAAAGTGCGTCAAAGACAGCGAAAACGGTTCCATGAACAGACAAAGTCATCGCTAAGATTTTTTATGAGTTCTCGTGGTGTAGTACTCATGCCAGGAATATAAATATGGAACTGTAATTTTTGTATTCAAAATACACGATTATTGTATGAAAATGATAAAAATATTTTATTAGAAGTATTGCCTATAGCTAGCTATACATTTTTACCATCTGTCTGACAATTTGTGGACGCCACGCCAAAAAAAAACTGTTGCTCTTTTGAGGTAAACCAATCGCCGAGCCATTTTCGTAAGAAGTGAAGCGCTGCTGCGCAAGTACGTATCCAATCGATGCAAATAAGTAGTAATCGGACGGAGCAAAGTCTGGTGAGTAAGCTGCATGTGAAAGTATTTCCCAACTAAACGCCTCAATCATTTCCTTGACCAGCTTTGCTGTGTATGACGGTTGATTATCATGAAGCAAAATCACTTTGTGTTGCCTTTTTTGATATTCTGGTCGTTTTTCACGCAAAGCTTGATTCAATTCGATCACTTGTTATCAGTAGTGGTCACTATTAACGTTTTCACCAGGTTTTAGTAGTTCATAATAGATCACACCCTTCTTATCCCACTAAACACAGAGCATTGTCTTCCATACATAGCGATTTGGCCTTGCAGTCGATGTCGATGGTTCGCCCGGAACATCATCTTTTACACTTAGGACTCTCAAAATATATCCACTTTTCATAGCCAGTCACAATTCGATGGAGAAATTACTTTCTTTTGTACCTGGTGAGTAGCATTTCGCGAGTGGTTTTTCGGTTTTCCTGTTGTCTTTTATTCAGTCCATGTAAAACCCAATTCCCAATCTACTGGATCTTTTTCATAGCTTTCAACGAGTTGTTGTTGCATTTGAGCGTCATTTTTATAATGCTAACAATGCTTGCAATTCGGTGTCAATTTTTTTTCGGCGGTCTTCCAAGTTCTTCATTTCTGACGTCAAAATCGATTCTTTTGAATTTTTTAAATTACTCAAAGCACTGTGATTTACTAAGAGCGTTTCTACAGCAGTTTTCTTCAAATGGTAACAGAAAATCCATGCTGTCCGCAAAGCGTAGTTTCCAGACACAAAATTCGACATGTTCAACGCTGATACAATCTATGCTGTTGTATGAAACTTGTATTGTTGTGAGTTGAAAATCTTTGTCAGATGTTAACAAGGAAATGGCGCCAATGACGTGGTTTGACGGTAACCACATTGACAGCTGTGGCCATTTATGGGCAAATTACGGTTTCATATTTCCAGACCTGGTAGAATATCTGACAAAAGACAGGACTATCACCGGGAAGTATTACGCGTCACTACTCGACCAACTGAAGGGTGTTATTCAGGGATCAAAAAGATGCTCTTTCATGGATGTTGTGCGACTACTTCCTCTTCCCAATCTTGAAGAAACGGTTCGTTCGACGAAGATTTTTTCACATCAAATAATAATGTTAAAGCCGGGACACCTGAAACTGGAGACTTGGAACGTTGTCGGTTTATATGAATTGAATTGCAAGGTAAAAATGTTTATTTTTTTCAAAGAGAACAAAATGATATGTTTAGTTTAAGCAACATAAAAAGTAACTATGAGCAGTTCTAAACACTAAAATCATTCTAACTCGAAAAAAACACACTTACAACACAAAAACAACTTACTTTATAACTTTTTTTAGTAAGCTCATACTACAACAATGCATCATTAAGAATGTACCTAGAGAATTTTATAGGTTGTTTCAGGCCAGCGGAATTAATTTGTAAATTGTGCAAGTAGTTAAGGCCGGGGTTGTTGACATTTGACGAAGGAGAGCGCTTAGTATAACGAGACTGGTATATTGTTGAGCACTTTCCTTGAGCTCGAAACTCAATATAGTTTGACAACAAAATATAGTTTAAAAACAATCAGATAACATACACCGTGGATATTTCGATTGTATTAGACATTTTTTTATAATAGTTTATTAAATCTAACAAGCACGTTTGAATACCACTAACCTCTTTGAATCATCATTTAAAAAAGTTAAAAAGTGATGCAAACTTAATCTTCGAAGTTACCCTCCACGCTTTTTATGTACTTTCACCGCTTTTGAGACAACTGTGGAATCCCAGATCAAAATAAACTTAGTTGTGATGAATCAAGTCATGTGATGAAGATTTCTTTCACTTTCTTAATAAATGTGATACGGTTATCAATCAGGCGATGTTACAGGGATCTGAAGAGATGAAAATCTAAAGTAGCCAAGTCAAGATACTATGTCCAGTGCTATAAAATCTTCCAACCTAACTCGTGATTGTTTTCAGATAAGCTCCGTTATTATACCGTGTTTTAAAGCTAAAAGGTAGCACTTTAAAATATCTATACGACAGGGAAAAACTCTAGTTCAACTAGGTTCTGCAGTCGATGAGACGATTGCGCTAGTAATTTAGTTGATGTCCTAAAATATTCAACTGAGAGTTGGGAGTTGATGGTAGATTAACAAAAAGGTAAAACAAAGCTGAAAACTTGAAGATTTATCTTTGTTATTCACAAACGAAATGAAATAATTAAGGGTCTTCTAAACTGAGAGTTTTTTTTTTAATTCTTGATTGATTATTTAATTCTTTTATTGATAATTGAACGATGGTGTAAGACATTTAAACACGAAAGGCAATATTTTTCAAATGACCCCTTCTTGCAGCTCCATAGACGTCCACTCTCTTGTCAAAATTTAGAATGATATTTTGGCATAACCGTGGCATCCTTTAGTTCAGGAATCGATTAACCCCAAAGTAAATAGTCAAACGATACCAAACATAATCTTGTAATAGCTCGTCGAGGATTTTTTTCTCTCAATAAATCAATTGTTTCTCTAGCAGAGTGAGTTGTAGAGCCATCCTCATGGAACCACATATCCTCCAGATCAATATTATTCAATTCAGCCCACAAAAATCCGGTTATCATCTCACGATGTCAAACTCGATTCACGCTTACAGTTTCACCAGTAGCATTCTGAAAGAAATACGACCCAGTTACATCTCCTGACCACTATGCACACTAAACAGTGACTCGTTTAAGATATAAAGGTTTTTCATGAATCAATCGTGGATTTTCCTCACCCCATATGCGGAAATTTTGTTTATTAACATTCAAAATGTGCTTCATCTGAAAAGAAGATTCTTTGAGAAAAATCATCTGTTCTTTGATTCAACTGACAAATACACGATGTTTTGAATGATCCAGTTCCTGTGTTATTTGAACCTTATATGCCTCGAGAGCTAAATATTTTGGTAAAATTCGTCATGATGTGGATTCACTGAGTCTAAATTGTTGTGAACGTCAACTAATGGAAATGTCTGTATCTTCAGCAACACTTTCACGTACCAAATCAATATGCTCTTATGAAGAATCACTACGACTATATAGTACTCTTCTTTTATCTTCCACTGATCCAGTTTTTTTGATCACGTAATTTTCTAAAAATATTTTTCATTGAATGCCCATTTTCATAAAATAGTTCAACCATTTCAACGCATTGTTGTATACTGTACGACTCAATTTTTATAAATGTTATACATTGTACTTCTGAAATGAGGCTAGAACTATGTCAATTCACAACACCATCTGTGTTTTATTCAAGAATTATAAAATCCAATAATTGAAAGATCTGTTATTTAATGATTATTAAGTGACCTCTATTTTCTGATCGCAATTTTTAACCATAAACTTAATAAATACAATTACACAACGATTCTAATATAATGCCTAGTGACTTTTTGAATTGAGTAAAATTTTTATCCTAAATATTTTGATGTAAGAAATAATTCCAGTTCTAAATTGCAAAAAGACCACTTTAAACGTTTAATAAACCAGTAATATAACCTTAATGAATTAAACCTCCAAGGAAGAAAGAAATAGGTTCAAACTGAGTTACTTCTCCCATTTCAAGTAATCGTAACGCTCATTTTCAACGCCCTGTCCCCACAAATTCCTCCCCATCAAACCGGCGTACCTATTTTTCGTCTGCACCTTCCCCTTCCCGACAATATCCCAGGGCAAGACCGACATCGTCGTCCTCTCCGTGCACTTATCTCCCACACGGGCGAAATTTCGGCTGGTCCCTTTGAAGTCCGTCGACGCATTTCTTAGGAGCAATTTGGGCCGGCGTAACTGTTAAAGCTACAAAGCGAAAACCCTCCTGAATTTTGCGAACGTTACGCATGAGGAATTTCACTTGTTTCGGGCGCTTTCTGTTTGTACACCCTTTTATACCGGCCGTCGGAAGAAGAACCGAATGGTATTATCTCTTTTTGGAGCGGTGATTGCGAACCGGGTATCGATTTTGAGGAGGAAATGGGAAAATGCGGGGGGCCGGGAGGTGTGGAGGGTGAGCGGGCGGTGCAATTAGGGCTTAATTGTTGGGATAATTTTCTCTCAAAGTGTCTACGCATAAATGGACGTTTTTGTTTGAGAGAACATGAAGCGGAAACATCTAACACGTTATAATTGGTAAATAAAAGCATTCCGTTTAATATAATTAAGTCAAACAATTTATGAAGAAAGGTATTATGCTGGGACAAAAGTTCGTACGTTGTTTTTATGTTATAATGAAAATTGTTATTTTACTTGGTGGTAACAAAAGATATGTGTCACCAACAAAGAAATATTAAAATATTAAAAACGCCAAGACGGAATACCAACGTAAAATGACGCAGGAGTGAGAGAAAGCAGACACCCATCAAGCATCAGCAGAGTCGATAGATGATGGATGGGCTACAAAAACATCTGTAATTGAAAAAGTTATGCAGGATACAACTGAGGCTCGAAATAAAGGAAAATACAAAAGAAGCGAATTGTACGACGATGAATGCCAAAATGCGGAGAAGAATAGAAACTCTGCCCAACAGAAGTGAATGAACAGTTCAGAAAAGAACAATACGAAAGATTAAGGATGCAAACCAAACGTGTATGCAAAGGAAAAAAAGGGAGCTTCTAAGAATGTAAATATAGGCGATACAAGAAGTATACGACAAACAGAAGATAAGGAAATTCCACCTGAAATTCCACATCTTAAAGAGACCTTGATCAACGCAGGACACAGATGGCAACATTTTAACCAACATGGAGAGCATACTAGGGTGATGGAAAACATCTTTTGAAACACTGTTCAACGGGACCACCAGACAAGGTCATAATAATAGGTTATAAAATAAAGAGCCGAATAGGAGGTAACAAAAAACAAGATGGTGTGACAATGTAAGAAGAGATGAGAGAGGTCAAGGTTCACTATAAGGCTGTACAACGGTAGTTTTGTAGGTGAGAAGCCTCAACATGAAGATGGAGTTACCCGTCAAAAATATTCTATATTGCGCATGCGTTGAAAGATAACCTTAAAATTTCAGCCATATTAATATGGGTCCACACCAATAGAAATTTGCGTTGCGCGGGCTGTATGTGTTGTATGTGGTGTGCCTCTCTGGCAATGTAGACGCTTTGACACACATAAATATTTTCGACAGACGAACCATCTGCTGTCGGTTTTCTCGCGAACGTTAAAGAAATTTGCGGCGCACATAAATTTGGATGTGGATGTGTTGTTGAAGTGAAATTAATGTTTTAGTTTCAAAAAGATACTTACGTGACTCGGCTATATTGTTATGTATTATTTATTGAGTAACGGATTGTAGTCAAAGTATGTCCCAGCTAAATATTATGTTGAAAAAGAAGTGTGCTACATTTATAATAAAAAACAATTTAATCAAGAAAAACGAAAAAAATGAGGATGAGGCATTTGTACCAAAACAGAATAGTACAAACTACAAAAAATAAGAAAATAAGTATAAACGTTGAAAAATATTAACAACTTTATTTTTGACGCTTGTGAGAATAATCTATCAACATCTCACTGCACGCATACAGACGGAGCGAGGCGTCAAACGCGAACAACAAGAATATTTATTGACGGTGTGTAGTAATTTTGCGTCATAAATATTTTCGCCGAAAAGTAAATTCAACACACACGCAAATTTTTATTGGTGTGGACCCAGCTTTAGAGGCTCAGTTGTTGTTTAACAGTCATTTATGTCCGTCGATGTTAGTGTTTCTTTAAATATAGAAAAAATCGAATATCGAGATGTTATTAAATTCTTGCATTTGAAAGGCAATAACATCCATCTCGGTTTAATAGCTTAGGCTTATTGTCTTTCAAATGCAAGAATTTAATGACGGCTCGATATTCAATTTTTTCCATCTTTACAGAAACACTAACACCAAATCGACTGACATAAATGACGCACTTATATCACTAGAATATTCTTGACGAGTAACGCCATAATCTTGTTGAGATTAGAACATTTTCAGACAATTCTCGTAGCACTACAGGAAGAAGAAGAAAAATGAAAATTGTGAATATATTCTATAAAATTATTTTGTACAGGTTGATGGAAGAGGAATACAATCTTTGTCGTAATGCTTAAATCAATTCAAACATGGTCAATCCGGGTTTGTAGTTGCATAAAGACTGCAACAGACAGTATCATACAAAAAGTGATTTCTATTATGTAGAAAGTAAAAAGAAAAACACCCTACAATAGGTCAGGTCGATAGGTTCACAGATCAACTAGAAAAACCAGTAAAAGAAACTGTTAATGGATATGTTACTGGATATTGCTTAAGCTTTTGACAACATTTGGCATCTTATGTCTACCAAAACAGTACATTATATTCTTCCGTGTGTCAATCCGTTCGTTTAAGATATTTCCACATTCTTGACGATGTTTCGCCAAAATCTCATTTGGCCTTTTTGAACTCTCTCTTGGTAGACGAAGCTAATATATATAAATATATATATATATATATATATATATATATATATATATATATATATATATATATATATATATATATATATATATATATATATTTATATATATATATATATATATATATATATATATATATATATATATACATATATATATATATATATAAATAGCTAGCTAGCTAATATAAATATATATACAGGGTGCGGCAGAATGACCTCCCCGATTTTAGTTGGGCATAGATGGTATCGGAGTGGGGGCGCCGCAGTTGTGAGTGCGTTGAGGCACGGCTACACACAAGCCGTTTCCAGTCTGCATCATGGCTTGGTTGAGAGTTCACCACGCATTCATCGTCGAGGAGTTCATTAGAAATGGCGGTTCGCCGATATTGACGCAGCGTGCCTTTCGCACCCGCTTCGCGCTTGGGCGACATGACCCCGTTCCTGATAAGAAAACCATTGGTGTTTGGGTGTCAAACTTCAGAGAGACAGGTTCGGCATTAAAAAAGAAACCTCCTGGTAGACCTTGAGCCGTAACAGGACCGGAAAACGAGGCCGCTGTCAGAGCTTCGGTTGAGCAGTCACCCCGGCGATTTGCACGAAAACTCGCGGCAGTGCTGCAGTTATCTGACCGAAGTGTTCGCAGAATTCTACACCGAGATCTCAAAATGCATCCTTACAAATTTGCAGTTACACAGGAATTGTCTGAAACGGATTGGGAAACCCGTAGAACTTTGTGCCAACTAAGATTATCAAACCAGCCAACAACGAGAAAACTTTACCGGTTGTCATGTACAAAATATTTATTTGAAATTGGAGCGTTATTTGTAATCTGCATTGTAATCGTTTTGCCCTTTTTTGCAAATTGTCAGTGATAATGAGATAATGCCTAATGACGGTAAAAACTAACCAAATCAAAATTCAGTTATATAATAATAATAATAATAATAAATGTCCTTTATTACAACATACTAATGACAAGAAAAAAAAGAAATACACAAAAGTATAGAAACAAAATAAATGAGAATTCTCAATTTGTTGATCAGCAAGTTGGCGAAGTCTAGAATAATTTGCTATTCCACTCAACCAACCTACCGATGTTAAACCCTAGATAGAAAAAAACCTCACCAATAAAACCACAAACATTTCCTCTCATGTCTCACACACACGGCCCAAAGAACAATACTATTACCCAACCATCCGGTCACCGCTAGAACGTCAAATGCCCATGAAACAATATTCTTAAAAAAAATATAAAATATATTAGCAATTATAGCTGTTGAACTAAAAGAAATTCCCTGACTTTGTATTTGAATTTGTTAATATTAAACATTTTAAATATATTGGGGAGTCTATTTAATATCTTAATAGCATTATATATGTATGATCTCGTAAACATCGATGTTTTGTAATGTGGCATTGTAAATTTGCTTCTATATCTAATATTCACAGAATAACTGGCTGAACGAGCTACAAACATACTTTTAAGTGCTTCAGAATTATTGTCAGCATTGATAACCTTATAAGTGAAATTAGCCATATGAAGCTGCCATCTGTGATCCATAGTAAGCCACTTAAGCTCATTAATCCTCTGAGAGATATGATCTGGTTTTCGAAGTCCAAAAATAATGCGACAACAAGCATTCTGTACTCGCTGAATTCGGCCCCCGTCCACAGAGTCGAGACATGGGAAATAAATAAAGTCACAGTAAGTAAATTGAGAAAGTACCAACGACTCTTATAATAGCTTTCTTAAAGCCTGGTTCAAAATGTGCCTATTAGCATAAAATAACTTAAGGTGCATGAATGATTTACGAATTAACTTGGATACATGATCTTTAAAACGTAACTTCGAATCAAAAATAACACCCAAGTTTTGCGCACAATCAATAAAACCAAGCCTCTCTCTGTCAACAGATATTGAAAGATTCGTCCTCAAAAAAATATAGTTAGATTTAGTACAAAATAGCATAACTTTAGATTTAGAAGAGTTTAATTTCAAATTATGTGCTAACGAGAGTCTTTTAAGGTTGTTTAACTGATTATTAATTATATTATTGGCTCTGGAGTATTCACGTGGAGGAAAACTGAAGTATAATTGTGTGTCATCAGCATAAGCCCGTACTTCCATGTTCTGAACAGAACGCAAAATATCAGATGTATATACAATAAAGAATAATGGACCCAACACTGATCCCTGAGGCACACCAGAAAGAACATTCACTTTAGACGAGTTTACATGATTAACAGAAATATATTGTGTTCTACAATCTAGGAACGATTTTACTAGATTAACGGATGATTCGTCAAACCCATAGTAAGACAATTTTGCGCACAAGAGGCTGTGGTTTAATGTATCGAACGCCTTAGAAAAGTCCAGTAATACAAGCACGCTAGCTAAGCCCCTGTCATAGCTGTTAAATAAATAACTAGTCACAGAGCTATAGACGTTGAAAAACCAGTTCTAAAGCCACATTGCGAATCGGATATTACTTTATTGGAGACAAAAAACTCGTACATCTGTTTAAATAAAATTTTCTCAAAAATCTTAGAAAGAACTGGAAGTATGCTAATAATACGCAGGTCAGAAAACGAAGAAGGCTTATCATGTTTCGGAAGAGGAATCCCTACAGCTTGCTTCCAAATTAGAGGAAAGTAGTTTTGCTCTATGCAGCTATTAATTATATTAAGTATATATACATCAATCACTATTAGATTTTGACAATTTATACTTATGCAGAGCACGTTCCCTATCTGAAATAAGCAACCTCAACTTTGAGGTCAACCAATGGGCCTTTGGCTTAGTTACCCTACGGGTAACCACGGGAGCATACCTGTCAAAGGCTGAGATCACTAAATTATTAAATATATCGATTTTCTTATCAATATTTTTTTCGTAAAATATTATGTTCCAATTTAATGAAGATAAATAATGCATAAATTGTTGAAAATTAAATTTATTAAATAAACGGTACGATATCATCTTAGGAGGTAATTTGTCATCAGACACAGATATCTCAGCAAATATCAATTTGTGGCAAATATCAATTTGTGTGGAAATAGTATTGTCGAGAGTGCCATAGGTATGCAACTTAATAACCTCAGAAATACATAATGGATCAATCAATGAACTTGATCGTTCGGATACTCTTGTGGGCTCATTCAATATCTGAAACATACCATAAGCCTCCAAACATCTGCTAACTGGATTAGAAGTATTAAAGAAATTTACGTTGAAATCACCCATGCAGATTATTCTATCAAAAATTGCGCTAATATAGGAAAATATGTTGTCAAGTAGCTCAACAAACACACCAACAGCCATATCAGGCGATCTATATAAAACGCCAATACAGTAAGTACACCTTGATATCTTTATATCGAAAAATAAATACTCAACATTAGGGCTCGACACAGAGTCAAAATTAATTTCATTACAGTCAATATAATCATGGGTCAATGGGCTGACAAATGCACCAACACCCCCACCCCGCCTGTCTCTTCTATCTTTATGAAAAAATTTAAAACCAGGTATTATTAAAGTATCAGGCAGGGTGTTGTCGCTCAGCCACGTCTCAGTAATTAAAATTATGTCATAACTGTTCGACTGCACTAGAAAAACAAGCTCATCAAAGCCGGTAAACATAGAACGCATATTTATATGAGCAACTTTCATTGTTCAATGCGGTAACCAGAATCACAATGTAGATAAAAACAAAGACAAATTTGTTAAATATAATCTATAGTTTATAAGTAAAAATTAAAAAAATTATAATAAAAGGTAACAGGTGATGTGTAAATTTAGGCAACAATACAAGTGCCTTGCCAATATTAGATTTTAAATGTGAGAAAAGTACGTATGAGAGGAAAACCAAATAATAAAACTGAAAAACCCAGACTAGCTACAGAATATAAAGATAATGAAAACATAAATACGTTCTCCATGTCCATACCAAGTTAATAGTTTTTTTATACGTCGCAGGTCCTCCATGTTGCTTATCGATATTTTTTCGTCCTTCGAGAGCACATAAATTTCATCTTTCAATGTCCATGCATTGTTTTTATATATTTCATGCACTTTTTTAAATAGATCGTATTTAGATTTAATTAACACTTCATATGCGAATATTCCCGAATTTTTAAACAACCTTTTATTGTAGAACACCTCGTCACGCTTCCACAGATACACAAATTCAACTACCACTGATTGACCCTTGATACTATTCTGTTGTGTTGAACTTTGGCTATTGTTTCCTTTGGAATTTTTACCAATTCGATAGCATGAATTGATGTCGTTCTTTGATATCACAATACCCAATAATGAATGTATTTGTTTACATACCTCATCCAATAATGATGTTTGTTCATTTGCTCTGATACCGTGAAGAAGTAATTTTTTTGCATTTCGTTCTTTAGTCAACATAACGTATTCGTTCTTAGTTGTTTTTATGTCAGATTTTAATAAAGCCACTTCACTTTTTATTTCTTCAATAGATTCTTTTGTAGACATTTCCAGTTTACGTAATTTTTCATCAAAATCGCTATTGTTAAAATTCGCTTCTCCGACATGCTTCTGACTAATATATTCAGAACGCAATCTATCCAAGCCTTTTTGAAAATTTCTCTCCATCTCCTCAATTTTCGTTGTGAGGTTATGTTGTTGACGCGCCTCAGCACTTGTATTTTGTCTTCTGCCCATTGTTATTATCGATGTTCGCAGACATTTATACAACCGTCTAGTGAAAATTAATTAAAAACTATTACAGCAACACTTCAAACTTTATTATCAAGTTGGACACAGATCACGCACTACTCTTCGGCTGCCATCTTTTTCAATATGATATGCCACGAAATGTAATCTAGCAGCTTCTCCATAATAATTCTTCGGCTAAAGTCTCTAACTAAAATATATCCGAAAATTAATTTGAATTTTCTGGATTATTCCTACCGTGGCATTGGTTCATATTAGACAGGCCCTTGTACAAGCATAATTTCATATTTTTTAAAATAATTATCACTTAAATCTGATAAAATATTCGATGATTGTCTAAGTGTATAATCCTTCAGTTCTTTGCACCCCAACTTAAAACGATTATGTTAAAAAGAACTCAATCTTTTCTCATCGTCAATTTAATTTTTAATAAGACTGCTTCCTTTAAACCTCAAAATAAATGTAAACGGGAAAAAATCATTATAATTTCTATACACACTGAATAATCTATAAAGCCCCTATCGCCACGAAACAGACCTCAATGAGTCGGAAAGAAGCGATCGCTACCAAAATTCCTAAAGCGAATTCAATATCGCCCAGCCAAACGTTAAGCCCATTACAGATTTAACTTTAACCTTTATTCCTCTTTCGAAGTAAAAAAAAAAAACTTCAAAACCGTTTTCTTTTCACGCGTTTATCAGTCGAAACTCTGGAGGCCAGTTCAATAAAGGGAGAAAGAGAGGATGAAAGGAGAGGGAAAAAGAGAGAAGGTGAAAGTTCACCCCTTACGAAAACTTCCAACTTTTTCGTCGGCGAGCGTCGAAAGAAAATTGGTCTCGATCAAAAGCGCTGCAGAGAGAATTGCGAATTACCCAACAGGTCGGTCTGTCTAACCCCGTTCTAACCTCCGCATTTTTCTACCGGGCTAAAGCCATTTAGGGTGGGAAGGATGGATCGATATTTTTGTACCTCGATATACAGAATGGAAAACTTTTTGTAGAGATTGGACAATGTAACAATTCTGCTAGTTGATTCATATATTTTATGAGTGTGGTAAATACGACATAAAATAATCATCATGAAATAAACGATAACATACCGTACTTTGTAAGGTTAGCAGATTAGTTTTCTTAAAATATGATCTTTATTTTTGCTATTCTATTATTATCATGAATTCTCTGTTTTTATGTTATCTACAATAATCTTAATAACATTCTTTCTCCACAATTCTTCCAAGTTACATCTTAGGTTGCTCATACTTTGAATTTTGTTTTACTGCTGATGAACAACACACTTCTTTCTGTGGTGTTACTCTTCTATTGGAGTTCACTTTTCCATCACCATTGTTTTGTCTATATGTAGTTGACCAAAAACCTTTTGGATTATCAGAATTTACAAGTTTATTTCAAGAAAAAAGATCATTTGAATGATGGCATTTCCTGTTGGTCGTAGAAAAAATTCGTTGGACATAAAGTACATAGACATAAGGTAAAAAGCTAAGACAATATCTACTGAAAATATTTAAATACAAAAATTATAGACCAATTAATCATTATCTAGTTAAGACGGGCTAACACATTTGAGACTAATAGAAGCACAGATAAGAATAAAACTATATGAAGACAGTATTACAGGAAAGAGAGGAGAAGAGGAGGCAGAAACACCAAAGAAGCTATAGTAGAAAGAAATTGGAAGAAGAAAATTTGAAGAAACAAGGATATTTATTTAAAATAGGAAAATATTGAAAATTCTGGAAAAGAGATACTTCCTGAACAGATGACTAAGAAATTTTTCCCTAAAAAACAAACATATTTTTGAGTACTGAGGTTCTCCCTATTTTTGGCGAGATAGCATGTTATATCCTGATGAGTCTAACTACCAACGATGGGTGGGGCTCGCTCCTCATCAAGCAACTAACAGAATGCTCATTTTGGCGAATCGCAGGTTGTTGTGTGTTCCACATCAGATTGCAGAATCCAGCAGTTGTGGTGCATAACTGCCGACTACTGTTGACTTATTGGATGCAGTCCAAATAAATGAAAAATTGCATGTGTAAGCCATCCGACGAGAAGTCGGCGAAAGTGTGGGTTGTTTGATTGCGGATAGAGTCTCCCTACATATGCTCGGCGAGAGAGCATATGTCGGTATCCTGATGAATCTAACCGCCAACAGATAAAACACATGCTCTCTAATGTAGGAGGAGATGGGTGGGGCTTGCTCCCGGTCAAGCAAATAACAGAATGCATTGAAAAAAATGCATTTCCTTAATTGCAAAAATTAGCAAACTGTCTCCTACAACTTTGTTTTATGACATTTTGTCGTAATTTCACGAATAGAGGGGGGGGGGGGGGGGAGTTTTACCTATTGAGATAAAAAATCGTCTAATGTCCGTTTGCCTTAACCGATTTTCCTCAATTTGGATTCATTTAAAAGGCAATTGCTGGGACAATCAGATAATCTGGGAGATAAATTATTTAGTTTATAAATGAAATCGCGAGGTGGCGTTACATTCAACAATAGTTTTTTGAAGTTTTGTTCAGTTTTTTCAAATGGAATGGTACAGCTTTTATTACATGACTAGAAAGGTAATTTAAAGAGGAATCATCCAGTGAAAACCCGAAATCGATATCTCTGACATCTCAAGAGATATTTCGATTTTTCTCAAAAAATCAGTTAGTTTTAATTTTTACCGTAATATTAAGTTAAAAATTGGTCTTAATATGGTATAGCTTTTATTACATGGATAGAAAGGTAATTTAAAGAGGAATCATCCAGTGAAAACTAATGTTTGCCTTCTTTCACACTTTACGAAAAATCGAAATATCTCTTGACATGTCAGAGATATCGATTTCGGGTTTTCACTGGATGATTCCTCTTTAAATTACCTTTCTAGCCATGTAATAAAGCTGTACCATATTAAGACCAATTTTTAACTTAATATTACGGTAAAAATTAAATCTAACTGATTTTTTCAGAAAAATCGAAATATCTCTTGACATGTCAGAGATATCGATTTCGGGTTTTCACTGGATGATTCCTCTTTAAATTACGTTTCTAACCATGTAATAAAAGCTGTACCATTCCATTGAACAAAACTTCAAAAAAGCTATTGTAGAATGTAACGCCACCTCGCGGTTTCATTTATAAACTAAATAATGTATCTCCCAGATTGTCTGATTGTCCCAGCAATTGCCTTTTAAATGAATCCAAATTGAGGAAAATCGGTTTAGGCAAACGGACATTAGACGACTTTTTATCTAAATAGGTAAAACTCGCCCCCACTTCTTTATTCGCGAAGTTACGACAAAATGTCATAAAACAAAGTTGTAGGAGACAGTTTGCTAATTATAACTGAGAATTTTTCTTACTCGGTTAACACTTGAAAATACACAAAAAAATTATTTTTAAAAATGTTTAGCTCGTCACGCCCTCTTGCAGTCGTTTTAGAAGCTTAAAAATATTGTTGGTGAATTTCTCACGGTCAGTTTTAGGTCACATCTATAAAGGTTATAAAACAAGAAGTAAAACAAATATATATATATATATATATATATATATATATATATATATATATATATATATATATATATATATATATATATTACAATTAAAGAAATGCATTTTTTCCTAAAAAATATAAAAAATAAAAATTTCCCACCGTTCAAAAACAGAATTTCCACATTGAGCTTAGACAACCAAAAATCGATTTCCCGACAATGATTCCTTAATAGTTTTTACCCCCTTCTCGAGCTGACAAGTGTGTTTCGTATAAAACGTGTTTTATCTCGACTAGCCGTTGTACTACACATGAATTTTCCTCTGTGTAGCGGTGCTTTATAGGAATGCCCGGAAAAAGGGGGGTGGAAAACCGAACCCAGCTCCCCGCTAAAGCGAGAAAGAGTAAAAGAGAAGGGGAGAAAGACGGAAATATCGACGTAATCTGTCGATAATAGGGGATTGGTAAGGTAAAGTCAATTTTTAAACCGGCTTTTTAAAAAATTTATTCGAAAAGAAAACTGCTTAGAGGCGAATCTGGTTTTTGTACTGAACTTCCTTTTGTAGCAGATTATTTAAATAAATCGAATATTAATTGTTTGTATTAGCTGCAAGCCCAAAGTTGGAATGAAATTATTTATTGTATATTATACATGCATATGTAAATTGATATTGTTATTCATAATAGCAGTGTTGTATACCGAAATTAAAGGTTAAAATGTATATTACTATCGATTATTGGTGATTATAATCAATTATGTAAATCGTGATAATCGTGATTAATTAATTGATAAATAAATAAATACTACCAAGAAACTACTTTTACAATTGCCTTTAATAATAAGTTTGTAAATTTTAGCTTCATAACGTGAGTTTTGCGAATAATACTATAAATACACAATAAATGTCTACTTCCACATTCCTGAGGGATCGGATGTTCCTTTCATTCCTGATGGGATGGGAAGAGGTATATTTTAAATTTTTCCTTTCATTCTGAACAATTTCTGCCTAATGCCTCTTATTCTATATACCTTTTCTAGAGTATTTCACTGCAAGGCTATCATCAGACATGGCGACCTGGGTGGCTTGACCTAGGATGGACGACCCAATGATCAAATAATCAAGATATTTTAAATTGGGTGTTCACACGGAGTGGCGCGACCTGATCGACCATTGATGACTTTACTGCGGTCCAGCAGGTGGCCGCCATTTAGTCGGCTATAGATTTCCAATCACCCTGCCATACGTTGTTCCAGGAAGCGAACAGTTGAATGGATTCACTTGATGTGGATTTTTAAAGTTCAACAGTGCCCTGTTACGTAGGATGTTGGCTTTTGTATATATATTATTGTGTATATATATATATATATACATATATATATGTATATATATATATATATATATATATATATATATATATATATATATATATATATATATATATATATATATATATATAGGTGAATATATGGGTGTATGGATACCCAGGCCTGCGCTGTGGGTGATGGTTTTCAGGTCGCGCATCAAGTTCTTCGCTTCTATATCATTCAACAATCTCTTGCTTGGTTTAGTCAGTGATTTTTTGCCCTTAATTATTTGATTTATATATTTTACAGCTCCTGAATTCAATATACATTATAAGTGACCTGGCAACTGAAATTTCTGAAGAATTATTTAGGCTTGTCTCGTGTGTCTTTTCGACTTGGCCCGAAAGCATTGATCGTCTTTATCGCCCTGTTATAGTCGCTTTCTTTGGACGATGACATTCTAAAATGCATAATTACTGGTTATTAGACATGGGATAGCTAAAAAATCTAGAGAGTATGAAGATGAACCAAAGCCGAATAAAACCACGTCTAAGACAATTAAAAAGTCATGTTAACTGTTTTTTTTTAACAGTTTTCCATCTAAAGCGGTCCTGGGTTTCTTTTCCTGTGCTTTCATCATTAAGTTTTTTGTTTTCTCTTTATTAATGATTATAATATTTTTTCTAAATTCTGCCTGAAAAATATTCTAATATTTCTTCTGACTCTGCTATTAGTACCGTACCATCAAAAATAGTAGAGAGCTAACTTGTCCTATTACAGACCAATATGAACGTTTTATTTTCAATAAGATAAAGTAACATTTTCCTCTGTATCAAGTAATTCCAATTATATTTTCCCGCATGAATCGTTCCCTCGAATAAGTTAAACGACAAATTTCGATATATGTATGTAGAACGGTACAATGATAAATCCATAAACCAATATCACCAGGAAGCCCAGATTGATTTAAATCCCGCTCTTCAAATTCGGAATTACGTATAACTGGTACCGCAAAGGCCCTTAACACCGAAAAGGGATCTTTATTCCACCCCAATTTCCGATCCCTTACCAATTCGGGTGGTAACGTACAAGGGACAAATAAAAAATACACATGGATACGCACGCACACACACGCAAACACACACATACAGTCTCACACGTCTGCAAATAGTGTAATTAAATCGGAAGCAGTAAAAAGCGGGATTTGCATGCAAGAATTAATCCGAGCGATACGGGAGTGCTTTTGATGGCAAATTTAATCACGTTAATTGTTTCAAAATACTAACGCGTACAAAAAAACCGATTATAATTAACTTTGGTTATAAACAATTCGTTAAGTTCAAGATTATAGTTAACAAACGTGTAAACATTGTTTTTTTGGTGGTGTTTCAGGTGAACTAGTTACTGTATTTGATGTAATAGTAATTACGCAAAATGAGAGTATTTTCAGCGTATAATATTCTTAAAAGATTAACCTGAATGAAGGTCTATATTGCATTTTGATCAGAAGAGAACACCTATTGATTTCTTTTGGAAACATAGACTTTTGAACTGGTGAACTGCTATCATTCTGATTTGCACAAATCAGTCCAGTCAAAAATGAATTTCCTCCATTTTTTTTATAACTTGAATTGTATTTTATTTCGCAGTGTATGTAATGTTTTCATTGTTGTTTGCTAGGCTTAATTCTTGAAAACGTCCAGGAATTGACAAATGCAATACTAGGTTTTGCTACACCAATAAATATTCAGCAATGGTAAAAGTTAATGAGGTAGAAAGAAGTGCTATATCCATTGCTCGGGGTGTCATACCAGACTGTGGTCTTATCGATACTTCATCTTGAAATAGTTTTATGGGAGAGTGTAAAGATTAGAGATGAGGTAATAAACAGATTGCGATTCCCTGACGATATGATAATTTTGGAAGAAAATTATAGAATATTAGCATACAGGCGAAAGCTTGCAAATAGATATAAATATTATCACACGTATGATAATCTCCAAAACCTTAATTGAAATTGCAAAATTAAAAGTAAATAGAAATAGTTTAAAAAGCAAACTATTTAGAAGCATTCATGGATTCTGAATTACAGTATTACAATGTAATTCGCATTAGAATTGAAGAGTTGTATGGCGAGGTTTGACTTTGAGTTTGTGAAATTTCAGCCAGAAATGGCTGAACTGTTTTCTGGCCTCCATTACTTTCCAGTATCGAAACTTGGACTTTAAAGGCTCAAATAACAAAAAAAAATCGAGACCTTCGAATTTTTGATGTAATATTATGAACGTATATTTTTTTTCATATTCTACATACTATTATCTATTTTTCCCAAACATTTGTCGTTCCGCTTAACAAGTTTTTGACTTCTAACGTCAAAGAAATCTGCCGCCTGGAGAGGCTCAATCCATGACTTCAGTTTTAACTTCTTCGTCGTTGAACACCAAGGAACTCCTTTAAGTACCAAAACAAGTACACACTAAACACCAAATCACTTTTTTTAAACTTCTCGACGCACGTTTCGCTAACCATGTTAGCATCATCAGGATATGATATAATCTAATTCTAAAACTAAACTATGTTCTATTTATATGATAACCCTACCTAACGAAACGTGTAAAAATTATGAACCGTGAAGTTTACTGAGTCTTACATTACTAATTGAAAAAGTTGACTGAACGGAATAGGTCCTTTATCCCGGTTCATGATTTTCTTGTTTACACTTTTTACCAGTCTTAAATTTCTAATATCTATATTGTGATCATGCTCGATTGCATGTTGGGCAACATAAAGATTTTTCATTTCTCCATATCTAATGTGGGCAATGTGTTCTTTAAATCTCGTTACCAAAACAAGTGAAAATCACTGGGTCCAAGGTCTGGACTGTAAGGTGAATGATCCAGTTCTTCCCATACAAAAGACCTGATTAGATCTCGTGTTTGTGCAAAAACATATGGCCTTGCATTGTCATAGAACAACATCTCACCAGTATGCAACAAGACAGTATGCTACGCCGCTTGTTTTCTTAACTTTCTTGCACTCAAGAATGGAATTACAGATCGTCTATCATAGTAGGCTATCGTATCTCATAAGTCGGCGGACTTAATTTTCTTAAACATTATAAACTTCTACAGCTCAGCATACAAACAGATGATACGGCTGCAAATGGTGCCTAAACGCATGCAAAGCATTCTGGGAGAAGAGGCGCAAGCGCGCAAACGGACCTTGTTAAATAATATACCCCTTAATATTTGTTATTTAAATGGGAAATTAAAATTTGCGATGCGGCACCTCTTAATATTAAGAGCTCTAACTTTCACAGTAGTTTTTTTCGTTATTTATAATATTTTCGATACCTTTAAGAAAAAAAAGTCGATTTTTTTGAAACAGTCTAATATATATAGTGTAGAAATACCCTCTAAATCAATCATTTAATGGTAAATACAAATTCTAAAACAATTCTAAAAACAAAATAAAATGTTTGATGGAAGTGCATTGAACAAACAAATCGTGGAAAAATGGTTGAGTACAATTAATTATTTATATTTATTAGGCTTTACGCCGCATAGAAATAACAATAAAACATCTCATTCCATTTCTAACACTTACACAAACAGTAACTGGCAATTGATCAAAACATTTAATAAAAAAAAACTAATCTGAAAACGAGATATACAGAGACGGCTTCAATGATATTAATTTACAGAATATGTATGAAGTTATAGCACGATCTAAAAGTTTCGTCTGTTGTCTCAACTATATATTTTCAAGAAACTAAAGACCATTACGGATTATTCGGCCATACGACTACATATGCAAACCTAAGTGTGTATCAAATGGAGCTCGGCCTCCAGAGACCTTTTCCCGTCAACCCCATACCCAGCCCAACTTGGCGGCGGGGCGGCCAAATTTCGTCTCTCAACTACACCAGTTTAAACTTAATCTTGAAATTTACCGCATTTAGGATGCGCACCTCTCCTAAAACGTCTATCCTGTAACCAGCTACATCTCTTATTATTCCGGAAAGTTTTTGGGACATGGCGAATTCGAAATTAAAGTGTGGGATAACTGTATTTGGGATCCGGGTTAGATTAGAGGATTCGACACTGTAAACATTTTTAGATGGTGCTTTGTTGCCTGAACAAACTCATTTTAAGTTGATTACTTTTCTAACTATTCGCACACCGACAACTTCAACATGGTAATATTTATTTAATTTTATAAACAGTGGGATGCAAACACACACACACAAGCACACTGTGTCCAATGGGAGAAGTGACTGATTGTACCAGCTGCGCCATATTTGAATATTTATTGATCGTGCGTCATGTAATGTGTGTATTTTAAATGTATTAAGAATGCCACTATTCATTCGTACTCTTTATGGTAGTGAAGCAGTGAACAGTAAAAAATGTTTACTGATTTATAAAATCAAGTGATAGCAGAGTAAGCACGTCCAGGTGAATCAGTAACAATTGGAATTGTAGAATAGGTTCTAAAGTTGACTGAAATTGATGAAATTAACTATCAGGTGGCCTACCGATTGCCAGGCTGCTGAGTGCGCTCAATGGTATTCCATGACTTTAGTAGGTATTTGTTAAAAATGGATAACAGAAGTGTTTAAAAAAATTACGATGGTTTGTATCGTTGTTTTGATTCAATAGATATCTACTTTATTTAATTTTGAATCAGTACCCCTTTTTTGTATAATCAATGGTTCATTGACTTTTTCACAATTCTATGGAATATATTATACCATTCTTATATGATTATTATATTTGCAAAATGTAATAAATCGGTTTATAATTAAATTTAATAAAAATAAGTTAATTAAATTCATTCTTCTTATATTTTATTTTTTGATGCCCTGTAACATGCCCCATAACAACTTTTTCCAAATTCCATTTTGTTGATTTTAGTATTCTAAAGTGTAATATTCTTTAGTATAAGTATTCTTTATATATTGTTGGCTTTGGTTAACATGTTAACATTAATTTTAAGTAAAGAGACAGTGAGTTAACAACAAAAACTAAGTTATTAGATTAGATATGTTTCATATATTAAAATGACGATTTCCAAGCAGAAAATTGTTTTAATGTACAAAGTTATCTTACTTACTTAATGTTTAAGCCTTTATACTGTTAGGTGCCAGACATGTCGAGTTGAGGTTGTCTTTTATACGTCTCCCTCCATTTTTTCCCACCTTACGTTAGTTCCTTAATTTATTCCCATATTATGCCCTTTTTTCCAGCCCACTCTCTAATCCCATCATTCCATGCTCTTTTTGGTCTTTCTTTACAGTTTTTCCCTTGCACTCAAGGTGCATTTTGCTGAATTCTATACCCATTAAATGTTTCCCTCTTTCTAGTGTAATAATGTATTTTTAGTTATTCTGCTTCGTGCATTGCTGTATCTTTGTATTTTTTGACAAATTTATAATATATTTCATTAGAAATGTTTCAATTTATACACTTGTCTGATAAGTATTTCTTCTAAGCGGTTATTATAGGATTTCAGCCCAACCTATCTTACATGTCTCTTTAATAATATTCTGGTCACCGATACTCAGTTAAAGTTAAATGTATAAGTTAATATTAAAAGTATAAATTAAAGTATAAAGTTTTCATTTCATAGACCTTTAATCGCCAATAAATGGCGGGTTAATCATCTATATTCATTATTACATCTATAAAGGTTATAAAACAAGCAGTAAAACAAATATATATATATATATATATATATATATATATATATATATATATGTATATATATATATATATATATATATATATATATATATATATATATATATATATATATATATATATATATATATATATAGAAATGATGAAATAGATGAAAAGCATAAATTAAAAAAAAATGTTTCCTTTAAATTATTTATCTTGACGATTGTTCTAGAATGAAACGTTGTTGACTTTACCATGTCAAAAACTAAATATCCGAAGAAACTAAGTGGAGTCTTTTCTGCCACAAACAAGCAGCAGACCTTAAGCGAATTAGGAATCCTCGCCATAGCAGGTTTAAATTTTAACACGTTTAATAAGCTCTTACGGCTGCAGACGACAGCTTTTGTCTGCGGTTAAATTGTATAAACTTAATTCGTCCGAGCCACATACGTTCAAATTCATTTTGCAAATGGATGCGAACCATTCTAATCTGCCGCAGACCTACGACTGTTTTGTCGGGGAGAGGTTTGTCGTCTTTCAAAAAGCCGAAACTGGACTTTTAATGCAAAATAAACTTATGTAAATTTGATGGGAGGCTTTAGTTAGTGGAATGAAATGGTCTGCAATTTTCTGCGGCTACTTCCAATGGCCGTAGGTTTCGCACAAAGTCTTTCGAAACATCCGCAATTATCATGCAAATACTTCGGTTTCGGAGATCCTTTTGGGACAGTGTTAGGATAAAATAGTTAATGTTATTATTAACAGAAATGTTATTTTATCCCGAATCTATCAAGTTTAGTAAAAATAAGTAAATATATTTATAGTTTTTTATCATAAATTTGAAATATATTGTATAATTATTTATGACATAATTGCCATATATACACATATATATATATATATATATATATATATATATATATATATATATATATATATATATATATATATATATATATATATATATATATCTTAATAAATTAGAAATATTTGTTAATAGTTAATAGATTTTGTTTTTGAAACAATCTTTTGCTGAAGAAATATGCTGCTGAGAAATAGAATTTTTTCACAAAGTAACAGAAGAACTTCATTGACCAGATTAATATTTAAGTTATTTCTAGTAATTTTTGAAATAACTTTTTCATGCAGACGTTTGTAGCGTTTAAAAATTATCGGCCGTTACAGGTAGCATTGTCTTGAGCATATCTTGCTTCAAAGCGCTTCTGAATACCGCGCGGTGAATACGAAGGCAGTAGAAAACCTCGCCTGGTGTTGAATATTCGTCTCCATATCAAAGAGACGGACAGCGACCTAGTAGTCGACGCCGCAGACAGTTCAAGTTAAGTAATTCTTCTATTAGAGGTATATTTATTAGGTGACCAAGCCTTGCACAGGCTTTTTTTTTGGTATGTTTTTAGAGGGTCTTAGCGGACGTATAGAGATTCGGACGCTTTAGACTTCAAAAGTTTTACGGACATTTTAGTTACCAGAAATTTTTCATCCTGGACATTTATGGTACCAAACGTAATACTTCGTACATGTCAGTAGCCGCTCATTTGAGTCTTTTTGAAGTAGATAATCTTTTCTCCCACTTTAAGGGTATATTTTATTTTTTTGATTCCGCTTTGATTAGCTGGCGCCCTTATTGAAGACCCGTCGAAATCCATCTGTGACCCAAAACCCAACTGTCTCCGGTGAACTGCTACCGTAGCCGTAACCCAAATAAGACACAATACACAAGACGTTATAATATTTAACTTAATCAGCGAAATGATATGAGAACTTGTCAAATTTCAAAGACAGTCATGCCAACTTAAAAAACAAATGGCTGTATGTCAAGGCTAATATGTCAAGCGCGCGAATTTAAAAAAAAAATCAGTTTATTTTTTGATCAGAGTCCTTTTCGGAATACATTATTAAAAAACTTGCAAAAATATGGTCAACATTTCAACTAGTAATTAAAATATGGATGATTAAATCTTTTATTAAAAATCAATAACACTTATCTATGCATTTATCAATTTATTTACTCGAAATTTTTATTTTGTCGTTTATAGTTCTCATTTTCTTTCAAAGAAATACTGCCTAATTAATTTACATCATGATGCGTTTTAATATCTATTTATTTATGTATGTATCTTGATAACATATCTGAAACAGTTCCACTTTAATTATTTATGTCCACCACAGTACATAAATTTTATTGTATAATATAATGTAAATAGCCATCGTAAATCACGTGTCGTTATATGTACGTCAAACCCATACAATAGACCCTGTATGCCTACTCATAGAGTAGAAATTACAGGGGAAAATGTTCTTTTGACGTTTCCTCCATCGATTACATGCAAATTTTTAGTTTCAATAAAAAGAAAATAGTTTAGCATTACCATCATTACTTTCATAGAGCCCGTTTAGAATCCCCACAAATAACCCAAGTTAACAAAACAAAACTCCGCAGTTACTGAGACAAAAAATTAACAATATTTGTCGTAAGAAGAAAGATTTAAGATTCCCAGACTACATTTATAGAGAAGAAAGGAAAAGGGAGAACAAAAAAGGAGAGTATTTAAAGCGAACGAGGGTAGATATTATGAAAATGCGGTTGTCTCTATAACTTAGAGGAAAATTAAAGTCGAAGAAAAATTGAGTCATTTAACGAAAATATCGCGTCACGTAATCTAAATAATTTAGTGGAAAGGAAAAAAAAAGTCGTTTTACGCCTTGCTTAAATTCGTTACGGGGTAAGCAGTGCATCAAATGGATTACGACTTTTGTTTGAATTTGTTTTTAATTAAACAAATAATCGTTCTCATTTTTTGGTGTTTTAAAAATTATTTACTGATACTATTCTATACGAGTATGACCTCAGCCATGGCCATTAATTTTGTTGAGCCATTGTTGAAGAATTATGTGTTTTAGAGTGGCTCAAATAATCCAGCTTAGATCTGCATGGTCTTCCGGGGGACGATACAGCATTGGTAAACGCGGTCCAGTCTGTTTAGCTTTTCGCGCTTGTCTTTTGGCTGCGGCGTTTTGGCTATTATTTACTCATGGAGATGCATAGCTCTGTATGTTTCCTCACACACACGCTTGATATGGATTTTTTTAGACGGCCTTCTATCTTTTTTGTACCTCCCAGATTTCGTTTATTGACCTTTAATTCATCACAGAGGAGGTTCTTCGGCATCCTAGTGTCCTGCATCCTTTGGTACTAACCTAATCATCTTAATCAAATGATTTACTAACAGGTGTCCTAAAAAAAGTTTCTTTTTGATATTGCGATATAAAAAAAAGAAAGGTATCCATTAAAAATCCTTTATTAATTATTAAAAAAGAAATTTTTGGAAATACTTTTTTAAAAATAATCATCAATAATCAATAATAAATCAATAATCAAATAGTCATCGAAATGCAAACCTTCACGCTCACGGCATTCATCTAAACGAACAGCAAAATTCCTTAGGACGGCTCGGCACATAATCTCTGGAATGGCTGCCATTTCATGTCGGATATTTTCTTTTGGCTGCACCAAAAAACCCGATTTATTGACGTAAACTTTCGATTTTAGATAGCCCCACAAAAAAAAGTCCATAGGGCTCAAATCAGGACTACGTGGAGGCCAATTTATGTTACTTCTCCTGGAGATCAATTTTTTTCGGAACATTTCACGAACTCGTGACAGAGACGTGTTGGAAGTGTGTTTTTTGATTATAAACAGCAAAGTTTTGCAGTTCAGGTACCAACAAATTGTCCAACATGCCACATAACGCTCTGAATTGACAGTAACTATCCGTCCCCTGCCGTCTTCAAAAAAGCTCATGCCGATTATTCTTCGCGCTGAAATTGCCATACGGTGACTTTAGGCGAATCTAGGGGTTTTGGATGCCTGTATAATATAAGATAAGTAATGTAGGGAGTTTGGTTTCGGGTTAGTTACAATCGAGTAACGACAGTTCTGCTTATTTACATAACCTTTGAGATAAAAACTAAAATTCTCGTACGCACAACGTACGGTCTACTCCCGAGAAATGCTCCAAACCGAATAAATTCCTAAACGCGGGGCTATCGATTGACATGCGCCCCGCGCCCCTCACAGATATTGCGTTTGAAATAGAATGCCAATGAAATAGAATTTTGTTATGGGACACCTTGAACTAACTAAGCTTAGAGACAGATGTGTATGATTCTGCTTTCATCTTTCTTGAAGTGTGAAGATTGCAAATTTGAAAAATATTTTATATTTTGTGAAAAATATCGTGGATTGATCCAAATGGTCAAATCGGGTAAATTTAAATCAGTAAGAGAGGTTTCATTTTTTTCTTTCTCAAGGTTTCAACAAGGAGTAAGAAATATTCTATGGCGAATTTCTTAGCTGTATTCCTGTTATGGTGGTCGAGTAGTCAGTTCTACGTATTGCTTGTTTCTCTATTCTTTGTTTGTTACACTATTTGTTTAATGGTATTTTCCAGTCATTTCTATTTTCATTTTTGTCTCATAGTCGTTGTTTTTCTAATTCCCTTTCAGTGTATGTCTTAACCACTGCAATTTGCGCCTTTTTTTTCCTGAATTTTTTCCATATTTGTAATTCCCATAACTCCGTCGATTATTGTTCATTGTGGCTAGTACATTTTGAAAATAGATCTGGCACTTTTTTATGATTATTTGTGCTTTGTTTATATCTTGCTTATTCTCCATATACAGTGGTGGATAAAAGTATTGGCACAGCATATTGTCTTTCTAATAAAAATTTATATTTTGAAAATACAAACGTAAAAAAATTAATCAAATGATTATTTTATATTTCCAACTAAAATCTAAATTTTTCACAGACAAAAATTGTTAATTTCAAACCGAATAGATAACATTTAAAAGGAATATAATGTCAAAAATTGAATGGACAAAACTATTGGCACCCTTAAATGTTTATAAAATATTTGAAACCAAGACGCTGATAAAAATTTGTTTCTACCTTCCTAGGAAAAGTATTTGTATTCCTAGGAAAAGTATTTATTGTGGTCGAATTTTACTATCGCGTAGTCTTCTGATATGTGCATTGGTCGAAGTATTTAAAAAATAAATAATTTTAAATAAAATGGGTCGTAAAGGACAGGAAACTACAGTGACTGAAAGACAAATAATAGTTAATCTGTATCGTGATGGTAAATCATATTCTGAAATTGCGAACATAGTGAGCAAAAGTCGTTACACTGTTTGTAATGTTATTAAAAGATTTAACAATAGCGACAATATTCAAAATATTCCAGGAACAGAGCGAATTACTCGAATGTTTAGAGAGCAGGATAATAAAAATATCAGTGCTAAAACCCTACGGAGAGTTCTGCATCGTGCTGGTTATAAAGCAAGGGTTGCCAGAAAGAAACCGTACATTAACAAGGGCAACCAAAAAAAGTGCTTGCGGTTCGCAAACCGGTATGTTGATAAAACTAATGAGTTTTGGGAGATAGTAATATTTTCGGACGAAAGTAAATACAATATCTTTCACTCGGATGGACGGTCTCTTCTCTGGAAGAATCAAAACAGAACTTGAGTTAAAGAATTTACATCAAACAGTTAAGGGGAGGGCGAGAGTATTCTAGTGTGGGGATGTATGGCTGCAGGAGGCGTTGAAAGTCTTGCCTTCATTGATGGAATAATGAACAAAACCATTTATTTACACATTTTAAGAAACAATCTAGGACAAAGTGCTGAAAAGCTGAATATTGCCAACAGTTTTTATTTTCAACAAGACATATATACAGCTTATAAAGTAAAACAGTGGATAGCTTATAACGTGCCACATCAGTTAAACACCCTTCCTCAGTCACTTGACCTGAATGCTATAGAAAATCTGTGGAATAAACTTGAAAAGCGGATCAGAAAACATCACATATCAAGCAAAAGTCAATTGAAGGAAATTCTTCTACGAGAATGGACGTCCTTATGGCAAGAAATTACTGAAAAACTAGTCCAATTCACGCCAAATCGTCTAAGAGAAGTTATCAAGAGAAAAGGAATTCCTAAAAAATATTAATTTGGTATATGGTTCTTTCATTAGGTGACTGGGCTAATTATTTTGTCCATTCAACTTTTGACATATTAATTGTAAATTTATTTTATCTATTTCATTTGAGTTTAACAATTTTTTTTGCATAAAATTTAGATTTTGGTTGGAGGAAAGTAAAGTTGTGAAGTTTTGGAAAATTTCATATCTTTCTTAATGCTTTAGTACTGCATGTATGGTAACAAATGGATACAACTTTCAGATTAGATTTATACATAACTTATAACCGAATCATCAGAACTAGCACTAACTATTTCTACCACTCACTCGATTTGACATATTTTGTTTGAGTTTATATCTTAGGACAGACTACAGGGAGTAAAGAGTTTTGTAACCTTCATAATAAGATTTCTAATATCTGCCGTGATGTTATTGTTACCGTCTTGTTTGCTTCCCAGATACTGAAATCATTATCCAGTTTTGTTTCGTTCTTCGATTAGTTCTCTAAATAAAAACGATATGGGGAAAATAATTCCAGTAAATATTATCTAACCACGACATTATTAATAAATCAAGAAATATGAGATATTTTATTTATGATTTTTTAAATTATAAATAAGAACTACTCAATTTATAAAATGAAAAAAAAATACGTAATACAATTTCCTTATTTAAAATTAAAATAAATCTCTTTGTTCAAAGACCTATGTATGAATGGTAATCACATATCGAGTAAGAAAAATAAACATTATCGTTTCTTACCATTTTTATAAAACAATTAAAAATCGCTGAAACTTACCTGTAACAAAAAGAGCAATTAAAATCATATTTTATCACAGTAAAATAAAGAGTTTAAAAAGCATAAAAAACGAAAACACCAAAATCGAGAATACTAAACTTAATGACGCCTAATTAAACAGAAAGAGAAATTAAATTTCTAAAAAGTCCACCTTAAGTTGACAAAAGTTTTGTCGCAATAAACAAATTAGAGTGAACTCGTCGACCTGAGCCTTTCGGTGAACTTTTCAGCGGCAACTTCTCCACGTAGAAATTCTAAAAAAGGTCCCCCTTTTCGTCTATTTAATTTCCCTACGCTACTGACAATCATAACTAACGAAAA
Source organism: Cosmopolites sordidus (assembly GCA_031761425.1). NCBI lineage: Eukaryota > Metazoa > Arthropoda > Insecta > Coleoptera > Curculionidae > Cosmopolites > Cosmopolites sordidus. The sequence continues at coordinate 2,274,919 of JARFXV010000063.1, read as the reverse complement.
CTTCCTCCTTGTGACTTGTTTTTTATCTTCTTTTAATATTAAATTAAGCTTCCATAACGAAACACAATTAGGTATCTTTGTTTCTCGTCCGTTCGAAATGTAATTACAAAAACCTTTTTAATCATAAATTCTGAGGGGGATTACAACTTTCCGGGCAAAAAGGACTAACGGACGTTTCCGTAAGTTTTAACTGATTTTTTTTATGTTTCTTTTTCCAAGGAACGGAAGAAATTCAAACGGGAGATAAAAAGGTGAAATTATAAGATGGTTTTTGTTAAACGTTTCGTTTAAAAAAACATTTACCTCAAAGAAAATTTGCAGTTTCGTATAAATATAGAAATCGCTACTTTAAATTTTAAAGTAGGGGTGAGGGGGCCAACTGAACCAAAAAGACTTTAATGATTTTTTTTGAATTGAATTAAAAGAAAATACTTTTTTTTTGATAATAGAGTAGTTGCTTCATAATTTCGAATAGCTAAATTAGTCAACAAAATATTATAATTAAAAAAAAAATATATAAGTGTACAACCGCATCAAGTGGTTCAACCGACCCCAACGCAGGGGTAATTGAACCACCAGTTGGGGTGAATACTTCACTACGGCTAGTTTTCCTCCGACGTTTGCGGGGTATTTTAATATCTATAAAAAATTAAATTTTAATTTAATTAGTAAAGACCGGATTTTATGCATTTTACATATATATGCAAATTCTGCATATTTTGTGATTTTAAAGGAAAAATGCATATTTCAGGAACTATTGCATATCTAAGCATGTTTTGGGATTTCTGTATTCTTTTCTTACGTTTTAGGTCCCGGTCTGCAGATTGGGTTTTCCCTAATGGGGCAATAAAATAAAATAAGTACAAAGGGTGGGTATTCCTGACCAGATGTTTTAACTTGGATATCTTTACATGCAACTTCTATTTTTATTTGTTTTCTCATATTTGTTATTGTTTGCAAAGTTTACAGACTGGTGCCAGTCTAAATTCGTTGCTCGACCGCCTAGTGACCTAGTACCGACGCCTAGTGACTTAACTTATATTTATTCTGTAAAGCTGTTTGTCAGTATTATTCAGGTTGTCGTTTGTTGTAGTCGCAGTTCTTATTGTGCAGTTAGTAAGTGCAAACATGAAAAAGTCTGGGCCCATACAGTCAACGCTGAAGCAGTCATTTGAGATTTTTAAAAACAGAAACCATGACCAGTCAGAATTTAACGTAGATCTATGTAAAACGTTCTTGGCTGCTAATATTCCTTTAAACAAGTTAACCAACACGCAAGTTAAGGCCTTTTTGCAAAAATATACAAAATTTAATGCTCCAGATGAATCAACATTAAGAAAAAACGTCGTTGGAAGGGTATTTGGTACCGTGATAGATGAAATAAAAAAAGAAATTGGAGGTACACAATTTTCTAGTTCAGAACCTTGAAGCACACATAACTAGAGCGTTTTATAATTTTTCGAATTAATATTAATATTTAGTATAAGTTTCATATAAACATTGTATTAGGTGTTAACTGAATTAATAAAGTATATTATATTATAACTTGAATTTATCTTTATTCAATACTCAATCACCTAATTAAATGAAAATGTAATTTAGGAAATCAAAATTTAGTTGCATATTCACTACATATTTACGGATTTTTTGCATATATCCTGCATAAATTTAAAAAAATATGTGCATATATATGCCCATATTCTTAAGGTTTTTGGTTGCCTATAATCCGGTCTTTATTAATTAGTATATTTATAGGTTATTGAAATTAAAAACATCTATTATACATGGTCTGTCATCAATTTGTTAGGTTATAATCTCAACTTGGCAAAAATGATTGTATGTGAAGAAAATAAATAACTACTAACTGTTTTTGAATGATAATAATAATTCGATCTTTCTTTACATACCACAATTAATGAATAATCTTGACAATCTTTAATGAATAAACTATTCACTACAAAATATCACAATAATAAATGTTACACTGGTTAGCTTTATAAGTATTTTTTGTGTACGGTCGAGATGCGCGCGCAAGTCTGATACTTTGGATGGTTCAACCGCCCCTACGATTGATGATTTAATTGACCCCATCTGATTTTATTGCGGTAATTAGTAAATAAAAAATTATTAAAAACTTATAAATCAAGTGAGGAATTTTAAAATATATATATATGCAGACATTACAACTTAAATTTTTTGATTATATTTCAAAATTCAAAACATTTTGTCGAGAGCTAAAAAAAAGTTTACAAAACACAAAAATTTGAATTTTTGAAAATTAAATAATCACAATGATTTCAAATTTTGGGCAAATCAGGGGTTAACATATTAGAACATAATTCTAAGGGGACGTTTATTTTTTTTATTTTTATTGAATTTGTAAGTCGACTGCTTTGATTGCCTCGTGGTTCAATTAACCCCTAAACGCAAATTCACATATTGGTAGTCTATAAAAGCAATCGGATTTATGGTGTAGAAATGATTCAATGGTATCTTTATAATATGTTATTGTTGATTCTAGAAAACTGTTCTATATTGTAGTTGGATAGCTGTAGTTTATTTTTCATCTTAACGCATGAGGAATTTGATGCAACTTGAAAAAATGTTGTACAATATTAGGTGTATAAATAAAGTAATTTTTTATAATATATTTATTTAATTGAAATTACAATTCTACAGTGTCCATATCGCATCTGGAAATAGTTTGTCTATTCTTTGCTCGTGCTCAGATACTGGAATCCTCTTCAGCTGTTCGCTGCGACGTTTTAAATCTTTTCCAGTGATATACTTTGGTGTGCATTTTCAAACATGGGAAAAGGAAAAAGTCACAAGTATACAAGTCTAGTGAATAAGGGGCCTGCGGAGCCACAGTGATGTTTTTAATTGCCAAAAACTCGTGAACTGAAATCGTTCTGTAGTAAGGCGCATTCCTGAGATTCTTGATATTCGGACTTACAGGAATGACCCTTTTTCAAAGTCTTTCAGAATTTGCTGTTTACCGTTTGACCTTGAAGCACAAATTCCTTATGAACGATCCCCTAGCAATCAAACATCAAACCGGCATGCTTTTTATCTTTGATTTGGTCATTCTGGCTTTTTTGGTGGTGCTAAAGTTGGAGTTTGCCTGGTCGGGCCTTTCTTCATCGCCAATTCATTGGTCAAATCTGATGAACGATTGTGTGAGTCAAATTCGATTCTTCACTGATCATTCTGACCTTCAATCGACGATCAGAACGCACAACACCTCGGATTCTGTGCACATTTTCATCACTTTTATCAGTTGAAGGTCTTCCCCTGCCAAGTTCATATTCAATTCAGTCTTAGCCTTTTGAAAATGGCTTAAACCACTTGAAAACCTGTTAAAGTTTGGCACAAGTTTCCGTCGCACTATTCCCAAGTCTGAAACCAAATTTAATGGCGCACCATTGCACGAAATTGTTATCGCTCATTTTCAGAACGTACTAGAACAATCCGGTCAATGAAAATAATTGTTACGGCCCGCAAATGACTATGGGAAGGGTCAAAGTCGTAATGGAGATGCATCAGATTTTGCATGTTACCCCTCCAAAGGGAAAACCAACAGTATTGTCAGGTCACACACGTTTCGCCGCCAGTCTCATTACCTCATTTACAGATCTCAATATGCAATTTAGAGTAGAGTTCAGTAATAAAACTGGCTAATTTTTAATAGAATTGATGTATATAGTATGAATACAATCTGAGAAAGACTATTGAATTCTCATTATATAATCAAAAACTAAAAATTCTAAGGTGGTTATGGCCAGCAATAACAACTAATAAGTCTATGGTAATTGCACAGTTATAACCAAAAGCTTGTGGTCGAAGTAGGTAAGTATGTCGGTGCATATAGATCTCGACAGAATGTGGTTCCAACAGAATACTTCTACGTCGTACAGTGGTACTAAAAATTAGGTTTTTAAAGAATAAACTTGTAGCTTTTTAATGTGTCAAAGGTTTATTACAGATTATATTCTACACATTTCGCCTTATTAGGGCTTTCTAAACTATTAGTATTAGTATCAGTATTAGTTCAAGTTACTCTGGGGAAAGCCATAAGGCAAAACATATGTAGAGTAAAATCTATAATAAACAGTTAAACATTAAAAGTATATTCTTTAAAAACCTAATATTTACAAAAAGTTTACATTTACAAGACACCATAAATATTATTAAAAGGTACCGAAATAATTAATTTACTACCTATTAATATCCTGACTGATTCATTTCCCTAACTTATAATTGAAATTGACAAACAAGCAATTTAATATATAATGTAAATATAATCCCAAACGATTCAGGAGCTGAAGCAAACTATTTTATATGGTCAAAAAGCTAGTACCACTGTTACATGAAAACAAAATTAATTGAAAATTTTAACAAAAAAGTAACAGGATATAGAACAAACTTAGGCAGGTTTCCGAAGTACCATCTGTATAAATCATTAAATTTCCAGCCCAAGAATACTAAGCAAAAATGCAATAAGAACAAATCGCCGACAAAATAAATAGAAAAGATGAGTGAAAATTCTAAAAAATAATAAAATTCAATCTGAACTAATCGAATGTATTAGAAACTTAACAAGGACACATGTGACGTTTAAAAATGTGCAGTAAGGTTATTTAGTTAAAATAATATTTTATTTGAAGATTCACATGAACTGGTATGAAAATAATTCAGCTTCTTCATATTAAAACAAAAAAACTTAGATTAACTGGTAAAAAAACTTGTTTAAAAAAGGGACTTTTTAAAGAAAAGAAGAAGTAGCATCAAATATTAAAAAATAAAACTAAATTTATAAACTTTTTTGAGATGCAGTGTATTTTTGTGTTTTACGAACTTTTGTTTAATAAGTCAAACGATTTCAGCTATTAAACCGCAATTTTTTTCATCTTGGAGCATTGTGTTTTCTCGATTTCTTTTCTGGTTAACTTTTTCACGGTAAGTCATTATACGAACCACCCAAGAATTACACAAAGTGCGAAAAATGCATATTGCATCGCTACAAACCATGACGAAGGTTTGTAAAAAAAATGTACAGTAATTTATTAACTCGTTATGTAGACTATTAAACATGAATCACGTTTTGTAAGTGATTTGAATCAAAGGAAAACAATCTATGGAAAAAATAGAATGGTTTGATTTTGACCTTTAAAATAATATGACATGTTTCTAATGTTATTTCTGTTATGAATAATTAGCGCATTATGTGTAAAGAATGTTTGATTCAAACAACAGCGTTAATTAATAGAAGGAAATGAAAAGAACAAACTATTTTAAACAGTTCAGGAAGGAGAAAAAAACCTTAAAGGCTAAGATAGCACTGAATATTGAGTACTTTGTCAATGTAGTATGGTAGTAATAAATTTTATAATGAATAAAAATTAATAGTGAATAATACATTCTGTAATCGTCTTATGGAAGGTAAAACATTAACTATTCCCTGCATTCTGTTCTAAGATCTAAATTTATTCAAAGGAATATGAAAGTTACGATCTGTAGAACACCATTCTGCCAGTACTCACTTATGGCTATAATACATGTTCTCACAAAGAATAGAGATGCTTGCAGTATTTGAAAGAAGAGTATTCAGACGAATTTTTGGTGCTGTGAGTGACAATGAAATCTAGAGGATCATAGAGTATAACTTTAAACTCAAGTAATTCTACAAGAATCTGGATATTGCAGACTATGTAAAAGTTCAGCGACTCAGATGGGCGAAACACGTGGCAAGAATGCCAGAAAATCGAGTATCAACGAAAATTATAAAAAGGCGAATAGGTGGTAATAGAAAAAAAGCCAGATTACAAACACGATGGCCGGTCAATGTAAGAAGAGATGCAAAAGAATTACTGCACGTCAAAAACTAGTAAGAGGCTGATGGAGATCGGTTCGGTTGAAGGAGGAAGGTTATGATAGGAAGAAGAAGATGAATGTACTCTGTAAAAACTTACTGACAATACAATAAGAAAATATAAAATAGCAATTAAATAAAGAAATGAAAAACTAAATATATCAACAAAAAGCATTGATCTTGGAAAGATAAACTTAGATCAGCGAAGAACTACATTGTTCTGAATGGAAACAAATCTGACCAGAAAAGACGTAAGGTAAAACTGTTCATGAATTATGTCCTTTAACTTGTACATTAATACATATTTGGAGAGAGTGGTTAAAATATTCAAGGAATGATACCATTAGTGAGTAGACCAAATATTTGGTATGGTGGAAAGAAAAAGTATGGAAGAAACCAAAAGTATTGGATTTAAAAATTAAAGGAATCAAAAACTAAATATAAGCAATAAAATATCAGACAGGAGGAAGGAATATTTTTTATTACCTTTGATATTTATTTATGAAAAAGGAATACAAACATAACTTTTGAAGTAATCTCCCTGACTTTTTTATATTTCACCACCGTTCAGGCAAATGCCGAATCTCAAAAAAAAACTGGTGGTATTCATGTGATGAAGTCATTAAGGTTTTTTCGACTTTTTCATGAGGTGTGAAGAAGTTAAACCAGGTGATGTTGCAGGGATGGGAAGAGATGAAAATCCAAAGGGTTCGATTCCACCAAGTCTGAATGATACATCGGTTGGGATAAAATATCCCAGCCTAACTCGGTGATCGCTTTCAGAGTATTTCTTGTTATATATGTCCCCGCGTGGCTCTGAAGCAAAATGATTTCATTTCTTCACTTACCAGCATAAGGTTTTTTTCCTCCAGAGTGTGACCAACACTAATTGGTTGGTGCTGAAAAGAATCAGATTAGAGCAACTCATAATCCATGATGCCCAGCTGATCTAATCATATACACAACAACGTCTTTTGGACATGGATATAAGATTTGCAGTAGTGGTTAATGGTTTACCAGGATTAACCCATAATTTTTACCATTTTGGATTATCATACAGGATCCACTTTTCGTCACAGGACACAATCGTATACACAACAACATCAAAAAGTCTACTCTTATTCTCAGCTGTGAGTTCCTTAGACCCAACGACTGCTTTTTTGAATTTTTCCTAGCTTGAGTAAATAGTTAGAAATAACTTCTGGTGTTACTTTGCGTTCCTATCTGACCTCTAGCAGTATACGACAAACGTTTTCATCCAGTAGTTCTGCTAATTCTTCATCCTCCATTTGTTTGGTTGCCCCGAACATTCTGCATCATTTAAGTGAAAAATTCCAGTTCAGAATTGGATTTCCAGTACAGAATAAGAATCCACTTGTTATAAGTGCTGTGTTATGTTTAACTTTGTGTTTAACATTTTTTTACTTTAAGTTTAACTGTTAACTGTTTGTGTTTTTTTGTGTTTGATTGTTAACTGTTTAACGTTTAGCTTTGGAAGATAATGCTGTTGCATTATCTCCCAAAGCCGCACAAATCATATTTTAAGAAATTAAAAGCTTGGAAACGATTTAGCCCTAAGAGACATTTTCTGTGTTAAAGTGGCTAAAATATATTGAGAAGAAAAAAAAATTCGTAGAGTTTGTAGTAATCATTTTAATAATGATTATGATATGAATGATATGATGATTGATAATAATGATAATGATGATTAGTAATCATAATTCATGAGCTTAAAACACAAAACAATCAAGTGGCTAAAGTCTATGCCAGGTGTGGCGGTTAATAATTCTTAATTATTTAAGAGATGACGCTGGAAACAAGGGTGAGCTCACAGTCTAATATCTTATGTTATTTTGTGGTTACGACAATACCTTTCAAAAGGCCATTGATGTTTAAAATATTTTGAGTTAGCGTCATATATTTTCATGTGGTAAACAAATCGAGTTTGGAACCAAATAAAGAGCATTTGCGGCATTTATAGCTTTTCCTGTTCAATCAAAAGAAAAACGCGAGTAAAAGCTAACGTACAGTTATGGAAACTAACGATATCCCAACGCAAAACGCTTGTAGGCGTTGGTTTCGATAATACAATAGTGGTGATTTCGACTTGAAAGAGAAATAACGTCCAAGTCAACCGAAAAAAATTGAAGATTGTAGCATTGCTGGAAGAAGACGACATAGAAACTCAACAACAAATGGCAGAGAGGTTAAATGATGGTCGCTGAACCATTTGTGATCGTTTGGATGTCATGGGAAAGATCCAGAAGGCAGAAAAATGGATATCTCATTAGCTGATAAACAAAAAAATTGAAAAGCGAAAGACCTTTTTGCACCTGATTGTGACTGGAAACGAAAAATGTTTATATCTCGAGGACTGAAAACACAGAGCATTATGGGTTGATCCAGATCAACTATCAACATCGACCGCAAAATCGAATCGCTTTAGAAAGAAGACCATGTTGTGTATTTGGTGGTTCGCCACCGCCAACAAATGATCAATTTGAACCACGCATTCAACCATGATTACCAGATTGGGCTACAAGACACGGAAAAGTGATTGGGCATCACGACAATACTCCATCACACACAGCAAAAGGGGTCAGAGACACCATTTCTGTACTTGGTTGGGAATTCTTGCCGCACCCGCCGTATTCTCCAAACTTGTCCCCTTCCGATTACCACTTGTTTTCATCGATCTTACGCACTTGAAATGAATCACTCAACAGTTATGGAGACATCGAAAAACGGGATGATGATTGGACCACTTCAAAAGATGTACGGTTTTTCTGAGAGGGGATCCACAAAATATCAAAGAGATGGGAAAAATGTGCAGCTAGCACAAAGAATAAACCATTTTTTACCTTTCTCCCAATTTCAACGTGTTATTTTTTTAAGAATTATTAACCGCCATACCTAACAGTATCACAGACTACAGAAATGATAGTTGTAGCTACTGAAACTATTTTAGTTCGGTTTAATTATCTCCTGATGATGCTAACTTAAATTATATGTAATTGGAAATCTCAAACAAAAATATTCGCCAAATATTTTTTAATTTCAACTCTGGGAAAACACGCCTACATAACATAAACAACTATATACTGTCGCATAAAAATGTCAACATAGCAAAAAAAACTGGTGGAAAATTAGACTGACAAGAAGTAAACAGTTTAAATTGTTTTTTTTTGTCATTAAAAGATTGACAGATAAAAATAATCTTGTTATCTTGTTGGAATCTGTTCGGTATGATAGCGAAGAATTTGGACGATTTCGGACACGCCCGTACCATCGGCTGGACTTTATCTACACCAGCGGTTTGCTTTTATATTATTTGTATTTTAATTTATTGCCCAGAGAATGTACTGCTGTACAGTTATCTAAGTGGTTTACAAAGCGGCAAATCTTACTTCCACATTCTGCCGTACTTTATCTCCGTTTCTCTCAGTCTCTCTGCCTTTTCCTCTCGCTTCTCTTCATTGCCGCTGGGCTCAAATCGATGGGTTTTATTCGAAATTATACGCCGTAAGGTCATGGTGGTGCATTATTTAAGGGCGAGGTTGCGGTAGCGAATTTACGATTTTCGGATGGATTTAGCGAGGAAATAGCCGTTACACTGTTAATTTTGTTCGATGGTGCTGCTAGATGATGTTGCCAACATTTGCCAGACATATCATACCCGATAGTCTTTAATAAAATATCAAGATATATGGTTTTGCGCATTGTCATATTTATATTTTATTATCTTGCGGATGTAGTCCTCAATATAATTGATGGCCATGTCTGCTTATATTTCACATATATTTATAAAAAAAGCAATACAAACTTATTCTTTGAAGTAATTTCCCTCACCACGTGTACAGTATTGTCACCTTTTAGGCAACTTTCACATCTCAGATTAAAAAGCCTGGTGGTATTGATGTTATTGAGGTTTTTTTGACTTCCACAAGATATATGAAGCACCAGGTGATGTTGCAGGAATCGGAAGAGATGAAAATCGAAAAGGACTAAGTCTGGAGAATACGCAGGGTGTGATAAACTCTTCCAGCCCAACTTGGTGATCGTTTCCAGAAGCATTTTTACTGTGTGTGGCCGTACGTTGTCCTGAAGCAAAATAACCCTTCTTCCCTTCCCAATATAAAGTCTTTTTTCCCCCAGAAGCAATTGCAACTGTGTGAAAAGAAATATTGGTAAGTACGATGTAGAAGTTTAAAGACATGGATGTATTTATAGTACGAAAGACGTCATCTTTCGAATTAATTGGGGTAAAAAAATTTATAAATTTCAAAAAGGAACAAAACAATTTTATACTTTGTTATGTATCACTTTTATTTGTAAATTTGTGTGACTATAGTTTCGTAAAACGATTTTACATTATCAAACACTACTTTAAAACTGTTTTAAAGTAGTAGCAGTAGTAGAAAAATAAAAGTGATAGATAACAAAATATAAAATTATTTTATTCCTTTTTAAAAAATGAACTATCACAAAGTAACGGACAAATCAATCAATAATTATAAATTTTAATCAATAATTATTAATTATTATTTAATAAATTATAATAATAATTATAAAATTTAATAATAATAAATGAAAAAGAGGAATATTCACAGACTTTTTCTGGTATTGGTTAAGAATAAAAAATTAATACATTTGAATAAAGTATTTAGTACCAACCGCTGTAAATAATATTTATTTAAATTGATGGATAAGTTGTAATTAAGATTGATGTCTATTCAATATATCAATCCACTAACTGGAAAAATATAGTTATTTTACGTAAAATAACACATGTAAGATGTGCAAATGAATTTGAATGACTTGAAAAGGAGGAACTTTTTCCACATTCGCTTTATTGTCCAGACCTGACAGTCTCAGATTAAAGCCTTTTTCGTTTGATGCAAGATGTTCGTATTGACACACACGAGGTATATTTTTAAATAAGGTCCTTTTTTTTAGTAAAAAGAAAAATACTATAAATATGATTAAAATATATGTTTTCCATATTCTATATACTTGTATCTACATAATTTCCATTTTTGTTCAAGTATTTGCATACCGCTCATCAAGTTTTTGAATACCGACGTTAAAGAAATCTGCTGTCTGTGAAGAAACCTAATCCATGACTGCAATTTTAACTTATTCATCGTCGATGAACCGTTGATCACCAAAGAACACCTTTAGGTACCGAAACAAGTGAAAATCAATGGGTGCAAGGTCAGGACTGTAAGGTAGATGATCCAATTCTTCCCATCCTAAAGACTTTATTAGATATTGTGTTTGTGCAGAAATATGTGACCTTACATTGTTATAGAGCAACATCACACTGGACAGTATGGCATGCCGCAATTTCACCTCACCTCCTATAACGATGTGGTCTAACAATTCATATCCATCATTTTTGATTGTATTGAGTCAAAAACGATAAAGCACAGCCAAATCTATTTATTACAAAACTGACTTTGAAACCTGGGAAAATTTACTTGATAACTTTGACATCGTGAATGGTCAGTTATCTCGAATTTTGTTGTTCACATCACGAACCAAATCTTCAAAAATCAGAGAAGGTCGGCCAGGGCGTGGTTCATCATGCACTCACCTACCATTCACACCTACTTTCGAATTTTACTGTCACTCGTAGCGTTATCACCATAAACCTTACAAATCTGACGGTCGATTTCCACTGATGCCAAGTTTCTTGTACTCAAGAATCGAATTACAGATTGTAATTCACAGTTGACGGGCGACTCAATTTTTATAAACATTATAAACTTCTACAGCTCAGCATACGGCTGCAGACGATATAGCTGCAAATGGCGCCCAAGGCATGCTGGGAGCAAAACCGCAAGCGCTCTCTCATCCAAAAAAGCACCTTATTTAAAAAATACCCCTCGTATTTGTTTAAATATTATCATCTTTTTCGGAAGAAATCATCGCTGCAAATACGAAAAGATTACTATATTGCGAAATTAATGCACAATTTTGAAGACTTGATAACTTGAATAACCAAGTATTTGAATAGATTGATGGGAGATTAGAAATTATATTTGATTAGTCACATTATCACAGGCCGATCTATGACTGGATGATTAAGAAATGAGTTATACCAATAACTAACAGAGTTATGAAAGTAAAGTGTGATTAGTCTAGAATTAAGGTTTAAATAGTTTAACAAATCTAGTTTGAATAACTGTTAAATTAATCAAGTAGCCCAAGGAAAACTTGGATTATATTATTTAGATGACAACCCGTTTGATAGTATCATGGTATCATTATCACGTTAACTCATACTTATAAAAAATTAATGTGTGATGGTGGTCTCCTCTAGGTATCCAACCTGAAGGCTTGGGAGTCCGTACTTTCTTCGTAACCTGATTAATCTATAAGAGTTAACAACCTATCTCTTGAATTTTTATTAAATGCGCATACGCAACACAAATGGAATGGCCTTTTTTGGAATTAGTTTTCTTATTATTCTCTTTCTTGAAATATATACAGGGTGTCCCAAAACTTAATGTCAAGAAGATTTCAAAATGATACAACAACTAACATTTTTCGTTCCACAAAAAATATTATTGCTTTTTTTTGCAAAATAATCTTATATTTTGAAATGAAATGAAAGGAATTATTGTAATACTTTAATTTATCACAATATTTTCCTTTAAAACAAATGCTCAAAAGCAAATGCTCAAATTGTTTGCCTTCGGCACGAATACATGCTCTGCATCGCCTCAGAAAATATCTTTTCACCGGTTGCGCAAAGCTCCTTGCATTTATTTCTTCAATTTTGTAAGGCAGTTGTCAACAATCCTGTAACGCAGTTCGGCTAGATTTTGTATTGGTTTTGAATACACTTTTTTATGCCAGTAAAATAAATTAAGGGGGTTTAGGTCCGGAGAATGAGGAGGCCACTCAATTGAACCACGGCGTCCAATCCACCTTTCGGAATATTCTCTGTTCAAATAATCCTGCAGAGGACGAGCATAATGCGCTGGGTAACCATCTTGTTGAAACCACATTTCTCTGTGGATATTGAGTGGTACATCTTCTGATAAAGTCTGCACATTGTTTTGGAGAAAATACAAGTAGTTGGCGCCATTAAAACTTGAAAGAAAAATGCCAATTGTTGTATCATTTTGAAATTTTCACTAAATGGGCCATCTTAAAGTTGAATGTCAATCTGTCTTTCTGTATTTTGTCGTCGACTGGCGTCACATCTATCTCACTCTATCACATCTGTCCATCTCACTTACACTGGTGAAGTCCAGTCCATTTTTGAGCACACAAAAGTATTTTTCATCAGAGAATGGGTTTTTTGAAATGTGGTCCTTTTGCAAAAAAACAAGCAATGATATTTTTTTGTGGAAAGAAAAGTGCCAATTGTTGTTTTTAAAAACTTTACTGGGCTACATGGACTATCTTTTGAAATAACATGTCCAGGGTAGTGTAATACATTTTTGTTTAAAGTTGAAATGTCAAAGTTAGATGACATAATTTTATAAACCACGAGCCAATGAAACTTTTTATACCTTCATATGTAATTAATATTATGCAACAAGTTACAATTATTAAAAAATAATAAAAGAATTTAGATTTATTGTTACTAGTTATTAGTTATACTAGTTGATCGACGGGGAACGGACGTTAACGGAATTGATAATGCTCGATTGCTAGAGGATGAGATGGACTGCAGCAGTTGTTTATCGACTGTTCCTACGATGCTGTTTAGTTACCACCATGCCCCTGTGGTCTCAAGATTACCGCGTGTTTGCTTACGATATATTTGTTCAAGAGTTGAATGAAAGGGATTATCAATAACTTCTCACACTTGCTCAGACAGTGTGTGATATGTCTGAAGAAAATGAAGATTTGGTGATCATCAGGAGCGATGAAGCTCATTTGCATTTAAATGAGAGACTCAGTAAACCGAATTGCTTGTTTCTGGACCTCGGAAAATCGCTGCGAATTACACTAGAGACCACTACACAGTCCAAAACAACGATGTGGTGAGGTAATGGCCCCAAAAGTGTGTTCGTAAAATTGTCATCAACTGAATGGCATTATTTTCCGCATTTTAGCATTAACAACTGCATCTTAAACCGATTACTTTTATGGTAATAAAAATGATTTTTACAATAATAACTAATAACTAAAGACTAATTTAGTCATGCCTCTTTGAAAAACGCACATTTCCCGTGGACCACCCTGTACTTTACTAATTTAGTTAAGTATAGACATGATTCGTGAAGCACAACACATTACAAAATGACATTTTTTTTCGACAAGCCATGCAGATGAAAATATCTGACAAAGCGATTGTTCTGGATGCGTTCCTCTTCTGTTTATTTGGCGTAAATTTGCGATTGACAATAGAAAATTGTTTTTTTTCACTTTCATTTCGTTGTGATGGGGCGTATCCAATAATTTAGAATCCGTCGCTCGTACAGTCATTAACTGTGGTTATCTGTAATTTGATTGATTAAAAAACTAATTTAAAATATTTCCAGTTTGTTTTTCCAGTGTTTATTCGCTAATCGATAAATTATTTTGGATTTATTTCATGTTTCGTGTTTTGGGAAAGCATATTTACAGCATTAAAAATTTCAGAAGTTGATAAACCTTCAATATTTATAAAAGTGGATGAACCTTCAATATATATTACAACGAACTCGTTTATTAGCCACATATGATATAAAGTACCAAAATTCCTCTTCCCCACATAGCAAAAATTAATTTTTAACGTGTTCTTCTTCCTTCTCAGGCCCTACAGTCCGCCAGTGAACCTTGACATCCTTCAACCTTTGCCTCAAACCGGATCGATATCCAGCAGCCCCTTGTCAATTTTTGATGTGCAGTAGTTCTTTAGTATCTCTTCTTACATTCCCCTGCCATCGTGTCTTTCGTCTACCACTTTATCTGTTACCCCTTATTCATCCCTCCATGATTTTCCTTGGTACTCGATTTTCTGGCATTCTCATCACGTCTCCAAGCCCATCTGAATGCTGAACCCTCATATATTATACTCCAGATATTCGTACAATTGCTAGAGTTTGAAGTTATACTTCATTACCAAAAATTCACCAGAGTACTCTTTTTTTAAATTTAGTTATAACATACACTCTATTAATCGCTTGGCGTTGTGCGATCTCAGGCTAGGCGGTCCCTTTTGACATTGTTCATAAACTACGCCGCCACTTCTTATGAATATAGCAGCAGTGTATTTTTTGAATTTTCTTGTTCCGAAAATGGTGATTTTTTTGAAAAATATCGTGGTATTGAAGTTGCTGAAGAGATACTAAGTATAATTAAGAGTTAAATATATAATTACTGCTGAGACATTGATTTATGTTTATAACGCAGAAACAGCTCAAAGAGCGGGTATTGTGCTAAAGATGAAAAACCACGTTAAAGCCTGTCAAACATTAAGGTACTGTTAACTGTTTTTTTTATTATCGAGGCATTGGGCACAAAGAGTTCCTTCCAATTGGTAATATAGAATACTATATTACCAATTGGAATAAAGAATACTTTATAAGCTCTATGTGTCATTTAAGTGTGCTATCCAGGTTTGAGGCAAAACAAATCATGATTTTTGCATCACTATAACGCATCATGGTATACCACAACAATTATTTGTCAAATTTTCGCTAAATATCAAAGAAACACCATTATACAACACTATACAACACTATAATCACCAGATATGGCAGCCTGTGACTTTTTCAAATTTCCTCGTTTAAGTAAGTCACTTACTGGATGCCATTTTGAATCTATAGAAGCTTTTTAACCCTCCGGAGGGGGCGCCGGAAACTATCACACCGTAATCATTATGAATTAGTGATTAAGTCACGCCCATTGAAGAATTCTTCAATCAGGATGTGAACAGCAGATAACACTATCATTGATATAATTTTTTATCATACGTAGTCAGTTCAGCTCAGTTTTTGTTACAATATCTTTTGGGTTTGCCACTACGCGCTCATGCATGTAAGTATAACTTTTTATTATTATTTTTTATCTTCTTTTTTTATTTCATTTGAGATATATTTCTTGTAATTTCATTTATAAAATAGATTATCAACAGTTTCCAATTATTTTTCTACAAATAAATGTTGTTTTGTGTTTATGAAAAATATTTCTGTGGTTTATTTTATAGTTTGCTGTTGTAGAGCTAACGAAAACGTACGCTTTGCAGATATTGAAAAGCTTTTGAGAGAGCTCTCCGGAGCTGAACACAGTGAGCCAAATTCAAGTTCCTCGGAAGTTAAATAATAGAATATAGAACAAGATGAGCACGAAAGTGACTCTGAGCAGTCTGCAGAAGAGCTAATTTATGGTGTTCTGTATCACCGACAGATGTTAGATGCAAAAACAAAATCGAAAAACATTGTTAAGATTTTACCTGGCCCAAAAATGGGTGCCCAAAATGAATTAGCGACATTTCATTTGTTTGTTACTGATGATATGATTAGTGACATTGTAAAATATACCAATAAGTATATAAAGCAATTTAATAATTTAAGCAAATATATGACAATCGATGAAATGCTTCACCCTCTAGGTATCCGGTACACTGCCAAAAAAGAGTCAATATTTGGAGTGAAAATGTATTCTCTTTGTGACGCAAAGATATTTTATACTTTGAACTTTGCAGTTTATTACGGAAAATGTTCTAATTTTCTTAGAACAATAGAAACAGATAACGTTTTATATTGCAAAGCAAAACCACTAGCATAAGAAAAAATTTGGTACATTTGTAGAGGTCATAAAAATAATAGAACCAAAAATATGAGCCAATACTGTTAAAAAAAATGTTTGTAAAAAACATAGCGCAATTATATTAAAATGTTTAGAGTGTGTTCAGGAAATGAAACCGATGAAAGCTGAGTAATTTTATAATTTTATTCATAATAATTGTAAATAAGTGTTATTGTTTTTAAAGTTTCCATTCATTTTTTCGTAACTGCTAAAATAAAAATATGTTTAAAAATATATCATAGTTTTTTGTTACTAAAAAAAAATACATAAAATATCTAATATAATCCTGCATAAAAAATGTATTGCGGTGTGAAAGCCGCACGCACGGTGCCCTCTCATATAACACTAAAACGCGTGCCGTCCTGATGGTAAAGAGTATTCGCTGACATCTTTAAGGAAAATGCCAGAAGTCGAGTATAAAAACTGTTTCAAAAACTGGAAAAAACCTTGAAGAGTGCTGCAGTGAGAGGCTGTTACATTGAAGGAAATATAATAAATTTGCATGAATAAATAAATACTTTGTGTTTTATATAGTCACTTTACTTTCTGATCATAGTAGTATGAATGTATGTATTTAAGATGCAAAAACACAATCATATATACCCCAGACAACCTAATAAAATAAGTTTCACAAGAACAGTCAGTTTCGAAGTATTTTAATATTCATATATACATGCAGAATCAATTTTGAATAAACAAATATTCCGTGTACCATTTATCCCAACTTTGACAAATTTACTCTCGTGTTTTTTCCCCATTTCAATATCAACATCGAATATTTTCCAATCGATTACGTATCAATTTAGCTCGACATTGAGAAGAAAACGAAACAAATTTATTTCTCTGTAATTTATTTTCGGCACACAAACGATCGACTTTCCGTGTCGACGTTCCACGGGTCAGAAAAAATAACGAGAATGATCGAGAGAAAGAGACCTCCGCGTCGCTTATAAAGTCCATTGTTTCGGACGGTTTTTCTTTTTTTCTCCTTTCTTCTTCTTCTTCTTTGTCGTCTTTTCGTTGTTTTCGTTCCGAACGAAATAAGGTCAAATTCGATCTCGGCCCGCGAGAACTCACACGTCCATGTTATGCCGTTACAATGAGTGTATCGATTCTCGTTCGATCGAAGGACGGTACTGAACTATGTGCCCCGAATTCTACTGCAAAAGGTCGAGTTCTCATCGAGAGTATGCTCTTTTTTATAGACAATATCTATTTTACCGTATTCAAAACTCAGATACAAGGGGAGTCTGAAATGTTTCCAGCCTAAACATGAAGATGATGTTACTCGTCAAAAATATTCTGGTAATATAATTGCGCATGCGTTGAAAGATAACCTTGAAAATTTCAGCGGTCGGACGAAGCGTTAAATGTACATTTGGTACAATGGCGAATTTTACTAAAACCTATCAAAACAAATATTGAGACAGCGGTAAATATTGTAAAAGCCATTTGTATTTTGCACCATTTTGTTATAGAGCAGGAAGAACTTCAAACTAATACTGAAGGTGAGATGGCCTTTAGCAGCGGCACTGCTTATATACACTCCCACTACCAGTTGTTCAGACAATGCAAAAAGAGTCATAGAAATATTTACAAATTATTTTATGACAACTGGAGTAGTTTGGTGGCAGAATTAACATTCCTCCTTACATTAAATTTATGTGTATGTCTCTTTTTGTTTAAGATTTAATTTTTACTTTTTTGTATTTATTAGCATAAGGTACAACGCTTTTGCTTAAAGCGTGTAGGAAAAATTAGTTCAGTGTTATGTTTTTGGACTTAAATTAAATCATTATACAACTATTTCTGATTAATTACCAAAATAATATGATGGTGTAAATAATTATTGTCAACTAAAAGCAAATTCACTTTCATTGAATGTATGTGTATCATCTATTGATAATGTAATTGTAATCATATTTCATCATGATTTTAAATAGTTTATACTTATAGTGTCTATAGTATATTCGTTGTAATGATACTCTTAAATGTAAACAGACGTACGTAATTAACCTAAACTCTCCTAACGAGATATTAATTTTGTACATATATTTAACACTACTCACCATCCTTTCCAACTCCATTTCCTACTTCTTTCCACATTTTTTGCAAGGCATGTACATTTTTATGCAACGAATGCTTTGGATTCCAGATAGTCCCTCTTTTAAAACCTGCAGCGATAACGTGTTCTTCCATTATAATACTAATAAATTATAGTTAAAAAAAAACTAAAAAACACGCTTTAATGGTAAACTGAACTAAAAAGTAAAAAATAGTTTTTAGTATAAGAATAAAGTGATGAACGCGAAAATTAATGCGTCATTGTGAAAAAAGCGTGGGGTGCTCGATGTCAATTGTTATATATATTCCATCAGTACCGTTTCTACAAGTAGCGTTAGTATGAAAATATAGTACAAAGCACTCCACGCTTTTTTACAATGACACATTAATTTTCTCGTTCATCACTTTATTCTTATACTTTTTTTTTTACTTTTTAGTTCGGATTAATATTGAAGCGTTTTTTTTTTAGTTTTTTTTTAAACTATAATTGATTTTTCATTTTTTAGTTCGATCTGCTATAATAGTGTGTTTTTTTCAACTATTATTTATTTTTCGTCACTACCTATACGTGGCGGGAGTGGGTATTTTGCGCGCCTATTGCCGTCCTTGGGCATTGCAACCGTGTCTCAGGCTCCCTCTCCGAAAGTAAATCCTTAATCCTGACGATGCTGTTCAGGATAATGGGACGGATAAGTATGCAAAGTTTCAATTTAATCTGACATTTAAAAGTGGGTGAAAAGGACGTTCAAAGATTCCGTTACATAGATAGATACAGGTGAAGCTAATAAAAGCGCATTAGTGCGCTAAACATGCGAAACAATACCATCACAACGCGCATCATTTTCCCGCGTCATGTCATACCGCTAGGCATACAGATTAAAACCATGTGCGGGGATTGAACAAAAACCATTTTAACTATGCGTTCGTTCTCCTACGCTTTCCCATAGGCTGTAAGTAAAGCGCGTACCTCAAAGCGAAGCGCGTCTAATGTGAATGCACCCTTAGTGTTTCTGTAAAGATGGAAAAAAAGCCGTAAAAGCCAGTAAAAATTAGCCAGTAGAAGATTAAGGGATCTTAAGACGGCAGATATTTATCGACTCACTTTACGATGCTGTTGCTCAATATCCGACTGGTGAAAGCCCCATCCAGAGATCACCACACATATGTTCGATTTGTTTTTCAAATCTACCTAGGAGATGGGGAATCAACACCAGGGATGACTGGTTTCAAAAAGATGCTCATTCTTGCAGAGCTTCCATGAATGTTGATCAAGCTGCATTTTTTAATGAATATAATTTTTCGCTTTGACAATGTCCAGAGGCCTCGTCGGGTACCGGACCTTATACTGTGTAATTTTTATTTTTACGGATACTTGAAACCACCGGAATCACACGTTCGCGAAAATTGTCATCATTTAAATCGCATTAATATCTGCACTATCTGCATTGATAATAGAATATTACACTGACTATTTTTATGTCAATAAATATTGTTATTACAAAAAATCAATGAAGATATACTTCTATAAAAAAAGGTCCGTTTCTCGTGAACCACCTGGTATAAACTCTTCATCAATTCCGTCTTGTTTAACGATGCAGACTGACTTTCGATGCAGATTTTCGTAATATGATACTATTTCTTGACTGGGTTAAAACATTCTTGAACATTTCAAAAAGGACAATCGTAACTGATTAAACATATTGAGTGTAGGTTGTACACAGGCAGATGTGACATCCCCACACTACCTATAAATTAAAAATGAAATGACCTCAAAAAACCTTAGAGGAAGAGACGGACTCGGCGTAAATTTTCTCGCGGTTATTGTTTAAAGTTATATTACGTGGGAGCTAATCAAAATCCATCACCATACAATGCAATTTGTACACGAATGACTGAGGAGTGAGTTTTTTGTTCGTTCGCGGTCGATCGGTTTCAATTTATAGCTGCGGAACGGCAAAAAAAAATAACCGAAAGGGAAGGGTTACGGCAGCCGATTGATTGAAACAGACGATGAAACTTATTCTTTTTTATAATGCCGGTGAACCTTTAAAATATTTTTCTTTCGCGCTTCTTCATTAGTTTGTTCAAATTTGCTAAATCTAGATCTTTTTCTTTGAGTTAAATGTCAAATTTTACTAGGTTACTTGAATGTTAGAATCACAGTTGTGTTTCCGTTTACTCTATCATCTTTAAATCAATAGATTATATTACTAAACCTAACACAAGACAACAATTTTTCATTGATGATTTAAATTATGTAGATTCCTGCAATTGGCTTAGAGGTGCTTAGAGCTAAACTTTTCTCTAAACATTGCAGTAATCCGAATTCTTGAGCAGTTGCAAGGTCGTTATTTATTTTGTTGGCAAGCCATATGGGTTGGTTCTGTTCCATGTTTTTTACAAAATCCAAATTGATGGCCCGGAATAATTTTTCTTTCGTCTAGTATTGATTTTAAATTTTTCATGTAAATATTTTCAAATACCTGAAAGAAACAGTAACAGGCGTATTGGTCTATATGAGGTAGCTTCTTTGGGCTTATTAGCAAGTTTATATATATATATATATATATATATATATATATATATATATATATATATATATATATATATATATATATATATATACAGGATATCCGGAAATAACGTCGAAATATTTTCGGAGGTGACTCTAGGGATTAAAACATAAAAAAGTTTCTAAATACATATCTCAAAAACTACTTCTATAAGGGATTGGAGCCCCTTAAAGGGGAATTCTGAAGGGGTTTTCGCAATATTTTCTAAACGGTTTATGCTAAACTGTAAATGAATCTTAATAATTAAGTAAGCACCCTTGTACGAAAATATTTATTTAGTAGCCAACAATAGCAAGACTAATTACTATTAAGGATTTAGCACTTATTCACAACAGATGTTGAATATGACATTCCATTCATCTCCATTCATCTGAATGCACCCTCTATTTTTTTTCTTCATAGATCTTACTCTGCCAGTGGCCTCCTGCCACCCTTCATTTTTCATCACCCTTGGTCTATCAATTTCTTATATTTATTTCCCAACATCAATACCCACCAATTCAACCTACTGCCGAAAATACCAGGCTTATTTTTGATATAATCACAAGTAGTAAATACACGTTGCTGCAATTCCTCTACAGTGCCAATCGGGATAGCATAGACCAATGATTCGTGTATCCCCACAGAAAGTAATCGAGAGGATTTAAATCTGGGGAACATGGTGGTCAATGCCCTGGTCCACAACGTCCTATCCATCGTCCAGGATATAACCGATCTAAATGTGCTCTTACATAATCTTACAAAGAAATGAGGCGGAGTCCCATCGTGCATAAAAAACTTGCCATATCTGAACTAATATGACACTGACACTGACTGATTGACATTGATAGAAATGACATTGATAGAAAACTCATTCTAATGCCCCGATTCGAAAAATTCATGTGAATTTTCTTTCGCCCACACATGAATATTGTGAAAATTAGACATTCAATTGCGTGTGAACATAGTTTCGTCTGTAACGAGAATGTTCTGTACAAAATTTTCACTTAAACGCAATTGCTCCTTTAACAAATGGCAAAACTGGATTCTTAGTGGCAGATCATCAGGCTTTAAGGCTTGAACTTTCTGTAAATGATATGGATAGAGCGCTTGCTCTCTAACAACTTCCCACACGGTACTTTTAGGAATGCCTTATTGAACAGCAATTCGTTTGACACTTATTCCTGGGTTTATTTTTTTCCTTTAATTCACTACATTTTTTTTTACATTTTCATACAGTTTATTGTATTTACATTTTCTAAAACTCGTTCTTATTTTCCATCAGTTCTGGTGCTCCGGTTTTTTCCACAGTCTTTATGGTAGACTGTTTTATTGGTCTCTGGAAAATTGGAAAAATGAATTGAACAAGGAATTTAACTGAATACGAGATAATGCGAGCAAACAAAATCCCTCATCCAGTAAAACTGATTACTGGACGAGGGATTTTGTCAGCGTTATGGTGCCAATTTGTTAGGCAAACAGCGTTCTACAATAAGTCATATGGTAAGATGTTTGACTGAAGTAGGAACTTACTCTAGCCGGCCAGGGCAAGGGCGAAAACGATGCACTAACGACAGAGATGAACGATTTCTTAGACAATATGCTTTAAGAAACAGGACTGCCACTACTTCTATGATGAAAAACGAACTTGAAGCTACCCGCAATGTTGCAATTTCTTCTACAGACAGTTAGAATACGGTTAAATGAAGGTGGATTAGGCAGTAGGACCCGCTACTGCGACCTTGCTTACTATAGAGAACAGAATTGCCAGGTTACATTTTGCTCGAAATCATCAAAATTGGTCTGTGGATAATTGGAAACAAGTTTTCTTTACAGGTGAAACTAGGGCTAGCCTAAAATATCCAGATGGTAATGAGCGAGTATGGCGAAGACCAGGAGAGAGGTTTGCTACTTGCAATATCTCTGCAAGGATTCCATTTGGCGGTGGTTCTATTATGTTCTGGGGTGGCATCTGCTTTGATGCTCGAACAGAATTAGATTTTGTGTGTATGAGATCCATGAATGCTGATTATTATCTTGAGAATATTGTAGTAGAACATGTGATGCCTTTCGGCTATTTTTTGGGACCCACTTTCTTGTTTACGCAAAACAACGCTCGACCTCACGTGGCTAGGGATGTGCTCGATTATCTTGTTCAAGTTGGTATACCAATTATGCAATGGCCACCAAAAAGCCCGGATCTAAATCCGATCAAATATGTATGGGATTAGTACAAAAGAAATGTGAAACGTCATATTCCTGCTCCTAAAAAACTGAGGGAGATTGAAAATGCAGTTATCATAGAATGGGAACAAATTTCTCAAGATTTTATCCAAAATTTAATTAGAAGCATGCCTAGACGCATAAATGCTGTAATCCGAAGTAGAGGAGGCAACACACGCTACTAGTGTCCCAGTTAAACCCAGTTAATCATTTCATAATTTCAACAATTTTATTATTAGGTCTTAAGAATAATTTTAATTTAAATCTTATACAAATATATTGTAGCTAATTCACTTTTAAAGTCTCCGAAAATGTTTTTTGTTAACTTTTAATGTAATCAATGTCAAAATCAATTATTAAAATTAATTAAATTGTATGATTTATGTTGTTGCGATAATTTTGTCCAGGAGTGTATATACATTTTCTAGATCTGGAAAAGGGTAATGTGATGGTGCAACTGCAGAAGAATAAGGGAGAATAAGGGAAACTCAGGTAGTATGAAGTCTTCCATTGCGATGCTTCAGAATGACACCATTTCAATTAATCACTTTTGGACGTTTTTGAACCAAAGGAAATGTTTAATCTATCAAGATGAGCATAATAATATTCAGCACTTATGATTAAATTTCGAATCAGAACCTCATAGTGAACAATTAATGTAAAATCTCACCATACTGACAGTAACCCTTTTTAGGGTGAATGCTTGGTTTTGAAGTTGGCAAAGCCGTTTGTTGCGCTGTTAATCACTGTTTTTTCTTATATGGATTGAAGAAGAATCCACTTTACATTTCCAGTAACAATTTGTTGTAGGAAAAGTTATCTACATAACATAGACAAAAATGCACCGCATTTGATTATATGTTGAATTATATTTACTACATCAACTGACAGTTGATGCAGCATCCACATTATTTCTATTTCCTCTTTGTTCAGCTGTTTCAAATACAGTTGTACTGTGGACAAGGAAGTTTTAAGTTTTGTGGCTAATTCCTGGAAGATTTGTTTGGGATCAGCTTCAATGGATAAGCTGACAACAGGTCCGAATCAAACTAAACAGATCTTCCAAATTTTATAGCATTGAAAACATTGAAATTAATTAATTAATATTATTAATTAACTAATTAATATTAATGCCATTTGAGTCATTAGTGGGCTTCTAAACGCATAAAACATAAAATGTATATTATGCAACTTATCTTCACTTTTCATTGTTACAGAGTTCACAATTTTTTTTTTAATTTTACAATAATAAATCAAAAATACTTAACCAGAATGCAGGTTGTTTTATTAAATTAAATTATTGTTAGCAGATGGCACTGCTTTTAAAAATTTGAACAAAACGACATTAGTTATAAACAATCCCATTAAAATAGATATAAGTAATAAAATAAATAAGATTATTTTCAGGATTTCAGTTATCACCAACAGTACAGTTTTGAATTAATATAATCTTAGAAATTTTGTAGGATGATAAAATAATTGAGAATCTGTCTAAAAATGATTTACCTTTTTCGATAGACAAAAGAGAAGTAAAATTCAATATTAACAATGTTATTAATCAGTTAGAATGTTCTGTGTGTGAGAAACTTATTGCATTCGGATAGAAAGTTTCGTAGATAAATAGAGGTTTTGAACTTTCTTAACGAATATCCAATATTTCTCCCTCAAAGAAATTCCAACTAGTATACGTATCGATAATTGGAAATTTCCGCGAAGTAATACATTCAGCGCATCTTCGTAATCAACTCGAGAAGGAAACAAATGTTTGTTGTCTTTATACTTCGCGAGGTAGTTAACTCAACTAATTAGTTAACGTTGATTTTCCATTTCCTACAAGAAATAGCACCATTCAGTTCTCATGCCTCCTATCGATCGTTTTAAACATCGTGCAGCACCCACCCGGGCCAGAAACAATGCACTTCCCCAAATCGGAATGCATTTCGCATCGTGCGGTGCTCTCTCGCTCTTGGAAAAACACAAGAGGTGCACTCTCAGCGACTAAAAATGAAACTTTATAAGAGCTCCCATCCGGCTGCCGGAAAAATCAATACTGGATCAAGGGCATTTTCTCTCGTCTCTTTACGTTCTCGGTGTCGTCGTCGTCGTCGTAGTCAGCGGAACCGGTATCGTTCCATGTGGCAACGTTGGAATGCATGCAGGGTCAAAATAAAGCTCAAGGGGTTAACATTCAGGTTATGGCTGCGCGCTACATGTACACCTGGACGACGGCTCGGAAGCGTAATTTGGAGATTGGATGCGGGGGCGACGCTTCTATGGCTCCCGTTTCGCAGGAATTTTCCGTTATGGCCTTTAGTTTA
Source organism: Cosmopolites sordidus (assembly GCA_031761425.1). Taxonomy (NCBI): domain Eukaryota; kingdom Metazoa; phylum Arthropoda; class Insecta; order Coleoptera; family Curculionidae; genus Cosmopolites; species Cosmopolites sordidus. The sequence continues at coordinate 2,249,135 of JARFXV010000063.1, read as the reverse complement.
TTGCGGCGAGGTTTTTTTTATAGCGGCGAAAGTAGTAAAAGTGCCGGGAAAGAACACGAGTTTGCTTCCTCTATTTCCTCTTATACTTTTTATTAAGTGGTGTAGATTTTTAATATCCTAGAACGACGTGACGTATCTTGTCTATGTATTGTATATTTAAAAATTGTTCTTTTCACTGATTTGATTGACTTTCAAACTGTTATTTTCTTTTTTTTTAAGTTCCATCAAGAGAAAAGATCTTTGCATTAGTTCTTTGAGCAGCAAAATTAATTTTGACGCTTGATTTTCTTGGGAAAGATAAAAACAACTGACGTATGCCATGCAAGTCTTTTAAACAAGCTAGAAGAAAGAATTCCTATAATAAGATCTGGTTTAGTACAATAATTACTAGGGTGTAACAAAATTAAAAGGTATACAACTTTGCTCCAGCCATTTTCCTATAGATAATATATTAGCGGTAAGTAGCGGTTGCGTCGAAATATATGCATCATAGGCGGCATGCAATACCTTTGGGCAACTTGTAAACATAACCCGTCGCACCAGTAGTCGATTTGGGTTTACATCAGAAAGTTATTCGCGATTAAAAATGTCAGTTTATGAGCCAAATTCTCGTCTTTTGCGGGAGGGGTCAATTTATTTCTTTATGAAGAAATCTGCGGCCGAGGTTCACCGAATGCTCTCAGACACTTGGAGGATAGAGAGACCGTTATGAGTGAAAGAACGTGTCGAGAGTGGTTCCAATGCTTCAAAAGCGGTGATTTTCACGTCGGACCGGAGTAGCGGTGGAAGAGCGAAAGTTTTTGAAGATGAAGAATTAGAGGCATTGCTTAATGAAGACTCGTATCAAAGTCAGGAAGAGCTTGCAAGATCATTGGCAGTGAAGTAACAAGCAATTTCAAAACGCCTCAAAGACCTGAGAATGACTTAGCAGCAAGAATATTGGGTGCCATACGAGTTGAAACCGAGAGATGTTAACGCCGTCTGTTTGCTTGAAAGGCAAAAATGGAAGGGATTTCTGCATCGCATTGTGACTGGGGATGAAAGACAACAAAAAATGGGTTTATTACGATAACCCCAAAAATGGAAAATCAAAAATTATGGGAATATCCCGGCCACGCTTCCACGCCGACGGCTAATCGAATATTCACGGCTCCAAGGTCATGTTCTGTATTTGGTGGGACCAGATCGGTGTAGTTATTATGAGCTGTTAAAACCATCTGAAACAATCACAGGGGATTTTTTTCTTTGTTTATTAAAAAAATATTATACTTCACCACTCATCTGTTTAATCCCATTTCAACTTTTTGCTCAGTCAAATATTCATTCATTCCTTTTTCAGTATTAGATTAATTTCACTGCGAAATATCCAGTTGATGGTTTAAAAAAAAACACTAAATTTAATGAAATAAGTTGCGAAATTAAGACGATTTTAAAACAGTATTTCAAAAAACGCTTCAAAGCGACCTGTGTCATTTCTCGAAATTTACGAGGTAGAGGGGGAAGAGGGAATCAATCTGCACTACTCAGCTTTGGTTCAAAAAAGTTCCGGGAGGGAGACATGAGACTCCCTTCCTCTCTATTTCCGTTTTAAGCGCAACTGTAGCTGCAGATCCTACAATACATACTATGAAAATTTCAGGGGAATTATGAGTATCCTACGCTACCAGCATTTGGGAGACATTTGAATGATGCCAAAGAACTATAGAAGCATCCCTCAAGGACTATCACCGCAACAAAAACGTAAATACTTTTGTTACATCCTGTAAATTCAATAAAGTGAAGTCCGAGTAGTCAGAACCTGTAGATTTAGACCTTTTTGGCTTCCACTTGTACGTAAACATGGAAAAATTCGTAGGCAATTTTTTTTTAAACATCGAAATTTATTTTGCCTCCTTCCAGGTAATCCCCGAATCCATTCAGCAATATGCTTATTCCAACGTTTTTCTTCCAGTCTTCGAGAAGTTTTTATAATCGACTTCTGGTAGTTCCTTCAAAGCGCCAATTTTTAGCGAAAAATTGATGAATAATTATTTCGTGATGATCGTGATGACAAAACTATTAATTGTTTTGCCTCTAATATCGGCGATTACTCCATATAAGATTCTTGAATTTGCTTATGTTTTCTTTATTGATTGACATGGAAGGTTGTATCACTTAACGTTAATTTGGCATATCTTTATCGCTGTAACATTTTCTTAACAAAATTAATATATCACTAGAAGAAATTTAGTTGTAGCAAACAACAATTAATACATTGTATAACAAATCCGCGAGAAATTGTTAACAATAACAAAAGATGTTATAATTTCTAACTTAACAACAGAAGTTGTATGAAATTTCTGTTGGATGTTAAAGACAGTCATGCCAACTTAAAAAACAAAAGTCACCTTAGTTTTTGGTCATAGTATATATAACCAGCAAATGAACTGGTTAAACAGCAGGATTATCCGAAGCTTCTATGGGGAAAGGAAAAGACACTGATGATACGTTTCAATAAACTCTTACCATGGCTTCAATAAACATGGAATATATTATATGCAATTTTTTTATAGTTTAAATCCTATTTTGAATTTGAAACCAGTTAGAGATTAGCCTAACCGAAACCTTATGGATAATGGAAGAAGTCACGTCAACGCGTTAGGCGTTATTTTGTGCTTTGTGTTAATAGTGCAATATTAAGAAACAGATGAGATCTAAGTAATAGTAAAAGAGAATTGGGGGATAAATTTGAAAGAAGACAGAGACTTACAAATGGGAATGTACAAATAAAATGAGAGGTAGACAGATTAGCACGTTAAAGAAATTGAAAACATTTGAATGATTTATAGGTATAATAGACAATGGACACATATAACTAAAATATTAGGATGATCTCTTATCATATCGAAAGAGATCAGGTTCAATGGAAAAAATCTGTTAGGAATTAATGAAGATTAGTCACCACTTGAGGGGTACATCAGCTCGGACTTTATGCGGGCATGGGATAGTGAAGTACAGGAAGAGAGTATATGTGAGACTGTTAAAGAGGCTCCCGATAGCGAGCAATTAGGCGTAAGAGCCTTATCAATGAGATATTGGTGAGACAAAAGGCAGTGGGCAATCATGAGTCTGTTTAGTTTTGTTTGAATTTCTCTTAAGAGAGATAATATACTTTGAGAAAACGAATATCTATATCTGCCATGATTTGTTGTTATTTGAGGTGTTGTCCATGAGGTCCCTTTCAAGTTGAATGATATTGGAGGCTCGTCCAGGGATAATAGCAAATTAATTTCTGTAAGAAGGGACTTTGGCCATAGAAAGACCAGAAGAGATGACGTATTTTACCCGTTGACCCGCTTTTTTGGTTCCCTCGGAACTCCCTTCCGGATATTAGCCCAAGATTCCAATTTGAGTTAATTGATTTGAGAGCTAAGAGAATCAGAGCAAGCTAGCCAAGAGGAGATGTTTTTGCCTGCTTCGTGAATGGCAAAGAGCTCAGCTGAGAGGACTGAAGTTAAAGGAGAAATACGATAGGTATACATGGCTGTATTCACATCTGAAATGGATTTGGAGTCATCAGTGTAGCTTGCCTGAAACGAAGTGAACTCAGAAACAAAATTGCGGAATAGGGAATTGAAGTTCATTAAATTCAAACTAACTTTAATGTTTTATTAATATATATGTCAATTTAGTTTTTGAGAGAACATAACCTTACATTGATATTTATGTAAGTAGTAATTATGTTTTTTTCATTAATTCCAGACTTTTATTTAGGTTATTAAACAAGAAATCAAATGATTTGTAGATGAATAATAAACGATACTTTTATTTACGAGTAGCTTCTTATTAGTTAGTTCATCATTATAAAACTTATACAGTTAATTATTGCTAATTAAATTATTATTTATTGGCAATAAACTTTATCTACAAACTGGGACATAATTCTTTGTATTTTTATTCTTTAGATTACTTAGTCCTTTCATTTTATCTGACCTAGAAGGAAACCTAGCATTAAATAAGAAAGTATTTGGGAAACAGAACAAAAAACAAATTTGTCATATTTTAATGGAACGCCATCCCAGCCAATTTAGTTTGTCAGACGAAGGGACGATTTTTGCGGAGGAAAAAAGAGAAAAAAAAACAAAAAACTTTCGGCTATATGGGATTAAGTTTTGAAAAATGAGCTAGAATAAATATTGTTAGTTTTCGCACAATCTTCTTAAGTTGTTTCGTAAGTATTTAGATTTTATCTGAGACGAACAATGTCATTATTTTAATTGGTTTGTTTAACTCGTGTTTAAGAAAAAGAATGACATATTCTTTTCTAGAAAATTATTCTATACAACTTTATTACAAAATAAAAAACAAGTTAAAATTCTCTTTTTTTATGTAGGTGCATAATTCTCTTATTGTATGGCAATTTATTTATATGTTCATAAACTGTGAATTATATTTTTAATAATATTTTACATGTGTGTTTAGAACTATTCTCCTGTAGCAAATATACTTTTTATTAGATAGTCATTCCGTTTTTCTCCTTGATGGTGGAATTTTTTTTTCAATAGATATTAATATATATTATTTTTCAATAGATTATATGGACTGTCGATGGGAAAGTATATGTAGTTTGGGGGGTAATCAAGAAGGCCATTTGAACTAATTTTCATAGCACTTTTTCCATTCCGATTGAGGTATCTTCAAAACATACGTTTTAAACGCACCATCCGCTGCTTCTGGCGTCGAAAATGGTTGACCTCATAGTTTTTTTTCACAGACGGAAACAAAAAGAAATCATGGGGTGCCGAATCAGCACTATACGGCGGATGACCCATCAATTCGATGTTTTGACCGGTCAAATATTGAATTATTAGGCCCGATGTGTAAAAGCTCGGGTTTTCATGATGAAGAATAATCTTGCGTTACACGTTGTTTTTTTATTTCTTCAAAGACTTCTGGCAAACAAATGGTTGTGTATTATTCAGAGTTGAACATTTTATGATTCTCAAGTGGCACTGTATGCACATGCCCATTTATACCAAAAAAAAAAACAGGCGATCATTTGCGTCTTGCGCGGACAACTTTTGTTGGATTTGGCTCATTTTAAAAGACTCAGTCGACTGCTGTTTACGAGGATCGTCACCTGTGCAGACGACTTTTGACACACCACGATTGTATTTTTTGAATATTTCTTTGTACCAATCGACATGAGCCTTTTTTGACGAGCACAAATCTTTTTCATGACTAAATGTTCACGTAAAATCGTGTGTATGCTTCTCATGCTAATGCCCAAGGATGCCTCACGGTATGTCATATGACGATTATTATTTTATCAGTTCGCACAGTATCGATATTTTCTGGCACAATAACCGATTTTGGACGATCTTTTTTAAATTCGTCAGAGAACGAACGACGGCTACCATTGAATTCACTAAACTAATGATATACAGTGATTTTTGATGGTGCCTTCATTGCCAAAAGTCGAAGTGAGTTGATCGATGCACTATTGTTGAGATAATTCACGTCGAGTAAATCATCGCACGAAAATTCTCAAGACTTAATTCCATTTTTTGCCTTGAAATTTTCATATTATTAAACAACACAAATAGCGTCCGTATAACAAATCGTTCTGGGTACGCTTACAGTCAATCATGTCAAACATACGATACATATGCCAAAAAGTTCCAAGCAACACTATTGTTGCCAATTCTGGATACATAAATAGCAACTATCATATTAATATATTGTTTCAATAGGTCTGTTGTAAGTTTGCAAAAGTTTCCATTGTCCCAAGTCTAAAACGAAACGTTGTTCGAAATTTTTGTCACTAGAAAATGCACTGAATGCGCATTAGATGTTGGTCCCCCATCACTTCAAAGGGGAGGCCAACAGTATTGCCAGATCGAACGTAAGGCCACCAGTTCCATTACATTATTCACACACTCTATAGAGGTAGTTTTTTCTTGATAATTCTCTTACTTCCAGCTATGTGTTCATTTTGGACTGTTGCAAAATAAAAGGGTGAAACTGTTCCGAAATTGCTTTTGGAAAAATGCTACGACTTCCTAATTTCGACCGGTACGAGAGATACAATACCCCTATTACATTTTCATGTCAAGACAGAATCGGCCCGGAATTCTTCCGAGGAATTTCGGCTTTTGCGAAAGACATATTTTATGCAGCGCAGAACAGTAGGAAGGTATATCTTGGCGTTTGACATTCTTGAGATATTTACAACCGCAGATAAGTATCACGGTTAAATTGAATTGAATTGCCCAACGCTTTATTTTATTATTCTTTTATAGCGCTATTTAACCTGATACACTGATTCCTATCTTGTATCTTTTATTTAATGGTTCATTCCGCGCGCAACGAGTAGTAAAATTTTATGATATAAATGAACAGCATAAGGACAATAGATCCGTTCTCTTAAGAAAACTATCCTAAAATTCAATTAGATGGAAAATTTCTGACGCGATGACGTATCATCTGCGGTTTTATCGATTTCGAAGCTGAAATGTTCCCATTAATGGTTCGGAATTGCACTTAGTTCTAATCAGATACGAGTTTGGAGTGATTTATACCGGCGTATATGTCTAGTTTCTTCTTTAAAATTGTCAATCTGAGTCTATATCGAGCAGAAATATATTAATTGCAATGCGATTTAATTCCAATGATGAAAAAAAGATGTAACATTCACGTAAATTTTGTGAAACATTTAGTGACATGATTACATCTATATTATGTGTACTTCATGTATTACATTCGTCAGGATTATTTTCGGTTTGGCAAGCTACAACTCCTATATACCAGGTGTAGCGATTAATAATTCTTATTTTTTTTTAAGAGATAGCGCTGGAAACAAGTGTCGGTTCATAGTCTAATCTCTTATGTCATTTTGTTGCTATGACTGTACCTTTCAAAATACCATTGATGTTTAAACGATTTTGAGTTAGAGTCATATTTTTTTTGTGTGATAAACATGTCGATTTTCGAGCCAAATAAAGAGCATTTGTAACACTGCATTTCCTGTTCAATCAAAAGAAAACGCGAGTTAAAGCCATCGTATACTTGTGAAATCTTAGAGTAATGCAATGTCCGAAGGCAAAGCGTTTGAAAGACAATGAATGCTTAGGTAGCTTTTTCGGTTGGGTTCATATTCATCATGAGTCTAGCTCAATTGTTGGACAGTTTCTAAGTCTGTAATTATACATTTCACATTGTTATCATCCAAAGAAAACATCTCTTCAGAAAAATCATCGCGACCATGTTTTTTAATAAAATCAGTGTTTTCGAAACAAGACACACGAGACAACTCTAAATTGTTATTCAAAATTGACTGAATTATTCCAAATTATATTCTATAATATCTACAATGTCTCTAATATTTAGTCGGAATTACTCGTATGTGATACTTGATTTATTTCCGAACGAAGTTCAACTAAGTGTATACGTTCATTAAAGTCCTTGTATCACTTGTAAATAATTTTTTTGACAAAGCTTCATCGCTATAACACTTAACATTAACATTATTATTGCATTATTTTTAATGCACTTTTCCAAGCGTTTCTCCAACTTTTTAAGCTGTTTAAAAAGTAAGATTTCGGAAGGTCCTCAAAATAGGCATCTGTTTGGGCGATGACCTCCTCGGTTGATGTCAAGCGTTGTCCGCTGAGCCATTTTTTTAAGTTCGGAAATAAAAAAAAATCCTGGAGGTGAATCCGGTGAATATGGTGGATGTTGTAAAAATTCGAATTTCAATTCCATAATTTTTGCCATTGAAACTGTACAGGTGTGCACCAGTTCATTGTCTTGATGGAAGAGGATAATTTTCTTTTTCAAATGAGGACGATTTTTCTTGATTCGCTCAACCGGTGCAATGACTACGCATAATACTCTCCAGTTATTGTTTTTCGTTTTTCCAAGTAATCGGTGTAGATGATTCCTCGTGCATCCCAAAAAACTTTGGCCATAATCTTGCCGGCCGATTTCACCATCTTCGCCTTCTTCGGAGCCCGTACGTCTTCAATAACCCACTGGTTTGATTGTTTCTTTGTATCTGGAGTGTAGTAGTGTAGTAGTTCCATGTTTCGTCCACAGTTATTTATCGACGCAGAAACTCATCAAGATTGCGACGAAAAAGTGCCAAAACAGCCTCACAGTCGACAACACTATTGCGTTTATTCTCCACAGAGAGCAAACGCGGCACCCATCTTGCCGAAATTTTTTTCAAACCCAATTTTTCATGTAAAATTGAAAACACTATACCTTGCAATAAGCCTGTGGTTTCAACTATTTCGCGCACTTTGATTCGTCGATCGCTTAAAATCATGTGGATTTTGTCAATCATTTCGGTTGTAACCACTTCCACTGGACATCCCAAACGATGTTCATCTTTTGTGGATATACGCCCACGCTTAAACTCATTTACCTAATTATAAACAGTGCAAACACAGGAGCAGACGTGCCGTGAACTTCATCCAACTCAGCTTTGATCTCTTTCGGTGTTAAACCTTTTAAATATAAGTGTTTAATCACCACTCGAAACTCACTTCAATCGACAATAAAAATGAAACCATGTCATGAATTTAACTGAGATTTTGACAGCTATCTGGTGAATAATGATGCTTACTAAAAACAAACCATTTCCGTTTTCTAAGGACTTATTGAATGACTCTCATATTAAAATTTCTAATTTAATAAGCAAAATGGTTTGAAACTTCTATCAGATATCAAGGTTGTATCGATACGCAAAGCGCGCGAATTTTAAAAACAAAAGTCACCTTAATTTTTGATCATAGATGGTAGTACAAGAAATCAAAGTAATAGTTTTGAATCAGATATTTATTGTGGAGTAATGACGCAGAGACAACAAAAAAAGGACGGGTTATTAATATTAGGTCGAGAGAATTATGAAAAAGGGGACAAAAATAAAAGGAGAATAAGTGAAAGCATATCCAAATTGGCGTATATAAAAATAATTTAAAAATATATAGAAACAAATAGTAAACTTGACGATATCCTTATTATGTTTATTAAAGTCAGGTAATATCCAAAATACAAAAGTATTTATTTTTTTTCAAATTGTCATTCTGCAGTAGTGTGTTTGACTTTATATTAACTGGAAGGCTATTAAAGCCTAATAAGAACGTTGTGAAACATTGTAAAGTTTTGTGAAACCTTATTAAGCACACAGGTTGTTCAAAAAGTTCTCGGCTTGACAAAGAAACCATGAGATTTTTTAGATTGTTTTTCAATGCAGTCACCTTGCAACTTAATGCAAATAAACTTAGAACAACAACGTTCTAACGTTTTAATATTCTCAGAATAGGAAGCAATCGCTGAGAGTCAACTTCGGCAAATATGATGCACGTGGAAGCACTTCGAAGCGTAGATCTTGATTGAAGCAATAATCCGAGACGTGTGTGCAAGCACATTATCGTGTTGAAAGAGCACTTTCCTTTTGGCTAGATGTGGAAATTTAGTAATCTTCAATTGATCCAGTAGTAACATCTAATAATGGACTGACACATCGTCTCTGGTGTGGAATGGTGATGCCATCACAAAACTTTCTTATAGTATAAAACACTACAGATTCTGTTTATTTCGTAAGATACCTTATTTTTAACGTGATAATTTTTTTTTGGAATAATTTGAAAGATCACATCATTTTCTCAGTGTAAAAGATTCGAACATAACGATATTATCGTTACTTAAAAATGTAGGACAGAAAACATAAACGAACCGACTATAAAGAAAAGCACGAATTCTTATCGGCAGATATTTTGAAATATGTTTATGGATCGTTCTCTTACAGTATGATAAAAATGCCATTTCTGTTCTGACATTACGGTCCTGTATTTGACCTGTTGCTGTCGTTTTAAAAGAAAATAATGTCCTAGAAAAGTAGAGTATTGATCTAGGCAGAAACTACAAAAGTATTTGTAAAAATGGTTAAAAGATTAATATATTGTTAGCTTGTTGGAAATCAGTCCAACAGTATATCAATATTTAGCATACTGAAAATAAAGAAATTTGAATAATATTTTCCAATATTATTGTTATATTATTTTATGATGCTTTTTGATAAAACTTATGTAGATAGTGGAAACATTTCCAGAAAAGTTGACAAAAAATGAATAAACTACGATTACTCACTTCAATTATACAATAATATACATAAATGGGTTAAAATGAGAAGATGCGAGGTCTGTTGTCCTAGATAAGATATCTTTTGGATGGATTGAGGGATGATATTTGATTTTGTTTGAGGCAGTTCGTTGCTGTACCTCCAATGATCCTTTACATATGGTAAAATTTTCATATTTTATATCTCGTAATTGTTTATTAGATATGCCAGTGATCAAAATTGTTTCGGTGAATTAATGTGTCATCCCAATACTGAGCTGAGAAACTTCATTGCGTTAGGACGTTTCGATAATGACATGATCGATTTTGATGTTAAAATGGCTATATTAATTGAAGTGACAAAACAGGAGATAAAAATGAACAATGCATTTTTGTAAAGAATCATAAAAATATTCTTCCCTTTTAATTATGAAAGAAGTACACTCGTCTCTGTATTATATAAAAACTGTTTAAAAGCTATTCTAGAACTAAAACTAGACATTTTATGAGGTTATTACTAGAACGCCTAGAGTAAATTCCATTAAAATCGAAATATTAAAAACAAAAATGTAAAAATCTTGGAAATTATGACAGATATGTGTAGGACATGTTTAAGACTAGCAGTATGTTGTCTTAGAACTATTGTAAGACAACATACACAACATGCATGTAAGTCCTACATCGTCCTACATACATGTAAGTCCTACATCAAAAAATAAATGATATATGACAATGCAAAATAGGGTCTGGGCCTCCGATATTTTTTACAAAAAGGCGGATATCGGTAAAACCATTGGTTTAGGTATATAATATGTTCACGAAATATATTTAGAATTAATAGTAGAATGCAAAACTGAATGAACATATATTCCTTATCCTTTTCTTTTCTTTTAGTGTTACAGTTAACAAAAGAATGAGGAAAAAAAAGGCACTCGATACTACAAACATGTGCCTGTATGTTCTTACCAAAAGGTAATAAATCTCTAAAAATACTTACACCGGTCTATTTTAGATCATTCTTTGTAATGGAGCGCAAAAACTCTCTGGTTAACATTAATGACCCTAACAAGAATCCCTGGCAACTATTTCTAACCATCTAACACCTGGAGACCTATTCAAGTTGGCAGTAAACTATTAAAACTGTGCGAATGTCGCTAATAAAACAAATCGGATCGTGGCTCGACTGAAAAGCTACGGCCCTTCCTCGTGAATACGTCCGTTCGCTTAAAAAAATGACCTCGCTTATTATTTATTATTTAACGGTGTAATTGGATAAGGTATGAAATAATATTTACTGCGTACCGGAAGATCACATGGTGGGTTCTGACATGGTTTGCTGTTCTTTTTTTTTTGAAATACTGATTGCGATGTATCGAAAACGCGATAATTCTAGAATTAATGCAGCTACGTGGGATATAAGTCAACAGAATCGAAGATGAAGAAAAGTTTTATAAATTATTAGGTTGCGATGTTATATTAGTTCTTTTACGTCAAAAATATATTTATTTCATATCAATTATTATTCTAATATCCAGATCTTTGTATAATTGCTTGAATTCGAATTTATACCTAATCTTCCAATTTCTACTATCAATTAGAGCATCAATAATTATTCTGAGTAGTTTTTTTTCAAATACGAGGGCCCACGTCTGACAGCCATAAGTGACTCTTGGCCGAATGGGTGGTTTAAAGATCTTAACTTTCGCAACTGTGTATAAGTTTAGATCTATCCTTGCAGTCTATCCTAAGACTGTAAGGCGTAAGTCATTTTGTTACCCTTCATATAATGATTTCTGATATCTTCTGTTATGTTGTGTTTTTCTAGTTAGTTTGGTTTCCAGATAAGTAAATTTCTTCGCAACTTCAACTTTGTCATCGCTGATTATCCAAATCTGTTTTCTTCTTGGATTCCATCATATTTGGTTTGTCTATATTTACTCCTACACCGACTCTTTTAGCTTTCCCTTTTATAATACTTAGGTCATCGGCATACTCTACTATGTGTTTTCTTTATTTATCACTGTTCAATTTACATATAAGCTCGAAAAACATATCAAAATATACTCGATATAATAATATAATATAATAATAATATATGTGACTCGAATATATGTGAATATTAGTGCCGTGACGAAACAGTTATTTATAAATGCCATGTGGGGTGTCGGAATAAACGTATCGTGTCCAAGATTATATATCGATATCGAGTAGATCGACTGTCAAGTTATCGACGTTATAGTTAAGCTACGTCAGTCGTGGTTGAGACCTGGATGAGTGACCTTGAAATATAAGAACCTCGACCTAAAGAGCTAAAATTTTATGAGTCAATATATCATGTGACTAAAATAATGGACCACACAGAAAAAGTAGATTTTTAAAATTTAATTTAGATATAGCATTTCCTTGTTGACAATAATAAGTATTGTCTCTAGAGAAGAACGGTATACCTGTTTTATGAGGGATTGAAATTGCTTTTTCTCAAGAATCGATATATCATGTTTGGGTGCTTTCTTTTGCAGAAACAGGTTGGATAATAATAATGTGTTTACAGCATTTGTTTCTTTGGACACATTTCCTAGTATGCAATATTAATATTGCCTCTTATTAACTAACACTCAAATTTAGATTGGAAGAATCGGGTGAAATATTTTATAAGGTGAACTATTAGGTGAAGAATTATAAGAATGGAAGGGTAGAGTGTAGATTCAATACAGCAAGAAGATGAGAGTGGATTCGAGATGAAGAGTGGACTCTATACAGCAATCAACATAAGAAAAAATAATGGTTAAAGCCATAACAACCACCTTGGCTCCACGCAAAAACCCAGGTTTTCACCTTAAAAAAGTGTTACGGTCAGTATGGTGGGATCTTACAGGAATTATTCACTATGAAAATCTGAATCCTGACGAAACCACAAGTGCTTAATATTATTGTGCTCAGCTTGATAGACCAAACGTTACTGTGATTTAAAAATCTCTAAGACTAATCCATCTAAAAGCTGTTATTCTGCAACGTGATAATGCAAGACTTCATAATGCCAGACTCACCTAAGAAAAAAATCAAAGAGTTATATTGGAAAGTACCTTCTCGCCCACCGTTTTCTCCTGATGTTGCACCATTAGATTATCACCTTTTCATCACTATGGAGTTCATTTTCTTCGTGGAAAAAAATCCCTGCTGGGATAACTAGCAACACTGCACTCGAATACAATTTTATTTCAAAACCACCATTCTTTACAAAAAGGGAATAGAAAGAAAGGGAATAGAAGAGACACCACCAGCATTACTACAAAATTTAATTCAAAAACATGTAGTTTTGCAATTTTGAGTTTTATTCCGTCATATTTTTAATATATTATGAATTTAGATACAGTTTACAAGGATATTTCTGAGTATATCAGGTTAACGTCTGACCCAAATATACCTCCAGTCTAATACAGTTTTTTCTCGCGGTTTAATAAGACGCTAATCAAAATCTCCAAAGTATTTTTTGTCACGAAGCAAATTGAGTTATTAAACAAAGTATTTTTTACCGGTGTACTGTCCAAACGATAATCTGAATCAAAAGGTTGATACGCTATTTATATCACACAGGCAGGTCGTAAATACGGGGACCGTTAGATCGTATGAGATGTGGTCCAAATAATGTAATCTTATTACAATTTGCTGATCGTCGGTCTAAGGTTCAATGGGCGAAGAAATTGAGTTTTTTTTTCTTGGTAATGGTGGGATATATAACTTAATGACTGTGTGTGATTATTTGGGAACTTACATGCGTTGCTGTTCGTTTCTGCCTGATGGTTTTTTTAATGGGAAGCCAACATGTAGGTACTAGTAATTATATATTATTAAAATTACAAAAAAAGGAACAAGAATGTCAAAAACTCTTGCAAAGGGCATATTAAAATGTCATTATAATAAACGACAATATTAACAAAAGCAGACTTATCTGCTGCCCACAGGACTTAAAACTGTCCTAAATTTGTAAACTGTAATGACAGTTACTCGGTCATATGACTGTAATTAACATCTGACAGAAGTGTTATCATCATTTCGCTTGTTATGTTAGAAAGTATGACGACTTTTATAATGGTTCAAACATTTTCTCGGTGAGTAAAGAATTTGTATTAAATAGTATTTGTAATAATATTAAGAAGTATTCTTTGTCAAACTTGGTCAAAAAAATTATTAAAAGTAGTATAATGACTTTAGTGATGGTAGAGAAGCAGTAGACAAACCTTCGTTCAGGATGATCTTTAACGCCAACCAGTTAAGGAACCGTTACCAAAATCAAAGATCTTCCTGAGTAATCACCAATAAACGTCGTCGAATATTTCTCGGCCTAACCCAGAGGTGCCACAGTTATGACCAAATGACTATGATATTAGTTTCAAGTATGATTTGTTAGATGACATGTTGCAATGTTTCAGACGCGTGTTGAGTGTCGAGCTTTGTGGCAACCCAATTCAAGGATTTGGCATCAATATTTCGCATCATCGCACTCCGCAATAATTATTCGCAATAAACCTAAACTAATATCGGTCCAGAAGCACAATATTCACCTGATACGATACCGTGTGACTTTTTCCTATTTCCTTAATTAAAGATGATCGTTTTCAGTACATAGAAGCCATTCAAAAGATTTCAATGGCCGTTTTGAAGGAAATACTAGTTATCGACGATAAAACCGTTTGGAAGATTGGAAAAATGTTGGAATAAGTGTATTACAGTGATAGTGGATTAGTTTGAAAGAGACAAAATAAATTTGGATAAATAAATACATATTTTGTGTTTTATTTAAAAAGTCACCTTACTTTTTGATTATAATAATATTATGGAAATGGTAGTGAAACGTACAAGGGTTGCTATTTATGTATCCGGAATAATAAATAGAACAAATATTTATTATTAAAAATGGTTTTATTGTTTTTCAAAATATTCGCCGCGATAATCGATACACTTTTGCATACGTTTGAATCAATTTTCATAGTATAGCTTTTTCCTTTCCGGTTGAGGTATCTCCAAAACATGCATTTTGAACGCATCGACCGCTTCTTCTGGTATCGAAAATCCTTCACCACGTCGTTTATTCTTTACGGACGGAAACAAAATATATCATTGGATGCGAAATCAGGACTATAGGACGGATAACCAATCAACTTGATGTTTTGACCGGTCAAATATTGAGTTGTTTGGTCCAATGTGAGAGCTAGCATTGTCATGGTGAAGAATTATTCTGAGTCGATGGTTGTTTCTTCTTATTTCTTCAAATACTTCTGGAAAACAAATGGTTGTGTACCATTCAGAAATGCCTGTTCTGCGATTCTCTAGTGGCACTGTAGCCACATGCTCATGTATCCCAAAAAGAAACAGGCGACCATTTGCTTCGAAGTGTTTCTTGCGCGAACCACGTTTGTTGGGCCTGACTCATTTTGAAAGACCAATACAGTTGACTGATGTTTAGTTTCAGGCTCATCTGCATATATCCAAGATTCGTGTAGATGTTATACACGGCTTTTGACACATTACTATTGTATTTTTGAGCATTTCTTTGTACTACGAGCCTCTTTTTGAACAATTGTTAAATTATGCGGAATCCAACGCGCACAAATATTTTTCCTACACAAATCTATTCTTATCAAATGTGTTTTTTTTTTGTTGGCTTTTTAACAAATACGACATTCATCGAACAGAAAACATCTTCACACCCAAAACATCATGAAAAATGTAGTGGACATGCTCCATTAGGATCCATCAGAAAAGTCAGGGATATACGAAATTAGTTGTCAAGACTGTGATCGAAGGTATATTGGGTAAACAAAAACATCCATATTGACAAGATATAAAGAATATATTGCCCACATTAGATATGGGAGAAATGAAAAATCTTGTGTTGCCCAACCTGCAATCGAACATGACTACAGTATAGATATTAGTAATTTAAGACTAATTAAAAGTGTTAATAATAATAGGGCTTTGGATGCATATGAAAGCATTCAAAGAGAAAAATGTAAGATAATCATGAACCGAGATAAAGGACCGATTCCTTTCAGTCAACTTTTTCAATTATTAATGTAAGGCTTAGTACACTTTACGGTTCATGATTTTTACACGCTTCGTTAGGTATGGTTTTCATATAAATAGAACATAGTTTAGTTTTAGAATTAGATTAAATCATCTCCTGACGATGCTAACATGGTTAGCGAAACAGTTTGTCGAGCAGTTCAAAAAAGTGTTTAGGTGTTTAGTGATAAATCTCTTCAAGTTTAGTGTTTCACACCAAAGGTTCCAATAGAAGAATTGATCCATCAGGATGTTTACAATACCAGCAAGCTCACGTACTTTCAGTCGGTTACCGTTTAATATAACATTGTGGATTTTTTTTAAGCTTTTGAAGAAAACGAACGCTGAGAATCCTTGGAAGTGGAATTTAACTCTTTTTATATATCCGTCGGACTTTACTCACGATTTATTTAACTCACTAATCAAAGTATTTAATAACAGTCCGAACTTATTTTTCAGGAAATGTTAAAACATTTGTGCTTTACTCGATCTCCATAAGCAAGCACCTAAACGTACGCCTCTGAAACATCACAACATGTCATCTAACCAATCATACTTGATACTAATATCATAGTCATTTGGTCATAATTGTGACACCTCCGGGTTAGGCCGAGAACTTTTCGAGCGAACTATGTTTTAGAATCAAACATTCATATTTTTATCAAAAATGCCAAACTAAAGTACACGGTATGCTGAGAGAATAGTATAACAGATGACAGCGCTAACAATAAACAAAGTTATGTTATAAGGAATGTTTTGCCTTATTTGCGAATGCAGAGGGAAATTAGCTGAACCTACGCACGGCGAATTAAGTGAACCGTGCAATTCAAATCAACCTTATCAATAAGCAGAATTTGAAATGGTATTGTCTTAAATTTAAGCCAACGTTATGGTATTGCGGTTAGTGTTTCGAATATACTACAAGATAATTAACGCTGATACAGTTACAATGTTGTTTATATCAAAATTGGACGTAAACATAAAGGAAATGTAATAATTTTGTCGGTATTTATCAGCATGTATATCGTTGGGAAATATGTATATATTTAATGTTAAGGTGTTCTAAAAAGGTGAGTCACGTGAAACAAACGTTTTTGAAATACTACTAAGATCAAAAAGTAAAGCGACTTTTGAAATAAAACACATAATATTTATGTCTTCATTCAAACTTATTTTACCACCTTCATATTCATCATTTCTCACTGTAATAAACTTATTCCAATATTTTTTCCAATCTTCGAAACAGTTTTTATATTCCTATTTCCTTTAAAATGGGCAGCTACTTCTTTTGATGGCTTGTATAAACTCAAAACGGCATCCACAAAGTAGTTTTTTCAATAGAGGTAACAGCAAAAAGTTACATGGTGCCATAACTGGTAAATTCGGTGCTTGGAGAATGGTATTTATTTAATTTTTAGCGGAAAATGGACGAATTATTATTACGGAGTGCGATGGAGCGTTAGCAGGATGAAAAATACCAAGAATTATTTAGCCACAAATCTGGAGGGTTTGTTTTAAAGATATTTCTTTTTGGATAAAATTTAATGCAAAAGGTAAAGGTAAAGTGTTAGGGTTAGAAGCGCATCAGCAACTAGGCTATTTAGCGACTGGACCTACAGCTTAACGTGGGTTCCGAACCACGGTCATCAGCTTCCAACAAACCCAGGCCAGCACCCCTCTCGGGCTATAAACCCTTGGTTATGTGCCTACCCATAAGTCTATCAGGAAACCTACCGACTGGCGAGTGACCAACGTAGAACACTTCTCAGAAGGCATCCGGCCTTACCCAGCCTTTAACTGACGTGACTGAGGGGTAATTCGTAGTCGGATTTTACACTCTTGCCTAGAAACAATCTCAAACGTTTAGGAAGTAAACAGACAGAAAAAATGAAAGAAAAACAACCATCCGAGCGCTGGAATCGAACCAACTACCGCTCCAGTGCGGTCCCGGCACATCAGCGGCAGGCCGCTGCTCATACCGTCCGCACCAACGCGACCGGGCAAATTTAATGCAAATCCATTCAAAAACAGCAGACAAAATTTTTAATAATTGCAAAAGTCACTATTTCTAACTTAGGAAATGAAATGATATAAAACTTCTATCAGATATCAAGGACAGACAACTTACGGGAATCCGACTGCTGGGAAATGGGAAAATTACCAACTTTGAGAACTTTTTTCTCAAAAACGGTTGTAGCGCTTAAAACGGCGACTTAATTTTTTTCAGCTTTTTAATCTTTAGTAATTGAATTTGACATTTTTTTATTCAATTTAGTATATCGCAAACGTTTTGATAAGCCGCCAAAATTTTGATTTATTTTCTTTTTCCTAATATACTCTTGGACCTAAAAAAAGATCAAATCAAGCACTAAACACTGCCGAATACTTAGGTGAAAACTATATTATAATAACTTTAGTAGTTTTGGTTTAGTAGAAAATGGAATCTAAATATGAAAAAACCTCTTTTCAGGACTGCTGATTTTTCATCACGGTTTGAATTCATCGTTTTTTCGCGGTGAAAACGAATCGATATTGTATCGGAACCATCAGAGTATCATTGCTCTATGGTTTTTCAATTTGATAGCAATAAATAACCCCTCAGTTTACTTCGTTTACGTTACATTATAGTCATAATATACATAAGTCGTCAGCTTAGTCTCTTTACATTTATTTTTCTCCAAGATGGGTCGTAGTAAGAGAGTTTTTCGTAAACAGAGTTGTACAGAACCCTAATGAGTCTTTGAACAATGAAATTTGGGACAAAAAACCTAAATCAATTTTTGTGACTCTAACAACTTTAAAATTAGAAGCATATGAAGCCGTAGGAACTTTTAATGAAGAGGCTATATGTATATATATATATATATATATATATATATATATATATATATATATATATATATATATATATATATATATATATTACTGCTGGAGTTTAAAAAGGGATTGTTCAGTGAATAGTTGGTTTCATCGATGATGTTCTCCCCTATCTTCGAATATAATAATACTTGTATAATATAATAATAAAAATTCCGTGATTAGTTTTTTTTTATTTGATGCATGGATTTAACTTAAAATAGTGAAGCATATATTTTACTAAAATGTTATATCTTAGAAATTAGAGCTCCTAGGCTAAAATTAATGTCATATTTGAATTCAGAGCCTCAAATTCGTATACCTCTAAATACCCAGGCACTAAAACAAACTGTTGGCCTGTGCTTTTGAGTCGCTGTATCTATAAAACACTTTTTTAATATTGAATTATTTAATCAATAAATATAAAAAATCCTTTGCAATTAGTGTAGTTAATGTAGCTATACCAAATATAGTAAAAACTCTTAAATCCGTGCCCAGATACATTC
This sequence comes from Cosmopolites sordidus, assembly GCA_031761425.1. Lineage (NCBI taxonomy): Eukaryota > Metazoa > Arthropoda > Insecta > Coleoptera > Curculionidae > Cosmopolites > Cosmopolites sordidus. The sequence goes on along the minus strand of JARFXV010000063.1, from coordinate 2,229,606 downwards.
ACCAATCAATTCTGAAATTTGATATTCGCGTAATTAGCCAAAGTCGATTTAACTTACACAGGAATATGTATTTACGCCATCTAAACTTAGATGTTTAATACCGGTCGCTATGAAATACGCGCATTGTAACGGTACAAATCCAGCGAGGAGTTTTTATTTGTCTCCCCTTATCGGCCAAGCTAATTACAGGACATACTTCACGTCATTCTAACGTCAAGGAAAATTAATTTATCTCGACGTATTTTAACCAACTACCGTTTCAGAATCCGGTAACACTTTTGTCGTTTTTGTGACACGAGCAATCAGAATTATGTGCCATTGCATTTAAAAAATTAACATTTTTGTTCGATTTCAGTTGTCGACAGGCATGAACTATGTAATGGTTTTCTTTACTTTCCAATAGATAAATTAGATATTTTATGACTTAGGTCATTACAGATAACTAAACACATAGTTTTTTCCGTTTTCAGAAAACATCACAATTATCAAATGGATGGTTTATCAGAAATTTGTATACATAGTTGAAAACAATTATCGTTATGCTAGATGCAACTTTTTAAAATATTTACAATGTTACTTCTTTATTTTTTATCTTAAAACAAGCTGTCCGCCTGTTCCTAAAACATCGAAGAAATAACAACTTGATTTGGATGCAAACATTAAAAGTTCAGTATCCCTTAAAAATAACAATGATGGATGATAATGTTCGAATAATGTTCAGTTAAGTAATGTTCATTCTCAGATTAGTTTCTCCACTTATGATAAAGCCTAGCCATCGTGTTCATGGAATGTTTAAGTTCACCTTTAATATTCCTGGTTCAGCGTTTAGCCAGATTTTGTTGTTAGTTTTTCAGCATCTTTTCAAACATTGTCTGACACGGTCTTTGGTCTATTTTTCTGTTACCCGCTATTCGCTCCTCTATGTACTCATACCTAAATGACTTTTTGGTATTATCATCATGAATCGCACCCATCTGAATCGCTGAACCTCAAATAATCTATAATATTCAAATATTTGTATAATTACAGTCTGTGTCAAAAGATACTGTACGCGTTTTTTTAAGTACAAGAAATATCTCTATTTCTTTTTCGCGGTGCAAATATATTCTACGGCGCAAACATAGATTCATTTCAGTATCTCTTGAAACCTCAAAGTCGAAGCGTTTATTCCAAAATGTATTCGAAGTAGGCGAAGCGTTTCGAGGCAGTTTTCCTTTGCAAATACCTAAAAGGACCTAAATTATCATTTTCATCGGTTGCCAAAGCAATCAAAAAGTCAAAAAGTTTTGTTGCGAAGCGGCTTGAGTTTGTGTGTGGTTTCATCCACCGTACCCTCAAACACTGATTAGAGCTGTCCACCCAGAATTCGCACGCCAACAAAATGGTCAAAATTTATCAGCGTTAACTCTTAAAGGCGGTCAACACAATGTGTAGGGAATTATGAAGACCTAAGTAGCTGGAAAACTGGTGTAAGATTTGAAACAGCTGGTACGCAATATTCGGAAAATTTGCCGTTCTCGGACGTCGACTATGTGGAAAAACTAGTCGAAAGGTGTGAGGCTATACTTCACCAGGATGATGACACATGGCTTATTAAATGACTACGCTGTGTCAATTGTGACTTACTTCCAAGTAAAAGTTAGAAATAAATATCTTTTGTAGCATCATCAGCATAACGTAGCCTCTTTTGGGTGTGCACGTATCGCAGCCAAAGTGATTACTGACTGAACTAGTATTTTATAGATCTTAACCTTCGTATTTCTTTCTATAAATTTAGATCTTACGACAGACTGCAGGGAGTATGTAGTTTTGTTACCATTCAGAATACCATTTCTGATACCTCCGGTTTTGTTCTCTTTTTACATTAGTTCTCTCGACATCCAGTTATTCAATGCGTTTCTCATATTCTGTTTTTGTTCGTTGTTATTGCTCCCACATATATAAGACTTTCTAATTTGATTTTCTTCTGATGATGCTATCATGGTTAGCGAAATCCTCATCGAGAAATTAAACAAAATATATGGTATTTTGTGGCAAATCTATTTGAGTTTAGTGGTTCACATGAAAGATTCCAATGTAGGAATTGAGCTTCTACTTCTTCAAATACGTACATTTTTCCATTTTCATTAATGATTATAAAATGCCTCTTTTATTGCACCAATAATCTATTTCTTAAAAGCCAGTCATTTAACAAAATTTTCGAATTACTTTACAATTCTGGTTGCAATGACGATGTTAATTGGGTATGGGAGACATTATCCGTCTATGGATGTTGGCAATTATCTAATATTTTATTAAAGACTGGTATAAAAAGTGCTTTTATAAAGTTTACAAATATTGCTTATAATATTAAAATGAATATTTGGTTTACCACTGCTCCCCCCTTCTTAATGTTGCTTTACCACTCTTCTTCCGCCAACTGCTCCATAAAAACCTTCCAACTTTTAACTGAATACATACCTGAAACAAAATTAAAAATAATTAATAATTTATTAACAATTAATTTTCTATAAATCCGTAAAACACAATTTTAATTATAGGAAATTTAAAATGCCAGAATTGGAACAACAAGAACTAGTGAAAATGCAACTGGTCCATATGGAACTGATGAGCGAGACAATAGAGGTGACAGATTGGTTGATTTTGGTGAAGGACAAGAACTTAATATTATGAATTCGTTCTATAAGAAAAATATCAGCAGAAAATGGACATGGAAAAGTCCATTTGGACTCACAAGTGAAATTGATTAAATCATGACCAACGATAAAACAATATTTTGCAATTTGACTGTCCTTAATTATTTTAAATGTTGGAAGTGACCACCGAATGGTACGAGCAAAAGTCACTATTAATTGTCGAAGAGAGCGCGAAGGAATGGTAAGGTCAAGGAAGGGAAAAGTGGATTCTGGGAAATTGCTGGAGAGGAGCAGCGATTTTGAGATTGCTTTGTCGAACCTCTTTGCTGAGTTACAAGATCCGGAGGAGATGGAAATATCAGCTCAACAATACAACATGGAAGGACAAATGCCAGATATCCTAGTGGAGGAAGTAACAAATGCTATAGAGTCGATGAACAACAGCAAGGCTCCAGGAAAGGACAGTGAAGTGTCGAAATGCTAAAAGCTGGTGGTCAGACATTACATAAAACACTGGCAAAATTATATTCAAAATGCCCCAAAGAACAAAAAGTACCTATCATTTTACATAAAAAAGGAGCACAGGAAGATTTAAAACACTTCGGTACTTAAAATAATATTAAGAAAACTGAATGACCCACAACCAAGAGAATAAGTAGGATTCAGAAGTGGATTCACTACAATGGATCACATCCAGGTTGTACAGCAGGCCATAGAAAGGTACATTGAATACACCATGCCACTGTGCTTGGTTTTTATCGAGTACGAAAAAGCATTTGACTTCATCTAAAAGCATGCCATAATGGATGCGCTGCTTAGCCGGGGGATAGATAAAGCATATGTAAACCTATTAGGACCGATATATGATAGAGCTACCGCGACAATTCACCTTGATTATCATGCAGTGGGAATTAATGTAGAACTAGATGTACGGCAGGGTGACGCAATATCGCCTATTCTTTTCTCGGCTGGCCTGGAAGAAGTATTCCGTAAATTGGATTGGGAACAGGATGGTGTAAATATCAACGATGCAAATTTAAATCATCTTAGATTTGCAGACGATATCGTTCTCCCTTCACAAGACCTGGAGAAGCTGCAAAGATGCATACAAGAGCTGCAAAGGGCTGGCAAACCATTTGGCCTAAAAATAAACATGAAAAAGAATCAGGTTATGTTCAACAAATTCGCTGAAGACAGAAAAATTTCAGTTTTAGAAAGAGATTTGGAGATTGTGGATCACTTTATGTATCTTGGACAGAGGATTTCAATGGAGGGGGATATCGATCAGGGAGGTGGAACGGCGTGTTAAGTGTGGCTGGCGGGCTTTTGGCAGGCTCAACATGGTGTTTAAAAGCAGACTCCCACTTTGCCAGAAAAGAAAAGTCTTCGATCAGTGCGTCCTACCTGTTGTGACATACGGAAGTGAAACCTGGACACTCACATCGCAATCAATTCAAAAACTTCGAGTAGTACAGAGGGGAATGGAAAGATGTATGCTTGGCATTACAAGTCGAGATAGAAAGACCTGCGCATGGATCAGGGAACAAAGAAAGTGTGAGTCATCATTGGAAAAATAAAGCAATTGAAGTGGAGATAGGCACGCCATATAGCGAGGCGATGGGATGCTTGATCGCAAACGTCTGATGACATCGTAAAGTATATAGGAATGTTGGAAACATGCTGAAGAGGCGGCCTTCATCCTGCAGGGATATATATATATATATATATATATATATATATATATATATATATATATATATATATATATATATATATATATACAATATATATATATATACAATATATATATATATATATATATATATATATATATATATATATATATATATATATATATATATATATATATTGGGCCGCTGCAAAAATATTTTGTTCAGACGCAAGAAACTTTTCTTCGTCGATATAAAAGTGATAAGATATATCAAAATCAAATTTCTAAATTACTAAATGAAGCATATGGTAGAGCGGCAACTGTGGCAGTAGCTGAAAATGCCTTTGCCACTGGAACTTGGCCAGTTAACAGACATGTCTTTCAGGATCACTGGTTTGCACCATGAGATATGCAACAACCTCAACATTGTGGTAATGTTACTGACATTGAAATAATTTCTGGAAATTCATCGTCAATACCAAATGACAGTGAAAGCGGCAGTGATTCCGCTTTTGATTATATTTCTCAGGAGAAAAAGCGTAAACATTTTGAGGATATTCTTCATAAAATATCACTGCTACCAACACAAAATCTACAGCCAGGTCCATCGTCTTCTCGAGTACAAAGAAGTGTCGCTCAGAAAGCACAATTTTTATCAACTATTGATATCGTTCTGGGATTAAAACGCAGCATCGAAGAAAATATTTAAAAGAAACAAAATATTGGGAAGAAAAGATGTGTCAAAGAAAAGAAGATTAAAAAGAAAAAACAAAGAGTACAAATGAAAACTACATGGTTTTGTATCATAAGTGATAAAATAAGGGAAGAAGACATGATTCAATGCACTACATGTCACGTCTATCAAGAAGTATTTTTGTTTTAATTATACTTAAAGGTCCATTCTAAGGAACCAGCGGTTCATCGCAAGAAACCGATTTCCTTGGATGGATGGAACACTGAATTTAAAAAAAAAATAATTCTTTATGATAATAATAAGTAAAAAAAAATAGTTATGGTAGTTTGAAGATTACAAGAGTACAATTATTTTCCACCTAAATATTTTTATTAATAATACTTTTACTAGCTTATATATAAAAAATGTTTTATGTATATATCTATATATATATATATATATATATATATATATATATATATATATATATATATATATATATATATATATTACTGGGTGGTGGCAAAAATATAGTCCAAAACCATTTACCAAGTGACATATTATATTAAGTATTCATATGACCAAGTTTTACGTAATGCATCGTAACCTTGCAAACGTTAATTTTTGAAAAGAAATAACCGGCCCGAAATTCATTTCGATGTTTTAAAACCACCCACGAATTGTGCGACACGATATTCGAACCACAATTTCGACACGCCTAAACAATGGGTCTCCGGATTTAATCTACAGTTTTGCTGAAAATTCGTGCTCTAGAATTACCTTCACATTTTTACCGCGCGATAAGAGTCATTTTTTAACTGACACAATGAAGAAATTATCGTGAAATTGGACCTGTCCGGCTGTCTTAATTCGCGAGCCTGGTCAGAGTCTGTTACGAAATTCAATGGCGTTGAAATTATGTTTTAAAAATGCTTTTTGGTTCGGTGTAGTGACATAAATAGTGACATCATACTAAATTATTTGAGTTCAATGTTTTTAGACATTTGGAAGCGATAATATGATTAATATACGTTGCAGCAATCAAAAAGTTTTTTCAAGGACGCAATGTATATCTATAAGTTATATTGTTTTTTTTTCAAATTTTAAAAACATTGCCATCTACTGACAATAATTTAAGTTAATATAACATAACTAAACTTATTCACCTAATTAAGATAGTAATTAATAATGCCAGACACTCAGTAAAAGTTGAAACAAGTGTCTCTCCTCCATTTAACACCCAAAAATTATTAGTACAGGTGACGCTTAACAGTAGTTAAATCTGACTGATTTAACTACTTAACAGTAGATAATCCTTGAGAGAGTAGTTTGTGATGCTGGCCTCAACGTAAAACGATCAATCTTTAACAAGTCGATACAGGTGATGGCTGGTGATCTGGACATTGTAACAGTTGACTTTTCTACCTTTCAAAAGTTGAACAATTCGAATACTTGGGTGCATCCATAAATATAGACTACATGTCTACCGAAATTAGAAGGCAGCTGGCGTACTGCTAGCGAACAGATGCTATTATGGATTTCAAAGAATCATGAGTTGAAAAATTTGAACGCACCTCTCTAAGAAAAAAATATATAAAACACTACTCCGGCTTGTACTGACATATGTGAGTGAAGCAGGGGCCTTATCTAAGAATGACCAAAGTGCTCTAGGGGTAACTGTAACAAAAATCTTGAGAAAGATCTATGAACCAATTTGTTAAAATAACACATGGAGTTCATGATATGACTTTACAGGCTATACAAAGGCCAGGACAAGGTCTCATACATAAAATATAGACCTCTGAGATGGGCATGTCACCTCGTAAGAATGGATGATACTAACCAAACCAGTAACTGTAGGCAGAAGTAAAAGAGGGAGACTCAAGCTACGGTGAGAGGCAGGATGGTGTCAGGGATGGTGCTCGTAATATCAGGCTGAATAACTGAAAAGCAGCTACCCGAAATGGGGATAGTTGGAGAAACAAGCTTGTGGAGGTCAATATTCTACCGGGGTTGGAGAGCCATAGAAGAAGAAGAAAAATTATATAAATAAGCTGAATTCTGCTGAAATATATTGATATTTAGTGTGCTCATTAATAATTAAAAAAAAATAGGTGAACCTAAGAATAAAAGAGCAAAGTGCAGATACGTTGCTATATTAGACATTTCATGTTTTATGAGTTTCGAAAACATAACAATGCCACTAATGTCATTAATGCTGTGTATGCTGGTGCCTTGGATAGTAAAACGTTGGTTTAAAGCATTTAAGGAGGGTGAGTTTGATAAGGATCTGTTGTTAGCTAAAATTAATGCTGATCATCAAACAAATTATACACAAATTAGCAACATGGTTTAGAACTTTATGGTCCGCAATATTTGTTGAAAAGAGATGCTCGTGCTTACCAAATTTGATAGCCAAAGATAAATAAGAGTAAATTGGAGTGAACATACGATAAAAAAAATATAATAAACTAATTTATTTACCAACCAAACAGCAAAGGTATAAATAAAAATCACGATTTCGCAAAAACTATCGATATTTTTTTAATATTGAAAAATATTTAAACTTATTAAAAATAAACCATATTAATAATACTAATAACAAAATGAGCAATACTAATAATAAATAATAAGATTTAACATTTCTATTGGAAGTTCACTGTATAAGGGAGTTGCATTAACAGAAATTATTGATACAAAACAATTAATGTCGAAAACTATCGTTTCATGATCTTGCTTCATTGAGTATTTATACCTGACGTATCAGCAGGATAGATCGATATCTAAGTTGTATTATTACAATATTTGCAGTTTCCATTCGTAGATATTACACGGTTGACATGAGAGAAATCTTGTCGGAACTGTTAAGATGCCGTGACAATTGGCTGTTTATAGTTTGCGTTTCAAGAAAACGGACGTTCGTACCGAGCGTTTAACAATACGAACTTTTCATTTTTGATCTCGTAATTTCAACTATTTTTAGTTGTAATAATTATACTGATAGATATGATGTTGAGGACTGAAATTTTGTTGACACGTAGAGAGAGGGGACTTTCATTTCGTTCAATTGCCAACCGCCATACCACTGTTATAAGATGTGTCATATGATATTGAAACAAATTTAGGAAAAATAGACCACTTGTAAGTATTTGAAGGGTTTATCGTCATATGCAACCCACCAGACCACCTCCTGTGGACGTTTTTCCTTTATTCAAATAGTGGATGAAGATAATGAATCTTGTGAATCCCCAGATTCTTGGAGGCACGTTCGCCAGGTAACTATTCCACTATTTTTAACGTTCCTTCATTTTGGTGCCTAGTAATAAATCCAAATTTCATTAGCAATCACGAATCGTCGCAGAATTCAATTCGGATTGCACTTCAAATAACACAATTTTTGTTTCAATTCGGATTGCACTTCAAATAACACAATTTTTGTTTAATTTCCATGGCCTACTATTGCTATGTTAGCTGCTTTTAGTTCCTACCGACTGCAGATTATTTTAGTTGCTTTTTCTAACTGTTCTAAAACGGCTACTCCAATAAAGAAATATGACATAACATTTTTTATTTAGAATTTTAAAAGTTGTCAAATTATGTTAAAAAAATATGGTGTCATTAAAAAAAATATTGTTTTAGTATCTACTGAAGAAATCTGGAAATACCGAAAAATCATTGTAATTTTTTCTTATGCAAGTAAGTTCCTATAATTTTGCATTTGGAAGTACTAGTCTAAAACTACAAATAAAATAGTTAGCCAATGTCAGGTTTTAACAAAATACGCTGTCCAGCTCTGACTAGATCACCTCAGACATTCTCAGTTATGTTAAAGTCTTGGTACCTCATAGTCCAATTTAACACAGTAATGTTTTCTTTTAGTAAGATTTCTTTCAGTTTAGTCCACACAGCAAAAGTGGTAAAATATTTTTACCACTTTAGCTGTGTGGACTAGCGCATTGTTTGGTTGGAAAATATTTTTTTTGTATTGTTTTGAAATACTTTTCCAGTTTATTTTCGATTAATTTACTTATCACTTTTGCTGTGTGGACTAGCGCATTGTTTGGTTGGAAATTTTTTTTGCATTGTTTTGAAATATTTTTTCAGTTTATTTTCGATTAATTTTAGATAATCTTTGTTTTTCATTTGGCCATCAAGAAACACGATATCAGTGAGTTTAACATAGTCGATGCTCACCCTATCATCATACTTGCTCTTCTCCCTTGTCTCTTTGAAAACACTTTTTCTTGTTTCCGGAGATCATAAAAACTGTAATAAGCCCAACCATTAGGGCCGTCTAAATTAATTTTTCTTCATCATTTTCCTCCATTCTTCTTTCCTCTCTATGTGATCATAGACAAACTTCTTCCATCTTTTCTGATGCTCGGTTTTAAAAGGTGTTATCGTTTTATTATTTTTTCTTTAAAGGTATGGATTAGCCAGAAGGAACCTCCTAATGTTTTTCGAATTCGCTTTAACACCAGCTCATTGAGCTATTTATCGAGCTGTTGATGCAGAGTTGGAATCTATCCTTAAAATAGTCCATTTTCTCTTTTTGTTAAGACAGACGGCCTTCCAGGAAGTTTCTTCTTACCGTAGCGCTCCCGACTTTTTAGTAAATTCAAAATAAATTTTCTACTTCTGCCCGTATTCCCGAAGATTTTGGAAATTGATAAACCTGGCTTTTTCATTCGTTGAATAATATTTCGCTTGATTAATGTCAATGATGTTGCACGTTCCATTTTTATAAATTTATTGACTAACAATAACGACAGAACTGAATTAGCCCAGTGTGTTTACTAAGTGGTATTTACTTTTATTTTCATAAAAATCGTCAAGGGGCTGCTGGAGATCGATCCGGTTGGAGGAGAAGGCTGAAAGAGGTTAAGGCTTACTAACGGGCTGTAGCACCACATGAAGAAGAAAAAATAGATTTACTTTTATTTATAAACAAACAAGAGTATTATATTTTTATCCCACCTAAAAAATGATATTTTTTGTTTCTTCTTAGATTTTCTTTTTCGTGATCGTGATCGTGATAAAACGAACAAAATACTTTTAGACTTTGATAAACCGAGTTGTATATGCAAAAAAGAAAACCAACAGTAAAGTAAAAATTTAAACAATTTGAAAAATTAGGGTGGGCTATCTTTTTGTACCGGACCTTATGCCCGGCAGAAACTAAGTAAGAATAGGTTCTTACTTAGTTTCCAATATATTCCAAGAAGCAACAGCATATTATAAAACAAAATAGTATATAGTTGAATTGGCTGCAAAAGGAACCGATATCAACCCACTCGCAAGATGTTCAGGCCGATTTATAGCGAAACTTTATTGCTGTTGAACGTTTTAAGCTCAATACGACGTACATTTATGAATACAAATTGGCAAAAACCCGTGTTCCTCCATACACACTTGATACATTAACATTAAAATATCATCGGCAAAGTTAACTAAACAACGAAGAGAGAATCGAAGAGAATGATCGAACGAACAAAAAAAAGAAGAAAAAAAAGTCACGCAACAGCCCAGCTGAAATACGAAATGTTACGTTGCCGCCGAACCGATCGCAATCTGAATTTCAAATCTGGCGCTTTTTGATTTGTTCACTCCCACGTACCGTGTGCATGTCCCTTCTCTTCGGATCGCAAATACATTGATGGTATTAATAACGCCTTATCTGGTGCATTAAAGTCAGCAAATTGGCAGAATAAAAAATGGACGCGTCTTCAAACAAATATAAATATTTTTGTCGGTCTCTGGTTCGATGTGTACGAGTGTGTGTGTAGGTCCGAGCGCTTCGAAATTATGTCTTTCGGATGGTTCGAGATGCAAATTAGATTCGACAGGTTGGACTGTGGCGATGGTATGAGTTACGGACGAGGGAGGGCGCGCGCGTATTTGTCGTATTTTGTTGCTGTCGAGGCAGAAAAATGATTTGCGATTAATTTCGAACCGGGATATAAATCTGATAGTGACATGAGATTCTGCCACGGCTGCTGTTCATTTAAATACGTGGGTTTCGTTGGTCAGATAGAAAACGATCGGAATCACACATATATTAATTTAATTCTATATGCAGTTCGGTTTATTACGTTCTATTATTGGAGAAAAATGTTTCTATTTAAAACATACAATGACAATCATACTCAAATATGATTCTTTAGATGGTTTGTGGCGATCAAACATATTTTAACATTTTTTGAAAAAGGGATAAAATTGAAGTTCGAAATGTTATAATTGACGGTAAAAAAGTGGACTACTGCTTTTAAATGTAGTCGTATATCCATCTATTGAATATAATGAATACTTGGGATGTTCAAAAACAGGTTCCACTGACAAGATCGTCTAAAAATCCACAATGTCGTAATAAATGATCGGCGACTAAAGGCACACAAAAATGAGCATTGTAAACATCCCAATACATCATCCAAGTACTTTACATTTTACACAGCATGGCTACGAGAAGGATTTCTGCTCGATGACAGCCACGTATGTTAAGAGTTAAGTGAATACATTTTCAATATTGTTTAGACTTCTTTTAAACGCGATTCTACTACATTTCTTCGACGCTTTATAACAGTAAATAAAATATGGTTTCACCATTATATAACATATATGAAGCATCAGTTGGATGCTGCCAGCAAACAATGGGTGGGTGTAGATGAGGGTGAGCCAAAGAAATCAAAAGCGGTTCCATCTGCAGGAAAAGTAATCGCTACGGTTTTCTAAGATTTTCGTGGTATGGTGGTTGTAGACTATATGACAAAAAGGCAAGACTATCACCAGGGAGAATTACGCTTCACGATTACAGATGTTTCGGCAACAATCAATAAACTACGCTTCAAAGTGCTTCAACATGTGCCGTATTTGTCCAGCGATTGCTTCTCTTCCCCACCCTAACCAAACGACTCTCTGGATGGAGATTCACTTCAATTGATGAGGTCGAAGGACGTCGGTAATTACGTTTAAAAAATCTCAAAAGCATATTTTATCAGGCCGAGAACTCTTAGAACGACCCTTTTACTGTAGATATAGAATACTAAATGACAAGGACGCTATCCAACAATAAAAAAGTTCGATAGATGAAATGCAATATGCGTTTTTTCTTATATCGAAATTTTTCTTGTTGAATTCTATGCGCTATTGCATTACCTTTCGTTTCGCACACACTCATTGTCAAAATGTTAGAAACACCATGAAAATTTCAAAAAAGTTTAATTCTTTTTTTAGTGTTTTTTATTTGTCCAAACCAATCAAAAAAGGGAAAAAGTTTAAATGACCTTGAACAGAATAGTAAAGAACAATTATGAGTAAATATTTTTTTTGGGGTTCAAACCATTTTAAAGTTTCTTAATACTTTTAGAGGTTTTATCACAATTTATCAGTTTAGTTATTCATCGGTTTAATCTGACGGAATTTGTAAGGAAAAATCAATTGTGATTCATTATGTGAAAAGATAATAATAAAAGAATGTAGGGATATAGAATGCCGATTAATCATTCATCGAGATAATCCAATGGGGGTCACGAAACAACCATTGCTTTTAATTGATACAAAGGTGGCTGTAAACTGATAACATAACGTTCAAAATATAGAATTCTGTCAGAATTTTTAGAACAAATGTTCTGCGTGTTTAATATAAAAGTTGATCTTCATGTAGGGTCCTCCAGCAACAAACTTTCGAAAGCTAATTTTTTTTATTTTTGGGAAGACGCCATTGTTATCATTTATAAAGAGAACGTTGTAGAGTACACAACAGCCTGCACCACAATTGATTTCTTGCACGATATCCTGACCGTCTGGTTTTCTTAAATTCTGCTGCAGATTTGCATTTGAAATTCTGTTATTTGGTACCGTTGGGATAGTAAACGTATACTGATTAATCAAACAATCCAAGAGCTACAAAATAAAAATTGACGGCTTATTGATGAGATTTATAAAAAGGATGTTGTAGAGTGTGTAACAGGCTGTACCACAATTGATTTCTTTGACAATTTCTTTCACAATTGACGCCTTCTTTTCTTAAATGGTGCTGCAGATTAGCCTTCGAAAATCTGTGATTTGTCACCGTTAGCAAACGCTTACTGACTCATCAAATGGTCCAAGAGCCACAGGAAAAAAATTAACGGCTTATTGATGAGAATTGAAAATTTTAAGAAGAGTGCCTTCTTGTACAGCGGAAAGAGCGAGATATTTGAGTGATAACATTTTGCAAGCAAAAATGCCAAATACCCAATTTACAAATTAATACAAAAAATTGAAAAATGTTTAAACATTTTTAACCAGCTTTATAGCCTTATTAGCTTTAGTTTTGAATAAAAAAGTGCTCTGAGTTGCAACTAATTAGGCAAGGGAAACTGTTCATGGCTGTTATTTCTTTATGAAATTACAAGATAAAACGTTACATTTCAGTGCAACGAAATAGAGTAAACGTATCAGCTAAAGCTTTTTAACCCAATCTCACGTCATCCACTTTAGTTTTCTCAACCATTCCATCGAATATTCACGTCTCCATGCATATGCATACAATGGCAATATAAGTTTTCCCATTTTTCTTCACTATCGAGCAAAAGTTTCTTCGGCTCGCTTTCAGCATTTACGCGTGCAACTTAAAACTAGTTACGTAATCAGCTACGGTGAGAAACTTATTTAGTTCGTCGCAACGACATATTGTTAACCAGAATTTCGCGTCTCACTCGGTTCGAGTTCGTTATGCTTAAAGTTAATCCCGAAAGTTCGGTAGTTTGCTATTGAGTATGTTCTCGGTTACGACTATAGTTGGGTATTGTCCGACCGTCGTGCCAAAGGATGAGATAGACTGGAAAATGATGTAGGTGAATTGGATGGATACGCATCCGTGGATTAACATATAATTACGACTAAATTAATACAACATTATTTGTTTCAAAGCAAAACACAATCCTGTTATTTGAAAATAGTTTTATTAACAATTACAGACATAACAATCATTCCATGATCACCGAAGAAACGAATCTATATATACACAAGCATATATCTTGAATATAATAACCGATTCATTTTTGTGTTTGTTGTTAAAAATGTGGTAAAGTAAACCGTAGTATTTGGTATATTATAGCTAACCAATATTCTTGTGACTCTAAGAGATTTATCACTAAACACCAAATTAGTTATTTTTAATTTTTCGGCTAATCATGCTACAAGGGTAGTCCGTATCCGACCTGACGTATAGATGGCGGTTGTTGTTTGAAAAGAATGACTATGGTAGAAAGTACCTTATAAAGCTTAAATTTGAAGTTTGACGACGCTACGTTATTTAGTATTTGTTTGGCAGCCATTATATCAGTGAATTAGTAAACATGAAAAAAATTGGTCATCGTTATGTGATACAATACTTTCATTCGAAAGGTTTCAGTGTAACCGATATCAAAGCGGAGCTAAATTCTACTCTGGGGGAGTATGTTCTTTCATTTACAATAGTAAAATATTGGGTGGCAGAGTTTAAACGAAGCCGTATGAGGTGCCAAAATAAACATCGCAGTGGTCGACCAAATGAGGTGACCACGCTAGAAATGGTGAAGAAAATCCATAAAATGCTATTGGATAACCGTCGACCGAAAGTGCGCGAGCTAGCACTACATTAAGTATTTCAAAAAGTGCTATACACCGCATATTGACTAAAAATTTGGACATGAAAAAGCTGTGTGCAAGATGGGTGCTGCGATTACTTACAATAGAACCAAAACACCGTCGTGAGGATATTTCAGTCGAGTGTTTGGTAAAGTTTCATTGGAATAAAGCTGAGTTTTTGTGTCGATTCATAACGATGAATGAAACACGGACCCATTACTTCATATTTGAGATGAAAGAAACAATGGACTGAAAGGAGAGAATCAACTCCAAAGAAGGCGAAGGCACTTCCGTCTGCAGGTAACGTCATGGCCTCAGTTTATTGGGATGCGCGTGGGATTTTCATTGATTATCTTCAGAAAGGAAAAATAAAATCAAGAAAAGACGCCTGCATTTAGCGAAAAATATAGAAAGTATAGTATAGAAAAAGAATAGTATAGAAAAAGCAAGTTTAAGCTTTCGTGAAATAGCGGGACGACTGGACATTTATATTTCTACCATTATGAGGATATGGACATGGTCGTCTTATAAGAATGCAAGGACGTGACAAATGGTCTCTTCTTGGTCATGTCTTGCTGTGTACGAATCGATATAAGACTATTGCAAGGATGAATGTTAATTGACATTTATTTGCGATGGAGCTGCCTGCTAATCATCTTTAGAGAATGCTTTTTTTATAGCGCATGCAAGAATCTTCGCTTAGAATGATGCTCAAATAGAATTGAATGAGACATCGTATCGATTAAATTTAGAGATGCGCAATGAACGTAGAAGAACGGGGTGAAACGTGAAATTTAACTTTCACATTAAAATAGCATATAGCAAAGAAATCTATACTAACTGAGTATTATTAACGTGTGACCTTCATTAAAATATTTCCAAATTACATTTGCTACAAACCCATGAACAGATCAATTGTGATTTTCTGGAACAAGTATAACTTACAAGTTTAAACCTAGCGTTACAGATTGTTGGCATCTTTATACCATGTCATTATCGGAGATAATATAATATATTATAGAGTAGTACGATCCAGTTTTTTTCAATCAATTTCTTTATACCAACACAACTTCTTATAAAACAAATTTTTTACATGCTTTCTTCTTAAACATATTGGGAACCGCGTTAGGACTTACATTTCTAAGCAATGTAATCATAACCTCTTATTACTTGTGCTGTATTTGTCATTTCCTAAGATTCCTTTATCATTTGTCCATTATTTATTTTATTACCAATCTATCTTGGATTATCTTCCAAAGAAAAAATAAATAAATATCTTAGCTTTTCTACATATGTTCATCAGATAAGTTAATATTTTGAACGTAGGTCTTCCATTTGAGGTAACCCCAAAGAAAGAAATTCCAGACAAATTTGATTACCACATAGTCCAAAAGAGATCATCAAAACGTGAAATGACGTGTAAGGAAAACATTGGCATTTATGAGAAATACTTCTAGCGATGTCCAATGGCCCCAACAGATTTGTTTGTGATTGCTCTTTTTTTAAGGCAAACATTAATTCGAAAGCCTACGATCATAATCTTTGTATACTAGACAAACTGGAAATTGCTATGCGCGAAGCAATTGCAACTGTGTGATAGCAAAAATTGTGTACAGTAAGAAGAACGTTACCTTTCCAATATAATCTACCTAAAGCAATCAATGCCTACTAAAACTGTATCTCTTATTAATAATTTTTCTCTATATGGAAAAGCAATGAAGGTACTTTATTACAATATATAAAATATCTCAGTACCAGAAAATGCATCATTTGTAAGATATTCAATATAACCTTTAAATATCATACCTGCATCACAATTAATTTGCAAACTTGACCGTCTAATAAACTGTTCCATTTGCGAGAGTTTTTAATAATTAACGCACCCCAATAGCCTAATCAATAATTAATTAGTTAGTTTAAACCATGATGGCCTATTAGAATAACTTAATATGTATTGGTTAGTTAAAGGTAAATTGCAATTTAATACTCCCTATGTGATATCGAATCATTTATTTGTGCATTTGTGTTGGCAAATGTTAACATTATAATTGATAATATCTTTAATCCCAGTATTAATAACCACATGGTCCATTATCGAAGAACTATATATCATATGCATTGAAAAGAATAAAAAAAGATATAAAATATTTTATTTGATTGGAAATGTAATAAAATAATCTGGGAACGCAGCATGATGAGATTATAAATTGGTTAGAGCAAGTCCATGCACACATATACCCACTAAAATGTTCATCTGTCAACAGCTCTATTCTTTATTCACCGTGAGTTAGTTCGCCTGTAACCGGTGACATGACAAATGTATGTAAATAGAGTGTAAGTATGGAAATGGAAAATTCAAATTTCTTCACTCTCGAACAGTTTGGTTTGATGCCAAGACGACATATGTGATGATAACGAATTAAATCACACGCTTAACAGATTTAGAACGATTATCGTTGTACACAACAACATTAAGAGATTCTATATGTACATTAAGAGATTATATATGTATCAAAAATATAATGTTCTTTATGTAGTTATATCAGCAACTATATTTATAGGGGGGTCAGTGCAAAAGTATTTGCAGTAGGATAATCCAGCTAATTTAAAGGTCTCGTTAATATCACCGTCGTAAAATCTGATATTGATAATTTTTACAGCAACAGAAATGATAGAGTCTGCTTTCCAACACGATTCGGTCTTGCGGTCGATGTTGATGGTTGCATTGGGTCAACTAATGGTTTTATATGTTTTGGGATCTCGAAATATATCCATTTTTCGTTTCCAGTCACGGTCCGATGCAAAAAAGTCTTGTTTTCATGCTGAGAAAGCAAAACTTCGCACTATTTCATCTGTCTGTCGTTCAGCTGATGTGGTACCCATTTTCTTGCCTTTTGGATCTTTCCCATGGCATGCAGATGATTACAAATGGTTCGGCGAACTCTCTCCCATTTGTTGTTGACTTTGCAAATTGTCTTCTTCCAACAATGCTTGCAATTTGGCATCTTCAATTTTTTTCGGTTGACCTGAGCGTTATTTGTCTTTCAAGTCTAAATCACCACTTTTGAATCGTCTTAACCAACGTCCACAAGCGTCTTGCGTTGGAACATTGTCACCATAAGTTTTCACAAGTATACGATCGGCTTTTAATCGGTTTTTTTGATCTTTTGATTGAACAAGAAAAGCAGTGCGGGCCTCAAATACTCTTTTTTTGGCTCGAAACTTGATATGTTTACCACTCGAAAATAATATGACGCTGACTCAAAATCATTTAAACATCAGTGGAGTTTTGAAAAAAATATTGTCGTAGCAACAAAATGACATAAGAGATTAGACTATAAACCGACCGTTGTTACCAGCGCCGTCTCTTTAAAAAAGTTAAGACTTATTACCCGCCACCCCTATTAAAGAAACCTATTTGATTTTTTTGCGATTTTCAGTATGCTAAGCTCAAAGAAATTTACCACGAGACTCAAAATCACTTGTTTTAATGTTTCAATTTCAGACTGACTCATCTGATTATGCTGACATGGTTAGCGAAACGTGCGTCGATAAATCAAAACCAAGTGATTTGGTGTTTCAATCTGAGATTATTCAATCTTAGATTGGATCATCTCCTTATGATGCTGACATAGTTAGCGAAACGCACTTCAAGTCATTAAGAACAAGTGATTTGGTGTTTTAATATGAAATTGAATCATCTCCGGATGATGTTAACAAGGTTAACGAAACCGGTATCGATAAATTAAAAACAGGTGCTATGGTGTTTAGTGGTAAATCTTTTTGAGTTTAGTGTTTTACACCAAAGATTGCAATAGAAGAATTGAATTTAAGTGTGGTTTAATTCAAAAATAAGGCATCAAACATCTTTATTCGTCTTTTTGCTTGTGAGATTTCGTCAAGCATGAAGCATGGACAGAGAATTGTGTGTCGTTATTATCGTATGATACGAGAATAGTGAATTTCGTGAAGGAATAGATGTTGGTGAAAGAAACTCTAAGATAAATCACATAGATTTATCAGAATGTGAAATATGTTACCTAAGCATTGGTCCCTAAGCAATGACATGAATACAATTGAATAACTGACTAAAAATGCTTTGTTAATAATAGATTATGCATAATCTAACAAAAGCTAAAAAACAGCATCATGTGAAGTAAGAAAGCACTCAAATGATTCACTGGAGCTACAAATTAGGTGTTAGATATTACCTCAGGTGACGAAACTTGGATAAATTGATGTACACCTGAAGCAAAACAGCAATCTACTTTTTGGAGGTTTCAAAATAAGCCAAGACCAACAAAAATTGTTTGTTTTGGTTGTTCTTGAATCAGTCAGTGATTTTTCTGGTCATTTATAACAATTTGTTTGCCGGAATTGATCATTCAAGTTCTTAAAAAATGCCTAAAATACCGAAAGTATCTTATCTGTCATATAGTCCTGATTTATCGCTCTGTAAATTATTATTATTTACAAATATTAAAAATCAATTTCGTGGTCAATTTGTAGCACTTGATTAGGCGATTGGGGCGTAGGTAGTTGGTTTACACTAATTCAAAAGGCAATTGATGTAAATTGAGAACATTTTCAAAAGTAATAAAGCCATTAGTTTTTCTTGGTTTAGTTCATTATCAAATAAACTCATTATTCGCTTAAAGCCAGTATTAGCATTCTGAAACTTCTCCAATATAGTTAGATTACGCAAACAACTGAAACTGTATCAAAGATTCCCTTTGATGTACGATTGTGAACCGTCGAGTTAACTGTGGCTTAAATAATGGTGCATGTCTAGAAATGTCATTAATCGAATGTTGAAAAGAAGACATATCATAAAACAGAACACTTAGTTACTCATTAGAGAGGAAATTATTGCTTGAAAGTAGCCAATACCTCATTTGAATGAAATAAGTGTACCGAATGTTGGACATAATCTAGAGTGGTGATTGATATTTTTACTGTTTATTCGAGACAATGATGTTTTGATTGATCCAGATTTACACAGGTTTGCACTAAATCCGCTAGTCGTGATTTTAATATATTTTAAGGTTTTTGAGACTGTTAGAAACAATTGAAATAATTACAATTTTATATATTCATTCATTGTCTCCTTCAAAGTAGTTGGGCGGAGAAGGAGCTGGAAACGATTTGTTCACCCTTCATAATAGTGCTAGAACAGAAACTATTCTATCTATCATCCAGGTGTTTTTGATGCTTAAGACCTTCTCGGTAAAAATGCTGATGTACTGTTTAGTCTTATGGCACAAATTCCTTATGGTCAATCCAATCCAAAAAAAGCATATTAGCGTATTTTTGATCTTTGATTTGATCATTCTGGATCTTTGTGGAAGTCGTGAGGTTGAAGTGTGCTATTCCTAGCTCTGGGGTTTTGTTTCCTGGTCGTATTAAAAAATTCAAGACTCCAGCCACCAGCAATGATACTTTCCAGAAAATAGGGGTCATTTTAAATGCGTCCCGAAAAACTCAAAACAAAAAAATGTTTCTTTCCTGTTGTCTTTTTGATCCAGCGAAAGGATTCTCGGAATCATTTTCGCGTAGATTTTCTTTACCCTCAATTTGATCTGATGAATATGATAAACAAATTTAACACTTCCTTAATTATTCCGACCGTCAGCCGATGATCAGAACGCACGAATGATAATATCCCGGCTTTTTTAGACATGTTTATCACTTTTTGCAGCCTTATGCTGCGAGGTTCCTCTTCGATCGAATCACGGACTTCTGAGAATTCCTTAAACCACCTGAAAAACTGGACCCTTGGCAAAACACTGTTTCCCCTCCCTTAATAGCGCACCTTTGCACGGAATTATTGTCACTCATTTTCAGAATGCACTGGAAAAATCTGGTTCACGAAAGTAGAAAAACTACAGACCACCAAGTCATTCCAGGAAGTTCAAACTCACACTACAGACGCATCATAAGTTAACCTACCTCACTTCCAAAGGGGAAGCCAACTGTGTTGCCAAATCGAACGCTACGTCGCCTCTCTCACTTTATTTACACGCCACGTATGTTGTTATTTTCGTAATGTCATATTTATAGCCGCCCAAAGAACAAACCAAGCCTCTTCTTTCAATAACGTATTAAACGAATAGGAAAAGTAGCAGCTTCAATCTAGCGCAAACAAACGATACGGTTTTCAAAGCGTACAACAATGAATTAGCATTTTTGGATCGGCTAATTTCAAATTTGAACAGTAACAAATTGCTTATTTTTGCATCGTCGATTTTATTCGGACAGATATGGGATAAGTTTACAAATTAAAGCTGACAGGAACATTAAACTTTTATTATGGTCGCGCGATAACGAATCGGAAAGTACCGAAAGTTACCGAAATTGGGTCGTGAACTTTCGCGTTTCGTACGGGCAATTTATAAGTTCACACACACGCTGTATCATTGTTTTGTCCATGTAGTATAGACGGGAAAATTTTAATACTACTGATATATTGTTTTACTGTTGCTTATGTTTCATTTTGATATACAGAAAAGTGTCATTATGTTGGTGCATACGAGGGTGCATAAAATGCATATGATATTTGTGTTGTTTAGTGATTTGAAAATTTCATCTCAGTCAAAAAATGGAATTAACTCGTAAGAATTGTCGTGCGATGATTTACTACGACTTTTGACGCGGGTTATCTCGAAAACAGTGCATCGATCAACTCACTTCGACTTTAGGCGATGAAGCACCATCTAAAACCACCGTATATTACTGGTTTAGTGAATTCAATCGGGCGATTACGGATGAATGTAATGAAGGAAATCCAAAAAACTCGTTGGGCTAGAAACATCGGTTCTGTGCGCGAACTGATAAAGCAAGATCGTCATGTCAAGATCGTATGTCAAGATCGTCAAGATCGATCATAACATACCGTGAGATTGAGACATCCCTGGGCATTAGAATGACAAGCATACACAATATTTTACACGAACATTTAGCCGTGGAAAATAAGTGACAATCGCTTACAGGTGGCGAATCTTGGATCTATGGGTAAGAGCCTGAAAGTAAGCAACAATCGACTGTATGGGTCTTTTAAAATAAGTCAAATCCAACAAAAGTTGTTGGCCCGAGAAGCACTTCGAAGCAAATGTATGTAGCTACGGTGCCACTAGAGAATCGTAGAACGGTCAATTCTGAATGGTAGACAACCATTTGTTTGCCAGAAATATTTGAAGAAATAAAAAAAAAAAGAACCAGCAACGCCGGATGATTCTTTACTATGACAATGCGAGCTCTCACTCATCGGACCGAACAATTCAATATTTGACCGGTCAAAACACACTGAATTGATGAGTCATCCGCCGTACAGTCCTGATTTGGCACCCAGTGTTTCCTTTTTGTTCCCGTCCGCGAAGAATAAACTACGTGGTCAACGATTTTCTATGCCAGAAGAAGCGGTTGATGCGTTCAAAATACATGTTTTGGAGATACCTCAATCGAAATAGAAAAAGTGCTATGAAAATTTGTTCAAACTTATGCAAAAATATATCGATCTCGGAGAATATTTTGAAAATCAATTAGACTATTTTCAATGATAAATATTTGTTTTTATATATTATTTTGGATACATAAATAGCGACCATCGTAATTATCGGTGGTTTATTTTAGCGCATAACTTTTGCTTAAGGAAATGTCGTCGTCAATCATGCCCTTTAGGCAATAATGGCCGTATATTCCAATGTTGATCAATTCATGATCGTCCGCCACCTCAAGAAGAAGCTCTGTAATGTAAGGAAATTGGCTGAATGGGTCTCGCACTAGCTCTCAGACAAAAACAAAGCCGACCGTGTCAAAAGACCGCACAAAAGAAAGCAAATTACCTTCCATCGTCGAAATCCATTGTCAAGAGATGATATTTGCTCCCTCATCTCCTTACTCTCCTACTGAAGCTCCCAAGGACTACCACGTCAACTGTTCGCTGAAAAACCGGCAGGTGGGCAAAGTTTTCGATGATTTTGATAAATTGGTGGTCGATCTCAAAGCGACCCAGCGCAATTTGCTCGTGAAATCGACCGCTTATAAATCAATTACACATGTCATTGTTGTATTATAATGTTTCGTTTTTTATAATAAATATTGTCCAAAAACAAAAAACGCCGATAATTATGCATCAATCTAATATTGTCTCACTACATCTCCTTTTATCTCTTGATTAGTTATTTAAAAAAAAAATTGCATAGGAGAAAAACTGATTTCTACTTGAATTTTTTATTATATATTTCAATATTCATTAAGATAACTACAAATATTAGCCGATTTGCTTACCGATTTTTGTAAAAAAAGCTTCAGAATGTGTAGATCGACTCTTACCTAAAACAATGAAGAAGACAGTCAGTGATAATACAATATAGGGTGAGGCAATTATCACGCTAACTTTTTTTTGTTTCGGCGTCATTTTCTTTCATTGTGTTTGTGACAGTTTGGGTTTGGCTGCAGTGTAGTGCAGATGTGCAAATTTTATTATGGATAAGTAAGAAAGCAGTAAAATTATTGTAATTAACATTTATAAAAATTCAATTATTGTAACTCAACGTAAATGTAGGTAAAAAATATCCAAATTGTCCGACAAACGATGTACATACTCATATACATACAGGATATACATACTGAAAGACAATCCCTCTACTGAAATGCATTACTAAGGGTATACATTTGCATTGCTGATAATCATTCACGTTTTATAGACATCATTTTCAAAAATTAATTAACACAACATTTATTGACGAAATAAACATATTACAGGCAAAGAATCTGTCTTGTTTCGTTTAAAAGTAATAAATAATTAAAATGGTAGTGTCCGACCGGTTATGAGATAACTCAAACAACAAGATAACAACAACAAAAATTGTAATGAAATATAACACAGTTGAAGAAAATTTTGCGGTGGTCCACAACATAAATTCAAATTATAATTGTGTTTGCTGTCATTAAATGTACCAATTACATTAAAAAAAAAAATCCAAACCCATGATGCTTCTAATTAATGGTAACAATGTATAACAAACCCACCGAGGCAACTATGTCTCCCATGCAAAATCATACGTTATCTTGTCAAGTCTGATCTTGTAAATCAACGATAAAATAATGTTGCCTAGATGTGGTCTTAAGTACACGTCCATTAGTCTTTGCAACCAGCTTACATTAGTATGTAAATTAGCAGCAAACAATTATTCAAAAAAAACACCAGTTATAAAGCGAAACATCCGGCAGGACTAATTGAAATTTATTTTAATATTAGTTTTTAATGGGGCAACACCGATTTCACTTGATTCTAGACGATTTTTGCTCGTTTGAGATCCGGTAAAGTGTCATAATATCCTTGATTATTGCTTAATAGGCTTTAACAACTCATTAAGTGAATTTACTCGAATTATTCTGAGTTGTTTTAGAGTTTTTTCTTTTAGTACTACATTATCGACATAAAAACGTTAGTATATACAGGTTGAAGGCAAAATAACTTTCATAAATTTAAACAACGATTCTTTACAATATTTTGAATAAAAAGTCTCTTTACAACATATTTCCAAAATGCAACTATTTTCGCGAAGAACGACATAAAATAAAATTATTTTATTTTCCTAATAATTGGCAACATCGCAAACTTAGTTTTTTATTTCATTATCTTCTTAAGGTATTATTTGAAAATAAGATGCAATTTTTATAGCCATTTATTCCACACGTTTCAGCATAAATTTGGTTTGTTTTTTACAAAAGAAAAATAATACTTAGACATTAATGTCGTTTAATGTCAAAGTTGAAATTACTAGCATTACATTTTCACGTGACAATACGTTTTAAACGATTCACGTCACTGAGGATGGTTGCGGCATTTTCTTGATAGAAATTCATTCTAAATTGTATAAATAAAACAAAATTGTCTAATTTCCGCTTATATTCTTCTCTAAAACATTTCCCTACACTGTAGGTTCTTCAGATGATTGACAAAGAATGAAATTGTATTGTGACAAATAGTTGGTACTATAGTAATCAAGTAATTTAACATATTCTTTCTGGGAGTTCTCAGAAGCTTTATTGAGACTGTTTTTTCGACATCGTTAGAGGTCGTTAAGAAGGAGATATGTGTATTTATGACGGTTTACTTCCAAATATTCTAGTAAATTCAGTTTGTAGCACTTATTTTGCTATACAATGTACACATTTTGTACATTGGATAAATGCGTAAAAAGGAATATTACTATTTGAGCCAATTTTCCTGATGAAAATTGAATATTCTAGTAAGATTCTGATTGCATCCTTTGGCAAAACTTACTGAGGTTTAGTGCGAAATTAGTTACCATGGTTATATACATTGTATATTGCATTTGCCTGAGTCTTAGTAGTTAAATCCCTTTAATAACTTAGTGTGAATCAGAGTAAATACACTGATTAAGGAATTAAAAGAAAATTAGTTAAATGGGCCGAAAAGATGATGTCTAAAGAACTGAGTTAATGCACTTAGCAATAATGTAAAACATCAAACTAATTACATTTAAAAATTCTTTCGCTGATGAGTATAATGGCCATTAATTAAATAACACCTCAATGCACTTATGGAAAATGTGTAATCAACTCAAAAGGGGAAAAAGTTGATCAAAATACCATAAATTCATCGCTGACACTATAGCGATTAAGCGAAAACTATTTTCATTTAAGTCGATGAGAAAAGACGGGGAAAACATCTCAATTATTTATATTTAAGGGACGCGGTGACAGGATTAGGGTGTGCATGGAGTGGAAGTTCGAGAAGTTCACACCTCTATTTCGAATAAAATACCACCATCTCGACAGGTTATTAATAATGTAAGATATGAACTTGTTGAATGGAACGTACCCCCCTTGCTCCCCTTCAACGCGAAACGTAATGATGATATCGACGTATTTGCCTTGAAAAGATTGTTGGCCTTGAAAAGATTTAATCGAATTCAGTCATCAATCGACATATATTAAGCTTCATCTAAGAAATTAATTAGATTTTTTAAAGCTTTTTTAAACTTAATTAAACCAAATCAAGATATAAAAAAAACCCAGTTAGGATAGACTTTCAAATTCTTTTTGTATAATAGTACCGAATTTAAAATTGTTTAATCCAATATATATATATATATATATATATATATATATATATATATATATATATATATATATTATTTTAATTTTATTTTATTTTAATGCCAAATCGACCACTTTTCATTTGGCTGAAATTTGTATATATTATTGTATCGCACCAAATACTTTTCTGTGATTTATTTATTTATTTTTTTACTCAACTGGAAATAAATTATGAATATTTCAAAAAACCGGGGTTTTTTTTTCAAATAGTCATAATTCTTCCAAAAATTGACGAAATAAGACTTTTTTCAATTATTCGTTTTGAATAAACTTTTCAATAAATTACAAAAAAAATATTTCAATTCATCTTCTATAAAATTTTTGATTTTTTTCCGAAAAAATCATCAATTTTGTATTAATTTTTCATTCCATTTCATTTTAAAATCATTAATTTCGCCATTTTTAATTATTTTCTTTTTGTTCCCAAGAAACTTCTATTTATTCTACGTTTCATGCAAGGTCGTGGGCCAATTAGGGACTATTTTTTATATTATTATACTATAAAAACAAAGTTAAATTGTCAAAATATATTAAAAAAAAAATTTCAATTAAAAAGAAAATCGAAAGAAAAGTTGGCCCAGGATGGGGCTAGAATGATTGAAAGTTTTTGGGGAAAAAAAAAGAAAAAAATTGAAAATGATGAACTTTAAACTCAATAATTTTATAGAAGATAAACTGAAATTTTTTTTTTTTGAAATGTCGGAATAGTTATGACCATTTGAAAAAAAACCGCGGTTTTTTGAAAAATTCATACATTTTGAAAATTTCATAAATAAATTTGATATACAGGATTATAAAGATGCCCAAGATGCAAATGCCCAAATCAAAAGGGGTAGATTTTTTTCTTTATTTGGGTTTTTTGCCACTATCTAAAACTCAAAAAATATCAAAAATACCTGTTCTTATGTAAAGAAAGAATCACTGGGTAAAAACCAAACGGAGACAAATTTCTCAGTGATTCTTTTTTGTAATAAATTTGCCTAACGAACAAAATTTTAAAGATATAAAAATGTTATAAAAAATTTTACAAACTTTTAACGTTAACGTTTCGGAGGGTACTCTTCCCCAGTTTTCAAAACAAAACTAAAAAATAAATTATATTAATTTGTAATATATAAAGTAACGAGTGAAAATAAAGTTTTGGGGTTAGAGGCGCATCAGCAACTGAGAAGACTATTTAGCGACTGGACCTATAGCTTAACGTGGGTTCCGAACCACGATCATCAGCTACCGACAACCCCGGTCAGCACCCCCCCTCAGGCTATCAACCTTTGGTTTTGTGTTTAACCGAAAGTATCTCGAGAAGCCTACCGACTGGCGAGTGACCAACGTAGAACTTGCCTTACCCAGCCTCGAACTGGCATGACTGAGGGGTGATTCCTTGTCAGATTTAACTCTGTAATC
This sequence comes from Cosmopolites sordidus, assembly GCA_031761425.1. Classification (NCBI taxonomy): domain Eukaryota; kingdom Metazoa; phylum Arthropoda; class Insecta; order Coleoptera; family Curculionidae; genus Cosmopolites; species Cosmopolites sordidus. Next base: position 2,202,482 of record JARFXV010000063.1, on the reverse strand, counting down.
TAGAAACATTCACAAGAATTTTAGAAAAACTTTTTTGCCTAGTACGGGATTCGAACCCACTCCATATTAACTGCCGTAACGTAAGGCTGACGCCTTAGGCACCACAGCTAATGTGGCTCCACGAGTGAAGGTAAATATATTTTTTTTGTATATGTCAACGATACTTACATTGACAACAATAGATTTTTATGACAGTGGCATATTACCAAAAAATATATATAGGTAATGTTTACTGTGTGATTGTTTATTATACTGATTGTGTATTCAAATATTTAAATGTTTTTAATTGTATTCTTAAGAATCGGGAACCATATTGAATTTAAATCTACCGAAGGCATAGCAATATAGTTATTTTTATTTAAATTAATAAAAAAAAAAAAATAAATAAATAAATAAAGAAAAAAATATATGAACACGCCACAATCATTCAGACATTGCTCAAAAGGGGTAGAGTTCAAAAGTGGTATATATATATTTATATATATATATATATATATATATATATATATATATATATATATATATATATATATATATATATATATATATATATTTTAATTTATTTAGTTATTTTTTTGACTGCAATGGCTGCTTTTTCGAAGAAAGTTTTGCAATAACAGAAATAAATAATAAAACGAGATGACAGTAATGTCAGGGCTATATGGTGAATGAAATATCAAATGCTATGGCGATTAGCATCAATTAATGTTCTTAATGGTGGAAATAGGTGTAGAGGCTTCAAAAAATTCAATTATTTTTTTTCATAAATCGATTGTAGAACTATTCAAAAATATATTCTAAAAATTTCAAAACAAAATTCCAAGCCGTTTAACAGTTATAAGCGTTTGAGCGAGTGCCCCTCGATCGAACGGTTGGAGCGCGTGGCATGTAGTACGAAGCAGTCGACCAGGTAGTCATTCATGAATGATCAGAAAGGAATTGGAAAGAAAGAAGAACGTTAGCAGATGTCCTTTTGTTTCTTTTAATGTGATGGAATAGCTGATTACCTAGTAAGTTGTAATGCTTGTAAGTTGTAAGTTGTTGCTTTAAATTTACCTTTACTACCACTCTTATTTTCAAATCCGTTTTTCTTTAAACTACTTTTTTCAAAAGTGTGTACACTCTGGTTCCTATATTTTTTGATAAATCGTTATCAAACTGAGTATATATTTTCTTTATATAAATACGCCTTATTTGAACCTCAAACCTAAACAATATCTTTATTGTAACGATTTTTAATTGCAAAAATGAGTACAAAAAAATGATAAAATAATAAATAATAATCATACTAAATTTTCACATTCCTCAGAAAAATATTAATTTTCGATTTTTTTGTGGGACGTGAGGTTCAAATAAAAAAGACACTTATAAAAAAAGTAAATTTTTGGAAAAATTGACAATTGACAAATTGCCCAGCCGGATGGTGACTTACAATGGGCGGCAGCTGATGACGCGGCATGATGATGACATTGGCATTCTGTTAGTGCATGATCACCATATATAGAACAGCTCTTGGAGATTAAAACCTGAAGTAATGGATATTTATGGAGCCTTATATTACTATTAACAATAAGAATGATAAGAATTAAATCTATAATGATAATTTATATTATTCATTCCTAAGTTTCGTGTTTATTTCGCTGTTCTCATGGCAGTAAAAAATGGTCAATAGATTCGAATAAAAAGTAAAAACACGGTTAAAAAAACCAGTTATAATGATGTCTAAACGACGATAAATAAAAGTTATTTATCGAAATCACTATTTAAAAACAACAATTCAAATATATGTTGAATTCATTTCCACAAATGAGAATATTTTAACAAAACAGAAAAATTATTATATCTCTCTTATTAGTGCTTAATGAGCTTCGAAAATATTATTTTAATTTAATAGTATTTGTCACGCCATTTTAAACGTCATTAGTGTAATTTATATAGAAGAATTTACATATAAATATAAAAATATTTTATATTAAATGATTTACTTTCTGAAACTATGCTTTTGAAATTTAATAACACAATTATCGAACAAGGCTTTTTTTAAATACTGAAAAGAATTTTAATTTTTATGACGTTTCGGCGAGATTGCACCCATGGTTTTCAAGTGTTCAGTTTGCATACTCGAGAGAGACTGCCTCTGAAGAGAGTCTTAAGTCTCTCTCGAGCTTTGCTGTCTTTGTAGGAAAAGTAATCAGAAGAATTTTTGGTCCTGTGAAAATAATGGAAATTGGAGAACCAGGTATATCCTCAGGAATGCCAGAAAGCCAAATACCAAGAAGAATCATGGATGGATAAAGAGGGGCGATGGATTTTAGAAATTATACTTTTTATTTCAAACCAGCTGTTGCCCGCCAGCTTCACTGGGCGTAAATTAAACTTTTTAGCGGATACTCAGGTTGAGTGTTCCATATGAGAGCGTGGAACCGAGCGGTTGGGGTGCATATATCCCGACTACTGGCTTCTCATTGGACCCAGTCCAAAGAAATCAAAAACTGCATATATAAACCACCCGACGAGAAGTAGTCGGCGAATGTGTGGGTTGTTTGCGGACAGGGTCTCCTTATTCTTGACGAGAGACCACTGTCTATATATATATATATATATATATATATATATATATATATATATATATATATATATATATATATATATATATATATATATATATATATACGTATTGAGGTAAACCACCGCCAGAACTTCATAGCGTTATATAAAGTATTATTTGTCCTATTCCGTTCTCGTGTGATTGAAGGACAAACAAGCATAGTTGTTCTTTTCACATGTATATTATTAACATTTATAATATTAGTTCTTTCACATTTATAATAATGATAAGATTTAAGATGAAAAGATTAAGATGATTTAAGATGAAATTTGGAAGTAGGTAGGGATGAGAGGGATTTTGCCCAAAGATAAAGTCAATCCCTATTAAATTCCCATCTCAAGATAAAAAAGTCGTGGAAATTAAGAATGTAGGATATCTGAAATATTCAGAGGCGTCCTCGTATACGTAGACTTAATACCTAAAATAATTGCAATGTTTCTCTAGATATTTCTTAGTTATTTTTAATAGTGATAATGTACATGTCAGGATTTAATTAAAACATAACCGAACAGTATTTTTTCAACGACAATTAATTAGGTAGCTAAGCCTTCGACACCGAACACCACTAACGACTCCAGGAAGCAATCGTTACAAAAAGAAAACATCACCATCACATTTGCATTCTGAGATAATGTGTCTACGTCAAAACCCACATCTGGAAATAGTCAGAACATTTTGTCCGTGTCACCTAACGAACGTTTTTTTCACTGAAATTTAATAGTTGTTTCTAATTAATACAATTTAAAGGGATTACGAGTGATATTAGTTTAATTCCCGAATTTTATAAATCATATTAAAAGTTGCTATGGAAAAATAAGATTCTATTTTATATTAATTAATTAATTTTGTTACTTTTGTATAATTTATAGTTAAATTATGTTAATGTTAGAATCGTTCGATCCAAAACAAAGTCATAATCTGATTGTGCCTCAGTTGTCAACTAAGCCGACAACGGAAGGAGTCACTCGTATTCCGAATTGAGGTCACAAAGCTTTTTAATGGCAGTAAGTATCTCATCTTCTGAATCGTATTGTATTCAAAATAAAATGGAAGCAGTCGAAATATCAACATATTTTGCAGCAATCCTAGTATTTATTTTTGGGATATTCGCTTTAAAAACTCTGATGAAATTATTTGGAAAAATTTTCCTGTGGCAAAATCAGGCGAAAAAAGTCCGGGGGGTGCGGACGATGTTTATTTTAGTATTAACATTTGGGTGGAAGTATGGGTGGTTGATTGTGGATAGGGTCTCCCTATTCTTGACAAGAGAGCATATGTCGGTACCCTGAAGAGCCTAAACATCGAGAGGAAAAACATATGCCCTCGAATTGCAGGGGTGGGTGGGGCTCGTCCCCAGTCAAGCACCTAGCAAAATGTTCATTTGGGCGGAGACGCAGGTTGTTGTGTGTTCCACATGAGATTGACCATACACCATATCCATACACCCAACCCATATGACCATACACCCAACCCAGCGGTTGGGTGTATGTGACACTCAACTACTGTTGTCTCCTTGGACGCTGTCCAAAGAATTCTTATATTACATATATATATATATATATATATATATATATATATATATATATATATATATATATACATATATATATATATATATATATATATATATATATATATATATATATATATATATATATATATATATATATATATATATATATATATATATATATATATACATATATATATATATATATATATATATATATATATATATATATATATATATATATATATATATATATATACACCATCCGACGGGAAGTCGGCGAAAGTATGGGTGGTTGACTGTGGATAGTGTCTCACTATTCTTGACAAGGAGCATATCTCGGTACCCTGAAGAGCCTAAACATCGAGAGGCGAAACATATGCCCTCCAATTAGAGGGGTGGGTGGGGCTCGTCCCAGTCAAACACCTAGCGAAATATATATATATATATATATATATATATATATATATATATATATATATATATATATATATATATACATATATATATATATACATAATATATATATATATATATATATATATATATATATATATATATATATATATATATATATATATATATATATATATATACATAATATATATATATATATATATATATATATATATGTATGTACATAATGTATATATATATATATATATATATATATATATATATATATATATATATATATATATATATATATACATAATATATTCATATTTGACCGAAAATCGAAAAAAAAAATTATATATATCATCATCATCATAATCAGCCCGTATCAATCAGGACTGCAGGATGAAGGCCTCTTCAGTATGCTTCCAACTCTTGCGGTCCTGAGCTTTCCTCTGCCATTTGGGTCCAATATACTTAATAATGTTATCAATCCATCGTGTTTTCGGTCTTCTCCGTGGACGTCTGCTATCAAGCGGTACTAGTCCAGGACCGTCTTGGTCCATCATTCGTCCCATCGCCTCGCTACATGGCCTTCCACTTCCATTTCAAATCCTTTATTCTTCTAATGATGTCACTCACTTTCGTTTGTTCTCTGATTCATGGGCAGATCTTTCTATCCTAGTCTAATAACGCTAAGTATATATCTTTCCATTCCCCTCTGAGCTTCTCTTAGTTTTTGAACTGACTGTGATGTGAGTGTCCAGGTTTCACTTCCGTATATCATAACGGGCAGGACACATTTATCAAAGACTTTTCATTTCAGGCAAAGTGGTAGTTTGTTCTTAAACAATATGTTGAGCCTGGCAAGTGCCTGCCAGCCACATTTTGCGCTTCGTTCCACCTCCCGGACGGTATCCCCTTCCATTGAAACTCTCTTGGGCAGAGGGTTTCAATTATAAATAAATATATATAAAGTATTGCTATATATGACCTAACCACTGTCGAAGCCCCCGGAAGAGATGGATATAACAGATCAGTATGAAGAAATCATTAACTGCCACTCACTTTTCGCGAATTCGCCGAAAGACCTAAAAATATAAAATTTGCCAGAAATATTCCCCATGCGCCGTCGATGTTCATCAAGGAGGAAGATTAATAAAAATCAACTCCTAAGGGGGGTTGCAGGGTCCTAAAATGTAGGTATTCTCCGAAATTTGAAATTTAGGATTGTATCGAGAATCCGTCGTAATTTTGTTTTCAGGAAATTTGTAAAAAATGTCAAATAGCAGGTAAAAGCTAAGGAATTCCAAAAATAAGTTTAATAATAAAAAAATCAATTATTATTAAGTTTAATTTACGACCAGCGGGCGGGTAACAGCTAGTTGGTTATAATCTTGCTTGTGTGTGCCTTTTTTGCATTTTCCATTTAATTGTGAAAAATACTTGCCACTTTTTGAATTTTATTTTTGTATTAGGGCTTCAAATTAATACATGGGCACTACATTTCATCGACTGCAAAACCTATTTGAGTCAGGACTTTTTTCTGCCGTATAGATATTTTTAAGATCCACCTTTCAAGTTCAAAATGAGATATTACCATATCATTTCTGCTGTTTTGGAGGATAATGTTGTATCGTGCAGTACTCGTAAGAAGTGTTTCCAGTAATTCCGAACTGTAAATAGTGACGTAACTGTTGCAGAACATCCAGGACTTTCAAAGAAGTGAAGGATGATGAATTGTAAGCATTGCTGGAAAAAAATTCTTGCCGAACACTGCTAGAAATCGGACAAGAACTCGAAGTAACACTGCAAGCCATTTCTAGACGTTTACACAAGCTAGGAAAAATTGAAAAAGAGAGTCGTTGGGTCTCCTATAAACTCACAGCTGAGAATAAGAGTAGACACACTGATGTTGTTGTGTCATTGCTTTCCAGATTCAAGGAAGGAGCTTCCTCCACAAGACCTGTGGTGACCTGTAGTGAGTGGTGTATCCACTACGATAACCTATAGGAACGAAAATCGTAGGGTAATGCTGGGGAGGGAATGATAAATCATATTTCTTTAAAATAAATGGTGTAAATAAGTGGAATTATATAAAAAAAATTACAATAAATAGTTACTTTAAAATATAAAAACCCCAAACAATTTAGAAAATGGGTTTAGTTGGTTGGAAATGTTGATAATAACTTCTGGTATAATCAACCATTAAATCAGCTTGACATTCTGGTAAGTAAGAAGAAGATTTAGGTTATGTGTCATTAAATAAATCAGTAAAGTAAATAATGGAGCTACAAGATATAAATTACAACAAAAATGATTATGTTGAAACCGCTTCAGGTAATAAAGTATGCCGTCAAACAGTTTTGTGTGGATCTCAAAACATAATTCTACAAGGAAAAGTAATTATACAGGCTGAAGCAATGATAAATCACCAACCCCTACTGCAAAACCAAATATCTACGCCAAAAAGGTGTTGCCGTGCATATAGTAGAATTAGCTAAGCGTAGAGTATTATGAGTTGCTTCATTTTAGCCAGACGGTCACTGATTTACATTAGTGATGCTCTAGTGAAAAAAACTTACACTAGCAAGGGAAGAGGGAAGTCATTTTGTTTCAGGACAATGCACGATCACATACAGCAAAGAAGTATCTCATGGTTACTTATGGATTAAACTAGTAAACGTTTATATTTTCCAGATTATGTAGTGTGGGAATGTTAATCAGGCGTTCGCATTAATATCAGATATAACATAACAACTTGCCTATCTAAAACAATAACTTAACAATTTAGAATTAGTATTGGTAATTTGTTTAATAGAAATCGCGTTATTATTCTTACTGAAGAAAAGGAAAACTCAAACTGAACAAAATAATAAAAATACCCATAGTGACCTTAACCTAGACATAATAAAAGAGCCTTAGAGACGAACCTATGACTAGATGTTCGATAAAAAGTAAAAGTCAACTAGGAAAAAAATAATAAGCCGCCATTAAGTTTAAGGCAAAACCAACAGAAATCCCGATCCCGAGACACAAAGCGCCCGTGTAAAATTAATGGCTGACAATTTTTCAAAACTTCGTGGATAGAAAATAGTTACGAAAGTCGAGCTATTACCGAAACGACCTCGATAAAAATTAGCCGAGGGGACAATGGATTTATCGTTCTTCGTTTTTTCTCAATTTGGTATAATAAATTAGAAATTGGAAACGGTGTGCATTAACTAATCAACTTTGTTGTTCTGATGCTGGCAGGTGTATATTAAGAAACCTCCACATATTTGATGTATTACGAGAGAAGATTGAAAAGTTTTCAGAACGACAAACATTGATCAATATATTAGGTTCTAAACATAATTTTTAGCTACTACCTTTCATCGACCGCTTAATCTATTTGAATCAGAATTTTTTTCCCGATGTGTAAAGGGTCCTTCAAGTTGAAAAGTTTTTAAAATTATTGAATAAAACATGGAATTTACGTTGATTTAAAAAAACCTTTTATTGATAACTAAAGAATATTGTATGACATTTAAACATCCACAAACATCCACTCTTTTGTCAAAATTTTGGATGACATTTATCTCACCAATGAGTTCAGGAATGGATTATGGATTGTTGTTTTAGACCTGACTTTTTATGTAATCTCAAAGAAAATAGTAGAACGGTGTCAAATTACATGATTTTTATGGCCAATTAATTAATAATTTATTATTATGGCCGTTTCTTACAATATCTCGTCCAAGAAATTTTTCTATCACTAAATCAATTGTTTCATCAGCAGAGTGAAGTGTAGTGTCATCCTGTTAGAACCACATATTCTTCAGATCAATATTCAATTCAATCCATTAAAATCCAGTTATTATCTCATGATTTCGAATACCATTTACAGTTACAGCTTCACCTGCTTTCTGAAAGAAATAGGCCCAGTTACACTTCCTGGCCATAATGCACACCAAACAGTGACTCGTTTAGGATGTAAAGGTTTCTCATTAGTTAATCATTAATTTTCCACTCCCCAAATGCGGCAATTTTGTTTATTAACATAACCACCAATTTCAAAATGTGCTTAATCTGAAAAGATGGTTTTTTGGGAAAAATCATACGTTTATTCTTTGATCCAATTGAGAAATGCATTACTTTTGAATGCCCCACTGGCTTTAGTTCCTGTGTTATTTAAACCTTATATGCGTTCAGAGTTACATCCTTTCGCAAAATACGCCATGTTGTATGTGGATTCACTTGATTCGTTCACAAATTATTGATTGTCAATTAATGGAAATTTCTGGGCCACAACATACAGCACTTTCATGTATAAATCAATATGCTCTTGTGAACGACCACTACCACTATATATTGCTCTTCTTTTATCTTCCACCGAACCAGTTTCTTAAAATTTTCGAACAATTTGATTGCTGGCGAGTTCAAATGGACGATTGAGCAAACCGTAAATATCACGAAATTTTTTAAAAACATTTTTTACTAAACGCTGGTTTTCAAAAAATAATTCAACAATTTTAACGCGATGTTGTAATGTGTACGACTCCATTTTTAAAAATATCATACATTACACTTCTGAAATGACATTAGACCTAGGCACCAACAACACCATCTCTGTTTTATCTAAGAATGAGAAAAACCGCTCAATTTGAAAAACCTGATAGGTTTATTAAAGCGCCATCTTTCAGCTTAAAACCGAGATATGACATCTCGGCATATTGTAAATATAACCTGAAGAAACAATTGTAGACGTAATTCAATTCTTCTATTGGACCCTTCAGTGTAAAACACTACATTCGAAGAGATTTACCGCTAAACACTAAATCACTTTTTTAAACTTTTCGATGCGCGTTTTGCTAACGATGTTAGCATAATGCGATTAAATCATCTCCTGATGATGTAAACATGGTTACCGTGAGTCGAGAAGTTTAAATAAAAAAAAAAAACACCCAAAATTTGATGTTTAGGGGTAAATCTTTTCGAGTTTAGTGAAGACGCAATGTTATTCGAAATGCAAACATTTGAAGGACTGGAAGGAAAAAATGATGCGGTAGGCCAGGATATGATTTCGAAAGGTTTGGGGGATAATGTTGTTTCGTCAAGTAATTGTAAGAGGTTGTTTTTGAGATTTGGAATTGAAAATTTCCGGTATAGTCAAAAAAGTGAACGATGAAGAATTGCAGCACTGCGGGAATATATTCTTGGTCCGTACACTGCTAGAACTCAGATAGATAATGATAGTAGGCTAAAAAAAAACTTTATGCATAAGATTGTGACTTATGTTGAAAAGTAAATCCTCTAAGACAATTCAAAAAGGCGAAAATTGAGAATCAATTCTGGTGCGCCATTAACCAACACCGTAAAACCAAATGAACAAAATCCATCCATGATAAAAAGCTGATGATGCGGATATAGGATACCACTTGAGCCCTGTTCATTACGAGATATTTTAATCTGGTCAAACGATCTTTGCTGACCGTTATCAGCAGCAGTTGATTCGTGTTCGTGATGCTCTGGAGGAAAAACAGCTTTAAAATAGTAAGAACAAAAGGTAAGTCATTTTGCTTCAGGACAACGCACAGCCACATACTACAAAAAGGACGGGAAACGACCATATCGTTGGGCTGAGAAATTTTATCACACCTGGCGTATTTTCCCGACTCGGCTCCCTCGGATTTTCATCTCTTCCAATCCCTGCAACAACATGTAGTTCATAGCCGCTTCATATCTTTTGAGGAAATCGAAAAAAGCCTGAATGACTCATAATATCAAAACCAACAAGTTTTTTTCGATCTGAAATTCAACAGTTCACAGTGGGCGACAGCCAAGTGGGGGCGATCACACCAAAGTTTGTATTAGTGTTTTCAGAAATAAATATTAAAGGTAAAAAAAAGTCTAGAATTAAGTTCTTCTTCTGTTCCTTCCCCTTTCTAATATGCAATGATCCATATATAGTAGTTCCGATGTTGAAGTCCAACACTCCTTTGGAGTCTTCCTCTTATCTCTTTCCTGTTGATCTATTTTGTTTTACGCTTTTCACAAGTCTGTTGTTCTCCATTCTTTCCAAATGTTCGTTACAGTATTTCCGCCTCTGTCTTATCCATTTGGTTACATCCTGTATTCCACTTTGATCTCTTCGCTTCGAATTCTGTTTTCCATTGCTTATTATTTTAGTATTGAGATATTTGAATAGATTGACTTATTTGATTACTTTCCCCTTGGTTTCCAATTTGAATCTTATTGGGCCCTTAGAAGTTACCATATCCTTGGTTTTGTTTTAGCTTAGTAAAGGCTGTCAGAACACTATTAATTAGTGTAATTCCACGGTAGTTTTCTGTTTTTTTTGCGCCCTTTTGAAATGGGAATCGTCATGTTACTCATCCATTCCTGCGATATACTTTTTTGATTATTTATGTTTCCAAAAAGGTGAGTGGTTTAATGTTGGCATTCTATTCTTAGGTACTTTAGCATTTCGTTTGTTACCTCATCGGGTCAAGGCCTTTTACAGTTTTTGAAAGATTTCAAGATATTTTATATCTGTGGAAGTAAGCACTTCAACTTTATTTTAGATCACTATATTCAATTTTATAGAATGGTATTTGACGTGACGGCCGTTTCGTAATAACATCATAGAGAGCGCTTGAAAATGAATCATCCATTCCATTTATTTTCAAGTGTATCGATGTTGTAGTTGTTACTATGAAACGGCCGTGACGCCAAATTTTATTCTATTAAATATAGTGATCTAAAACAAAGTTTAAGTGTTTTGTTTTCACATAGTTAAAATGAATGGTCACAAAGTAATGGAGGAATCAATCAATATTCTGTCTAGTTTCCTCGGTTATGCCAATGTTGTGTTGTTTTTCATTATCAGAAGATTATTCGTTTTCTTCTTCCTTTAGATTGTATTGATTGTCTAAATATGTTTTCAATTGCTTTGTGGTAATTTTATTGATTTGTGTGGTATCTTTTATCTCCAGGTTGTTTCTTCTCAGTGTTCCCCATATTTCTTTTTTAGCTTCCCCTATAAGTCGCTCTCCATCACTGAAGTCAATTTTTGCTAGTAACCTTCTTTAATTTCTATAATTAAGTTGAAACCCTAATAAATAAGCTAAGATTTTCTACATAATATCAAAATACCTGCCTGTGATTACTGGAGACAATTTTAAATAAGTGTTTTTGAAGTGAAAACTTCTTTAGCCGTGTTGTGCGATTTTTGGCAGGGGCAAAAGTTATGGGTTCGCGTCACCGACATACTAGTGACGTGTTGCGCCAGACTGGCGACGCGCAGCGGCCTGTGTACATGTATACGTACAAGTATACGTTAAATTGACCACGTGAAAAGTTTAATTTGTGTATACTGTGCATTGTTTAAATTGTGTTTTAGATGATCATTATTTTAATTGTTTAATTGTAAAATCATTGTGCGGTACAAGAGTGAGTACTTAATATTGCTAATATTTTTATGTAGAAAAATGAATAAAGTTCATTAATATCTATATAAATACAAATACAAGGTATAAATAATATAAGTGTATACTAATTATGATTTCAATTAAGTTGTATTTATATTTTGTACTGGGCTTGCGCAACCCAATGGCGCAATCATATCGTTTGATTAATAAATAAACTATATGAAAATATATATAATTAATGCTCAGAGTTCCAATAGATGTGAAAACCAGACTAATGTTAATAATCTGGATTTACAAATGATGAAATTTTAATTATTCATACCATAATTAATTTAAAAATTAAAAAAAACCACACACATATTCCAAAGTCTTCACCTCTGTAGGCAGTCCCCATGAGTGCCCATTTATCTTTTTTTAACTAGAAGTTAAAAACATATATCAAAAATAATATTTTATTTAGCATTTGTGACGAGGACAGTTGCTATTTTTAGAAATTTACCTACCAACTTATAATAACATACTCGATATGAAACTCCTCGCCGATATAAATTCGATTGATATTTACCGCCCGAACTTTTATTAACATAAAATCAAACTTTCAAATTTGAACAACGGCCGGCTTCTAACGCCGAACCAGGGTCCGTCATGTACCCAGCGCCGTAACTCAGCCGTTCGTTCGCCTACTAAAATAATCATCCGATATCGGATCATTTGAAATTTAAATGACGCGAAGCTTTTCAAATTATCCAATTATCATTGCTAATTTGTTTTATATTGATGCAGTTCGTTCAGCTGATTCTGGAATCTATTCACGTATATGTGTACAGGCATCATGTTGTACTATCTAAAATAGAAGAGATTAAGAATAAATTTAAATAAGAGCCCGGTCGGGCTCGGATAGAAACGTTTGATCATCTTGACTGGAGGCAGCTGGTACAGGTCGAACCTTATCTTTCACGAATTATAACATTGTTTTGATGGGTTGTCTTATTATTCTATATTAGGTAGCAGGATATTGGATTTTTCTCTCATTTATGACATATAACACATGCACAAAGAGTACTTAGTCTGATAATTAAAAGAAAAGAAATACTCAACTTATTAGATCATCAAGCCTTATATTTCATTGACTGGAGGATCAAATTTTTTTCCACTCCCACTAGCTATTTTAACCCTCAATAGAGGTACTTACTGGATAAGGGATACCCAGGGATGAATTAAAAGTGTTTTTCCCTTATAAATAGTCACGTTGAGGGGATGACTTTGAGTGGGGGAAAATTTTACTATCCTTATTACAGATCCCCCACCATAGCCATTTTAAGATGTGAATACTAACAAAAATATGAGCGACCGTAGTCAGTCTATGGGTATACACAACCCAGTGCAGTTGTTGTGTCAGTGTTTTGTCAATAAATAAAAACCGTTAATTAACCTTTTTGCACAAATAATGTTTTTTTTTCGATCTTGATACAGTTTGTGGTAAGTAAATCATAAATATTATATTTTCTATAGAATTTTTATTGAAAACTTTGATTTTTAATTTTTTTAACATTTATTTATCGGTTTATTTTTTCATTTTCTATTTAGCTCAAAATGAACACGCGTTCTCGTACTGGCTGTGCGTCTAAAGTAGAAGCGTTATATAAGGCAGCTGATATTTTCGACAACAAAGAGAGGCCGAATCGATTTTTGAAGAGCATCATACCAGTGAACTTTACCTAACTAAATAAATATACTTTTTAAAGTAAAGCTAAATTATGTAATAAATATCTGAAAGTACATTAAGTCCCCTTTTAAATGCCGTTGGAAGAAAGTTTTTATCTATTAATTTCGCCTAGATATGATAGTTTGAATAAAACACCTAATTTTTTTGTATTTTTGCTGATTTTTCGATGATATAAGGTGTATGTGCTCCTGAATCGACAAGCACAGAAGTGCTTCTCTTGAAGGTTAAAGCATCAAGCTTGTAGCTTGTAGTAAATTGTCCAACGTTTTCAAATCACTTGATCTTGGTGGCCAATTAACATCACCCTTTCTTGCAATAACTCGTCCAGTAAAATTTTCTCTCGACAAATCAATTATTTCATTAGCAGAGTGAGGTAGAGTGCACTTTCACGTACCAAATCAATATGTTCTTGTGAACGATCACTACTACTATATATTGCTCTTCTTTTATCTTCCACCGAACCAGTTTCTTGAAATCTTCGAACAATTCGATTGATAGTGTTTTCAGATAGACGATTGTGCAAACCGTAAATATCACGTAATTTTCTAAAAACGCATTTTTTAACGCATTGTCGTATTTTGTTTGACTCCATTTTTCTAAAGGTCATACATTACACTTCTGTAATGAGTCTAGACCTAAGTAAATTCGCAACGCCATCTGTTTTTTTTTTCAGGAATTAAAACTTAAAGAATCAAAAAACCGCTCAAACGCTCAAGACCTGTTATATGGTGGGATCATTTGGATGTCGTGCATGTCTCTTCAAACTAGTCAGACGGTCACTGCTGACCGTTATCAGCAGCACGTCAAGAGGGAAGAGGGGAAATCATTTTGATTCAGGGCAGACAACGCACGCTCATATATAGTAAGAGATAATCTGGAAATGATCACCGAGCTAGGCTGGGAGATTTTATCAGACGCTGTGTATTCTTCAGACTTGGCTCCTTTCGATTTTCATCTCTTCCATTATCTGTAACAATTTTATTGGTAGCCTCAATGACTTTATCACAAGTTTATTTTCGATCTGGAATTCGACTGTTGCTCGAAAAGGGACGAAAACGCATAGCAAGTGGGACAGATTTCTTCGGAGATAAAGTTGTATTGCATTTTACAAAAATAAATGTCAACAGTTGTCAAACAAAGCGGGGAACTAAGTGGAAGATTTAATAACGGCGATTTTTTCATGGAAATAATATTTTTTATATCAATTCAACAAATGATATAGCAAAAATATTAACAAGCCGACTTGTTCGGTGTTTATATCAGCATATGTTAATTCTTTCGTGAATCACAAACCCACCCATTGAACGCTTTTAAATATACTCGACGTCCATCTCTATAATTAAAGATAAAGTTTGGAACACGGCCGCGCACCATGAAAATTAATAAATGAAACGCATTGTATGCAAACGAAAAAAGCAACCAAGCAAAATATCGAAAAAAAAACGAAGATTACGAAGACGACCCATAATTCATCCACCCAATCAAAATGTTAAAAAGGAACCAGTATCGGAGCTATTTGCATTTTCGCCCAAACACAAAATGGGCAATAAATTTCGGCAGATCTCATTTTCCTCGTGCGAGGCTTCAACGGAAAACATTTATATTTGTTTAAATTGCGCGCCCATTTTTTCTCTCCGTGTTGTATAATTGGCAGTCCTATTTCGCCGATGGTCTGCGAATGGTAACGAAGAGGAGCACGGTCTGACGAAATTCAATTCGGATTGGTCCCTCCCACGTGAAATTAATTAATTTCACCATACGACGTACCGCCCGAACACCGATGTTGTTTTTATCGAAAACTATTATGTAAAAATAATTGGATGAATAAATTTAAATTTTGAGCTTTATTAAAACGTCTGAGAAAAAATCTGCATGATATCTCTTTCAAAATTAAACATATAACTCTTATTGGATTCCATAAAAGGATTATTGTCAGTCGTATGTTGATCATACACTTATTTTCTTTTCTCTTTCACACTTTTTCTGATTAACTATTCCGAGATAATTCATTGAAAATCACAGTCCTAGTACAAGGTTTTTTAATGAAGCATGACTCAGTTAATATTGTGTGAGAAAAATATTAATTAGTTCTGCCATGCTATTTTCAATGCTTAAGTGTAGAAAAAACAACATGTCATTGAAGTGATAGTTATGTAGTCTCTGGTGCAATGACTGGGAATTTTCTGAAGCCCACAATCGGCAGTTTTGTTATACATATATCCCAATAAAATGAAAATTACCCTTATCCCATTATTTGCCATTATTACCCATTATTTGAGCAAATGTGAGGTGTTGATAGTCCCCTTCATTCAACTCTTGAACAGTCATCATAAATTTAGATGGGTGAAAGCACAAATTATCACTTTGGACAAACGTATCGTAAAGCTGGATCTTACAAATTACCAACCTTATCATATATATATATATATATATATATATATATATATATATATATATATATATATATATATATATATATATATATCTATATATATATGCCTTAACAATAAAAATTTGCGTGTGTGTTGATTTTACTGAACGGCGAAAATATTTACGATGCAAAATTACCACACACAGTCAATAAATATTTGTGTAGTGCACGCTGTACGCCCCAGTTCATCTGTATGTGCAATGAGATGTTAGTAAGTTATCTTTGATTAGGTTATTCCAACAAGCGTCAAAAATAAAGTTTATATTTTTCAGTGTTTATACTTATTGTCTGTAGTTTATACATTTCTGTTTTGGTACAAATGCTTCATACAAAAACGTTTTTTCTTGCGATTTTTTCCCCTTTTTCGTGATTAAATTGTAGGTTATTATGAATGCAGCACACTTCTTCAATATGCTTTGACTTCAATCAGTTACTCAATAAATGATAAATTACTAAAGGTAATTTAGGTATCCTTTTAAGGTATATTTTCGGTATATTTTAAAACTAAAATCATTAATTACACTTTGACAACACGTCTACACACAAATCCTGCGGGCCGCAAATTTCTATGATGTTTGCGAGAAAACCGACAGCAGATGTTTCATTTGCGTGTTGTGCAACGAAAATATTTGTGTGTGACCTTATATGTTAAAGCGTCTACATTGCCACGAACGCACCCCCCATACAACACATATTGGTTGCACAACGCACATTTTAATGACAGACCCAATTTGAGGAATCACTATCTAAGAATACACTAGAATTTAGAGCAACATGATGGACACTAAAGAGCATCGTAGAGAGTTTGTACTAGAGTTTGTAATGGATTGTAGATGCTTTAAAATCTTAGACATACCCTCATTTTTGTAAAAAAGAAAACAAACAAACAATTGTTTAACCTCTACCGAAATGTTCAATTATATTTAAATCTGGACGTACAGCAAGTCAGTCCAATTTTGAAATATTATATTACTCGAACGAATCCGTTAGTCAATCCGTTATAATTTTTGCCGAATGAATGTGGGCGTTATGTTTTTGAAACTTTGGTAAACTTCAGCTGTATAAATATATTATCAAAGATAACATATTTTTCTAATAAATGTTTATATTCTTGAGAGTTTAGTTGGAAAAAAACACAAAGTTACGTTTTTTGCAGCTAATACTCCCTCAAAACATGACACTTCCTCCTTCTATTTGCCGTGTAGAGAGAATGTTTTCCTCTTTTCTGAGATCACGAAAATTAAAGAGAAAAACGTTCACGTCCGTTCAAATTGATGTTTTTTTTTATCAGAAAAACTGATTTCCTTCCGGTGTTCAGTTGTGTTATATAACTTTTTCAGCGAAAGCCATTTGGGCTAATTTATGACGAGTATTTAAAGTTGATTTAATTTTCTTTACAATATTTTCAAACTTTTTTAATGAACCTTAAGCGGCCCCTAGACTTGCAACTTGGTTGCCAACCATGTTGCCAACTTGTTTGCTACAGATTATGCAACCTTACTAGCAACATCAGTTTATAAACAAAAGTTGTATAAACTATTTTGTTGTATGTACAATTGAAATTCCAATTATTTTACTACTTATTAAGGTTTCACAATGATACATACGCTGCAACATGGGTGCTGACATTAGGCTCCTCCTGCTAAAAATTAAAACTTTTTGATTCCATTGCAACCGTCGGTGCGACATGGTGTTGCAACTGCAACCTGCCCACAGACGTTCAACTTTGTGTACAACATGGCAAGTTGGCAACATGCTGGCAACCAAGTTGCAAATCTAGGGCCGCTTTAGATATTCCTAACTCTTGTTTGCTCTTTAGCTTCCTCGGCAGTTTTAATCGGCGTTCTATGTCCATACAATTCATACCGTTTGTGCGTAATGAAGAACTTCTGAAAAAGGTTTTTTTATACAAATATACAAGATTAAACCGATAAACTGACCATAACATCTTGTCGCTCAAAAAAGTAAATATTGAATAATATTTGTTTTATATTTTGATCAATGTCAATTAAATTGTTTCCTTTAAATAAATAAAAAAGATTAATAATACTTTATTGAATTAAAATTTTAACATTAGCATTTTGTCACTGAGTGTGCATTTTAAAACACCATGTAGATTATACAGGGACGCTATTATGTATGGAAACGGTTAAATATCTCGAGAACGCTCTGAGATTTCTTTATGTATATTTCCATTTTTTTTTCTAGTCACATTTAAAATCTAAGACTAACTTGATTTTTTTAAATGACAACAGTACTTGAATTTGGCATTTTTGGAAAGAGCATTTTTTCTGAATTCAAGGAGGTAAATATATTATTGTTTTTTTTAATAGATTAAAAAATGGCTAAAATGTATTAAAATAATTTACATTAAAATGATATTTTTCATTTAGTAAGTTATGAAACAGTGGTTGACAGATGAAGTATTTGATTGCACTTGACAACGGTAAACGTCAATTTGTGATATTAAAATTTCTTTCAATTTTTATATGGAATTAATATGTATCTAACTGAAAGGGAAATAATTAAAATACTAATAATTGTTGGATATGATGACATAAAACGCACTTATTCTGAAGTTTGTCGAGTATTTAATGAAGTAGACTCGAATAAAAATAACACTAACTCAACAGTTTCAAAAATAGTGAAAATATTCAATGATACAGGCAGCATTAAAAGTTGTTTGAAATTTGGAAGAGAAAACACAAAAACTAATGACCAAAATTCGTTGTTAGTTAAGGTTTTAATTGATGTAGTAGACAATGGTAAGGTTTCAGTGCATATTTTTTCCATCATAACTTTGCTAAACTCAACTCTTCGGTTAAAATCATCTTCACTTAATTCTGGTAGTAATTTTATTTTGTAATGATAATTTTTTTTTTTGGATTGAGCGTCAACACATGATGATTTAAAGCTAATTGTTGCACGGAAACCTTACCATTGTTAACATCAATTAAAGCAATGTTGTTAACAAATTTTCATTAGTTTTTGTTTTTTGTCTTCCTAATTTTGGATGACTTTTAATATTGCCTGTATCATTAAATCTTTTCACCATTTTTTAAACTGCTGACTTAATGATGTTTTTATTCAGATGTACTTCATTAAATAGTCGACAAACTTCAGCATAAATGCGTTTTCTGTCATCGTATTCAACAATTGTTAGTATTTCAATTATTTCTCTATCAGTTAATTAAATACATACTAATTCCAAATAAAAATTCAAATTCACAAATTGACGTTAACATCTGTCAATTGTAATCAAATACTTCATCTGTCATTCATTGTTTCATAGTCTACTAAATGAAAAATATATTTACCTTCAAACAGACCGATGGAAACACCTTTTGGCCATTTTTTAAAATCTATTTTGAAAAAAAAAATCATACAATATTTACTGCATTAAATTCAGAAAAAATGCTCTTTCATTCTTTAAAAAAAAATCAAGTTAGGCTTAAATTTCAAATATGCTTCAAAAAAAATGAAAATATACCCAAAAAGTGGCAAATATTTCCTGATGTTTGTGTACAAAATTTCACAGCGTTCTCGAGATATTTGACCGTTTCCATACATAACAGCGACCCTGTATATGTGTGTCAACTTGACATATTTTTTTTAAATGCTCTTTAATAATTAAAATTCTGTTCAGCAGCAAAAATTAGAATTTCATTAGACATTGTTCCAAAACCAACATCTTAAAACTATAGTCTAATCGTAACGAATGTTCCATCGAATAAAGACGATTTTTTTTTAGTTTCTCTTAGAACAGTGCCGCGCGTAATTGATTTTCGACTTCGACCAGGACTTCGACTTCCACCAGTAAACAAATTATCTTTTGTCTCGAAGACGTCTAGAAAGACAATTAACCGAGATGTAATTTTTTCTGAAAGCGTCCGTTTGATCGGTTTTATACGTCATATTTGTTCGAATCTAACGACATCATTAACGCTTATTTTTTCAATTCGAATAGCTAGATTGATTTTCTAACGGTTTCCATTAGTGATTGGACATATTAAACTGAATACTTAATTAAGTTGCTAGTTTAGTAAGCTACATTCCTATTTGATATAAAAATATCATGATTTACAGCATGTCACCGTTATGTCGTATGGGAACGATTTTCCGTTAAGGTGATTCAGTTTCCGATCGTTTCTGACTTGTTTGCCGGCTGGTATTTAACACAATTTTCTGCATTGCTCTTGACGTAATATATGAATTTTAATTAATAGACAAGAATAATCACGGAATATATATATTCCCCACATTTAGGTGTCAAAGTAAATATTAAAAATCAGATTCAAATCAGAATTCAATTCAATCAGAAAAAAATTCTCAGAATTATTGTTGTCATTGTGTTAACAGTGATAAGTCCCAGTATTTCATTTCACACATCTGAATATAAAATGGAACGAACTATAAGTCTGACAGAAATATGTTTAAGAGTTTCTCTGCTTTTATGGGAACATGGATAAGATGTTTAATGATTAGAGTTAAGCACGAGTCAGACATTTTAGTCGTCCTAAAAATATCCAAGTATGTGACGAAGAGCATCTTAGACATATTCGAAATTGATATGAAACTATTCAGTAAGTAAGTCCTGAGAATCAGTGTTAATCGACATTTAATTGCGATGGGAAACTGATACTCATCGTACTTATCGAGTGTTTCCTCTTACAGAGGACCGAGACATTGCTCAGAATGGTGAAAAAAAAAACTGGAATAAAATTTTATTCGTTTTAGTAATGATTAATCTAAATTTTCTTTAGTTGGTCAAAATGGAAAGGTTAAAAGTGTTCGGGATAAACAGCGGAATTTTCTCATTAAAACGGCTTTCACTTTAGGAATTTTAATATGGAGGGCTATATGCTTGGGAAGCCGATCGCCTCTAGTAATTATCAGATGAAGAAAAATATAGCCAGATATGTGACCGCAATATGGCCGTCGGTTCTAGGTCTTAGAAGAATCACCAATACCGACACATACCGACAAATTTATCTTCGATAGAACATATACGTATTAAACTTGAACTTGGAATTTAAAATAACTTGAAGATATGTGTACAAAGCGACTAAAATACCTTGTCACGAAACATAGATCATAATGAAGAGTTAAGGTTAGACAACAATATCGTGTACTAATAACCATTTTTGTGCCTTGACTTAAATAAGAAGGTCATAAGTGTTATGTGCTTTCAAGACGAGGATAGGACACAGAAGTTGTGAATTTTTTTTTCCTTACACATCAACATTCCCGAATGCGTCCCTTAAAAGTTGATGAAGATTGGCTAAGACATCCAAAGAATTTCCTTATTTTGTTAATTGTTATAGATAAAGGTAACTTATAAATATAAACTATATAAACTATAGGTAAATATATATATATATATATATATATATATATATATATATATATATATATATATATATATATATATATATATATATATCCGGGTGTCATATATAATATAAACTATAGGTAATGAACTCAATGCCAAAATCTAGCGCCAACTACAGAGATTTCGAAACCATCCTTTGGATGGTAATTATTCAAACGCAACTTTTGTGAATTGGCGCATTATCGTGAGAAAAGTAAACTTTACCCTGTACCTTTTCTATTACTACTTCATCAAATATCAGTATAAGGTCTACATAATATGGGTTTATGATGCGAAGCCGTGATCTGTAAGCACGGGGCATTAGACAAGGTATGGTATATCGTACCTGCTTTCCATTTCTTTAGCCGCCAATAAATCGTCATGACTGATTTACATTATCATGGATTTGGTTATTTCTTAATGCGTTTTCAGCGAGCCAGGCAGATGACGGTTTAAGGCCACAAACCGGTCTCCGAACATAGAGTACGTCATAGAGTACGGTTAAATTTTCTTTTCATATATATTTCATATATATATATATATATATATATATATATATATATATATATATATATATATATATATATATACCAAATATATAGGCTAAATTGTAAATTTTTTTGTGGGAATAAGCATTTATTGCAGAAATTCTGTTTGACATAAATAAATAACGATTCTACAAAAAGTTACTAACATTTATCGCCCAAATACTACTGTGTAACACAATAATTTTGGAACCACCCTCTTATATAAAAACAAAACAATATATATTGAATTACTGCATATATTTTGTTTAAAATGTACCTGTAATAATAACGCATAAGTTAAAGACTAGTAGACATTTCTTCTGGATAAAACAATGTATAATCTTGATTATTTTGTTCCATTTATCTATAAGGTTACAATTTTTAATAGGCCAATCTTCTTATGAATTACATCTTTACATAATTGAGTATTGTTAATTCCTAATCTTCAAACAATAAGATCATTTCACTTAGAAACAATATATTTGTTATAAAGCGAATATTTTAATCGGATTAAAGGCAAGGTTAGTCTTCTATACGAAAGAGAAAGTAAAATAAATGGTTCAAGGTTAGCTTGAAGTAGGATGGGTCTTGAAGATTTTATTGTTTACACAGGTTGTAAAAATATATTGAATTTTTGTTCCAAGAAGAAACAAGTACAAGAATTATTAATGAGCTTTTTATATGAAAATACAGTATTTACAATGAGTAAAGAATATTCCAAATGGAATTTCGGTCTCTAAAAAACAAGACAGTAACAAGAAAAGAGGTGGGATGAATGTAACGGATGGATAATAACGTGTCTAGCTATAAATGATTATACAATTTTTCTTGACCGCAGTATTTTAGTCATAAGTCGAACATTTAATACCAAAGCGTTCCAAATTATACGAGTGAAAAATTCTCTTCGGTGAAAAATTGTCAGACCGAGAACGATCATCGTAAATTTCAAATTCAAACTTTTTTGCTTACTACCTAAAATGCAAATATTTTTCAATGATATTTTCAAATGTATGACTCATTCCTCCGTCCGCCACCTGCATTTACACATCCCAAAAACTAACTTTGCGACCGGAAAATTTCAAATATAAACACGCCCCGATGGCAAATGGACCGTGAAATTCGTCACAAAAGAAAAATGTTGCGCCCTTAAAGTTGACGCTTGCGGAATTTTTTCTTCTTCTGGACTCCCGCGCGAGGGTGGTAAAGTGAAAAACTCTGTTAGAATAACCGCCGTTTACGGTTGGTGGTTCGCAAAAAATGTGGGACCGAAAAAAATTAAGACAAAGTAGTCTTAATATTTATTTTAAATATATTCACACACAGACACATATTTTAAAGCATTTTTTAAGAAATAAAAATATTTCTTACCCCTATTTATATATATATATATATATATATATATATATATATATATATATATATATATATATATATATATATATATATATATACATATATATATATATATATATATATATATATATATATATATATATATATATATATATATATATATATATATATATATATTGCTGCATTATTATTGTTCAGTGGGAAAATATCAAAATACACCATATATCAATATAGCTGTTCTACTTGAAATTATTTAAAAATATATACAAAGGCACTTTTTGCAATTAAAACCCAGATCACCAGACCTATCGTCGATTGAACACATGTGGAGATATTCCGTTTATTTTTGGAAACACTATACCGTAAATCACGTATGAAATTAATTTAACATTTTTAATTTTGGTATAATTCCTCCTTGATATATCACATGCTTTAATTAATTAAATTGAGGATTTCTATGTTTTGGAAATGACACAGTACAACCTTATGAAAACATGTAATAAGGATAGGCCAGTATGGAAGGACTCTGTACTTTTTTAATTTAATTTGCAAAGACTATTTTTGAAGTTGTTTAGATTTGTAATAACCTGATTAAATACGTAATATCTTTACCAGCGTGATTTAAGAAATTTAAATAACAAAAAATTGTAGATAAGTTGCTTTACCGTAGAAAGTCTGCACGTCATATTAACTCTTACTATACTCCACAATATAGCGTAGGGGGATTTGAACTTACAATGTTCTTATTAACTAGATCTTGGTGTATTGGATTTGTTTCAAGATCATCTGTTAACGAAAATAAAAAAAATATTAGGCCCTCAACTTAATTTCCGGCCTTTATGTTTTTTACTGCAGAACACATTCGAATCAGAATTCCCGTCGTAGAGTTATTTTAAACCACGATCTTTCAGCTTCAAAACGAGATACAACATACAAGGCTACTGTGAATATATCCTGAAAAATTATATATATATATATATATATATATATATATATATATATATATATATATATATATATATATATATATATATATATATATATATATATATACATGTATATAAGAACAACATTTGAGGTAATGCTTCTTTTCGCATTTTAATTTAAAAAAATGCTGTGGAACCTCAATTATTTGTCCTTAATTTTAATGATTAAGAATTTAAAGCATTGCTGGAAGAAAATTCTTATAGTAAATAAATTTTTCATAGTGTTAAATTTTTTTTGTCTTACACTCTATATTTAACCTGACAAAAATAAGGTTATATGTGTGACACTTTTATCTATGATGGATAAGTGAGTCTAGCGCAATTTATCTTTAACGAGTAATTTTCTCAGACTGGTATTTTTACGGGTGAGAAATTCCAATCGTATTTTTCGATTTATATTCGGGTTATTAAGCTCGGGAATATCAGAGACCATTATCGAGCCCATTGCGGTATCTTTTCATCACCCTCTCGGTATTGATGCAAGACCGAATATCGACCGCTGGGGAATTTTTTTTTTAACCATCTGTACACAAAAGACAAACGATCCTTGACACCCCATTTATCGAGCAGAAGGACTCCCAGCAAACCAATAAACGTAATTATGACTTTATAATGGCCAATTTTGTTGACATATTAGAAACATATGATTCTTGAAGTAATTATGGGTAGACTAAGATATTTGCAGTGTGGTTAAACTTAAAAAATACTAATAAACTTTAAAAAATAAATAACCAAAAGGATAAATTATTCGCTTCTATATGTTTTCTTGTATACATTTATATGTATATATGTTTCTAAATCATTCCGGGTGTCGATCCGTTGATTCTGTGAAGAGTCACGACGTTTCGCCAAAATCTCATTTGGCATTTTCAAGTATTGTTCACTTCGACTCAAGAGTCCAACTGAATGGACGGAGTTGGACTCTTCAGTCGAAATGGACAACACTTGAAAATGCCAAATGAGATTTTGCCGAAACGTCGTGACTCTTCACAGAATCAACGGATCGACACCCGGAATGATTTAGAAACATTATCTACCATCCGTGAAAATATTAGATGTAACATATATATATATATATATATATATATATATATATATATATATATATATATATATATATATATATATATATTTATAGGGGTAGAGGTATCATCATCATCACCAGCATGCTTCCAACTTTCACGATCCTGGGCTTTCCTCTGCCACTCGAGTCTAATATACTTAACGATGTCATCAATCCATCGTGCTTTCGGTCTTCTTTGTGGACGTTTGCGATCAAGCGGTATCCACTCCAGGATTGCCTTGGTTCATCTGTCGTCCCATCGCCTCGCTAAATGGCCTGCCCATCTCCATTTCAATTGTTTTACTCTTCCAATGATGTCACAGACTTTTGTTTGTTCCCTGATCTATACGCAGGACTTTCTGTCTCGTCTTGTAATGCCAAGCATACATCTTTTCATTCCCCTCTGTGCCACCCGAAGTTTTTGAATTGATTGCGATGTGAGTGTCTAGGTTTCACTTCCGTATGTCATAACGGGTAGAACGCACTGATCGAAGACTTTTCTTTTCAGGCAAAGTGGGAGTCTGCTCTTAAAAACTATGTTGAGCCTACCAAATGCCTGCCAGCCACATTTAACACGCCGTTCCACCTCCCGGGCGGTATTCCCTTCCATTGAAATCCTCTGCTCAAGATATATAAAGCTGTCCACAATCTCCAAATCCCTTCTCTAAAACTGAAATTCTTTTGTCCTGAGCGAAGTTATTGAACATAATCTGACTCTTTTTCAGGTTTATTTTCAAGCCAAATGGTTCGCCAGCCCTTTGCAGTTCTTGTATACGTTTTTGCAGCTCCTCTTGGTCTTGTGAAATAAGAATAATATCATCTGCAAATCTAAGATGGTTTAAGTTTGCACCATTGATCTTTACACTATCCTGTTCCCAATCCAGTTTACGGAATACTTCTTCAAGGCCAGCCGAGAAAAAAATAGGCGATATTGCATCACCCTGCCGTACACCTCGTTCTACATTAATTCCCACTTCAAGATCATCAAGGTGAATTGTGGCTGTAGCTCCATCATATATCGATTCTAATAGGTTTACATAGGCTCTCTCTACACCTTGGCTAAGCAGTGCATCCATTATCGCATGCTTTGAGATGGAATCAAATGCTTTTTCGTAGTCGATAAAAGCCAAGAGCAGTGGCATGGTGTATTCGTTGTGCCTTTCTATGATCTGCTGTACAACCTGGATATGATTCATTGTACTGAATCCACTTTCTTTTCTATTCTTTTAGAAATTATCTTAGTGAAAACTTTGAATATTACTGATAGGAGGCTTATTGGACGGTAGTTCTTTAAATCTTCCTGTGCTCCTTTTTTATGTAAAAGGATCACTTCTGCATTTTTCCATAAGTCAGGTACTTTTTGTTCTTTGAGGCATTTTGAGTATAATGTTGCCAGTGTTTTATGTAACGTCCGAATATAAGCTTTTAGCATTTCTACACTTATACTGTCCTTTCCTGGAGCCTTGCTGTTTTTCATCTATTCTATAGCATTTGTTATTTCCTCCCCTAGGATATCTTGCATTTGTTCTTCCGTGGGTATTGTAGTCTTTGATTGGTTCTGAACTTCATATAACTGGGAATAAAATTTTCTGACAATCTCTAACATTTGGGTACGAGCCCTGCAAATTTTTTTTCAGCTTCTGTTTAGCTTTGATAATTTCTTTGTTCTCTTCCAGGGTTTTTTGCACTAGCTGCATATTGAATCGTCGCGTGTCCTCTCTGATACGTTTTCTTATAGTTTTGCAGAGCTCAGTATACTCGACCCTGCCAAAAGGACTACCTGCGTTTCTCATTGCTCGCCGTTTCTTCATTAAATCAATAGTCTCACTGGAGATTTTTGTTTGTTTGAGACATTTTTCTTCTGGTGCTATTGAAGCAGCCGTTTGGAGTACATTGTTGGCGATTTCTTCATATTGAACTGATATTTCCACCTCCTCTGGATCTTGTAACGCAGCAAACCGGTTTGACAAAGCAATCTCAAAATCGCTTCCTCTCTCCAGCAGTTTTCCAAAATCCACCTTGCCCTTCTTTGATCTTACCATTCTTTCGCGCTCTTTTCAACAGTCAATCCGAACCCGAATAGGGGTAGAGGTATATTAGAATATATATATATATGTAAGAAAAATATTGTAGTGAGCTCATGGAGAAAAGTATTAAGAAGCAAAGAAAATTCACCCGCGTTCAACGTGCATGCAAGCCAACGCTCAAAGCACCATCTAGCAAATCATCAGTTGGGCTCAAGCTGGATCACCTGGATAGCAACTGATGACGGCTTAAGGCCAGAAATCGGTCTTGGGAGACGCTTGCTGGCGCTTTGGGTGACGGATAAAGGAATGACAAAACACCAACGTGGAGCACGGATGAATTTTCTTTCCTTTTTAATACTTTTCTCCATGAGCCCACTACACTATTTTTCATACATATATATTTTCTAATATACCCACCAAGAATACAATAATTCTAATATACCATTCACCGCGTCTCTAGAAACGTTTATATGTGAAGGTTCAGCGATTCAAATGAGCGCGACTCGTGGTGAGAATGCCAGAAAGCAGGAATACCAAAGAGAATCATTGAGGAACGAATAAGGGGTAAGAGAAAGAGATGTAGATCAAAGACACGGTGTCAGGACAATGCAAGAAGAGATGTTGAAGAACTACTACACAATAGAAACTGGCAAGGGGCTGTTTGAGATTGATCCGATTGTAGGCGAAGGTTGAAATAGGTCAAGGGTCACTGAGGGGTTGTAATATAACATGAAGAAGAAGAATCTCGTAGTTATACATAACTTGGTCCACAAACCATCTTATTTACCTCATCACATCGGTAGAAGCAGCAATGCCCCATCGTCCCGCTATTTAGCCAAAACTTAAATCTGCTTCTTACATATCAATAGCTTATCCCTTTTCAAATACATATTTTTGCTCGAAAGAACGTAGTAAAGTTAGAACTCATGGAATTTTAGCATATATGTGTCAGTTAGAGTATTTAAGATATGTTTTACAGAGTATATTTTCAATTTGATTCAAATTTGTATACTAGGTATGGCACTTTTTTTGTTCCACTTATATATTTGTGTTCATATATACGCATAACGTTCATTTAATAATAAAATATTTTTCAGTCCTCATTTTACCTTAACTTAAACTAATATTACTTAATAACAAACACGTTTCCAATTTTTGAAAAATAATTGCAGCTTAATAAAAAACACATTGAAATATTTTGTAGTACTACAAAACGTACGATATACACGTAGAACCATTATGTTGCAATTTGCAACATAAATAACCATTATGAAGATATATTATTAAGAAAAAGAACCAAATAAATGATTTTTCATATTAAAACAAGATAACACCATTAAACGAGTGCTTGAAAATACAACAACAGTATGCTTTCACCCATTAAGTAATCTTGTAGAAGTTTTATAGTAAGAACTCATTATAGTAGAAAAGTTATAATTAAATCGAAACCTTATTACATAATTCATCAACATATATTTACAATGTTACTAGGCTAATTGAAAAGTTCGCCGAGCGACACCTATAGAGCAGAAAAAGAACAATATAATCTACTACATTTTGAAGTTTTATCCTTCATATAAATGAATCTGTCAATTCATTCGTACAAAAACGACACCTTAAAGTAATGGTATCGGTTTTATTTTTTAAAGTGGAAAATATTGAAAATCGTGCACCGATTAAATTCTTTGTAAAAAAAAGGTTTAAAAGCAATGGAATTGCATAGAGTCTGCTCCTCCGAAAACAATGGTTTTTAAGTGGGCAGAAGAGTTTCAACGTGGTAGTACAAGCCTGGATGATGATCCTGGTTTAATAAGTGCAGCTACTGAACAAAGAATTGATTCTATACATGATATGGTTATGGATGACAGACAAATGATTCTGAGTGAAATTGCTAAGGCCATGGATATCTCAATAGAATGGGCGTGTCATATTTTGGAAAAGGAATTGGGCTTGAGAAAACTATGTGCAAGATGGATGCCGCATTTGTTAAATTCTGATTTAACAAATTTTGAGTAAAACTTTCCAACCAATATTTGGATCTTATTCGAATAAATAAAACAGATTTTATATGTCGTTTTGTAACTATGGATGAACTTCGACAACAAACCGCAGAGTGGATGCAGTCAAAGTTGTCAAAATCGACCAAAAAGGTTATTGCATCAATTCTCTGGAATACAAAAGGCATTTTCTTAGTTGATTACCTTCAAACCGATAAAACAATAACAGGATTCCGGCTTACAAAGGTGTTCTTGCAATGGTTTAATTGAAGTAGTTTCAATACGAATTGTTGCAGCATCCACCACATTCACCAGATCTGGCCCCTCTGACTTTTATCTGTTTTCAAACCTAGAAAAAAATTCTACGTGGAAAGCGTTTTTTATCAAATGAAGAAGTTAGATGGGTATTTTAAAGAACTTCCAAAAATCACTGTAGAGATCGAATAAATGAATTGGAGAACCGCTGGAAAAAATGTATTGGGTATCATTTATCACTTTTCAATTAGCTTAGTATATTGTTTCGACATACTGTTAATATTCATCAAGTATGACATCGTAAGACTTCCGCGCCCGCTTAACTCTTGAAATTAGTAGTCATGGGTACTTCCAGAAAATCACTTTAGAGATCGAATAAATGAATTGGACAACCGCTGGAAAAAATGTATTAGGTATCATTTCCGCTCCTCAAACTTTTCAATAGCTTAGTATATTGCTTCAATAGATAGTAGCGCTAGTAGTTTTCTTTAAATTTAAATAGTTCTGTTATTTTTTTGACATACTGTGAATATTCATCAGGTATGACATCGTAAGACTTCAGCGCCCGCTTAACTCTTGAAATTAGTAGTCATGGGTACAGTTTATGAGCACGAGTTTTAAGGTGCCCTGTTATTGAAGTAGGTAAAAGTGAAAAGAGGACAAAGTGAAGTGAAAAATCAGATACTTTTTCAATAAAATGTTTCTTTTGCTGCTATTTGGACTGTTGCTTCATTTAATATCACATCATTTAATAAATTCCACATCAGCCCAGGAAACCTTTTTACGTTTGATGGGTTACGTTTTATAGTACAATATTGGGATGCAATGGACAGAACTTTACCACTCCTAATTTCATCTCTAATTCGTTCCGAAAACGCATTCTCTACGATAACGAATTGCGTAAAAGATCAGGGGGCACGGCAACTAGCCGCCGCAAACTACATCGAAGGCGGGATTGCATCCGAAGATGATCGTGCTTTCCGTGTTGTTGGATTATAAATGTTCTATTTAGAAGGAAGTGTTACAGTCAGGTAGAACGATTGTTTCAAGCGTATTCTCTTCGCGTTAACGAAAGTAGACCAAGCTTAAACGCTTTCATTTGTTAACGTTTAAAATATATCATTATTTTTTCTCTCTATTACGGCGTTGTTTTTTTTTGTTTTTCATTGATCCATAATCATCTTAAGTTTGCTTCTCCCTCCAGTTTCGGGATTGTTTTTTTCTAGTTCTTTTCTACTTCTTGAAATGATCACTGTATCATCCGCATATATTACTATGATCAAAAAGTACGGGGACTTCTGTTTTAGAAATTCGTACGCTTTACGTATCGCTTACTGTGTCTTGAGCTGTAGAAGTTTATAATGTTTAAGAAAATTGAGTCGCCCTCCGACTGTGTGATACGATCTGTAATTCGATTCTTGAGTGCAAGAAACTTGGCAGCAGCGAAAATTCATTGTCAGATTTGTGAGATTTACGGTGATAATGCTATGAGTGACAGTAAAGTTCGAAAGTGGGTGTGAATATTCAAGGACCGGGGGCGGGTTAATGTGCATTATGAACCACGCCCTGGCCGACCTTCTCTGATTTCTGAAGATTTGGTTCGTGATGTAGACAATAAAATTCGAGAGAACCGACGATTCACGATTTCCAAGTTATCAAGTGAATTTCCACAGGTTTCAAGGTCAGTTTTGTATACCATTGTTTCGCAGAAACTGAATTATCGAAAATTGTATTCTCAGTGGATTTCAAGACTGCTTTCTGGTGATCAGAAAACAAATATATTGGGCTGTGCTTTATCGTTTTTGAATCAATACAATCAGGATGGAGATGAATTGTTACACCACATCGTTTGAGGAGATGAGACTTGGATGTCTCAAATGATGCCTGAGTCCAAGTAACAGTCAATGGTCGCCTACCACCATCGTCGCCAACCAGAATGAAAGCCAAACAGACAATTTCAGTACGAAGAATCATGGCAACTGTCTTTTGCAACAGGAAAGAGATTTTGTTAGTGCATTTTAAGCCGAAGGGCACAACAATCGATTCTGATGCGTATTGTGTGACCTTGAGAAAACTTCGGCGCGCCATATAAAAAAGCGGCGTGGCCTACGGTTATTTTCACTTGTTTCGGTACTAAGAAGTTCGTTAGTGGTCAACGGTTCAACGATGGCGAATAAGTTAAAACTGCAGTCATGTATTGGGCTTTTTCACAAGAAGTAGATTTCTTTGAGGTCAGAATTCAAAAACTTGTTGAGCGGTATGGCAAATGTTTAAACAAAAATGAAAATTATGTAGAAAAGTAGACAACAGTATGTAGAATATGGAAAAAAATATTTTAATGATATTTATACAATCTTTCTCCTTACTAAAAAACTGACCTTATTTAGGCTTAGGCCGCACTACCCTTTTTTTTCAGCGAGCGGTTAAACACTATAACCGCGAAACCGCTCGAGACGCACACACTGCGATTCAAAACCGCGAAACTGCCAGCGATTTTCACAGTTTCAAGATCACAAGATTTTCACAGATATCAAGAGAGCAGTATGTATTGTTGCTCTAATACTAAGAAATAACCGGTAGTACATGCGCGCTAACCAAGTTCTATTAGTTACAAATTGTGGCGCAGTTTTTATCTGCGAGCCGATTTCACGGTTTTAAAATTAATCGCGGGAAAAAAATCGGGGAATTGGTCAAAATGACACATACTTAATAGCATATGTACTAAAATATAATGGAGAGTACTACAACAATAACAATATTTTAAATGTGCTTATTCCTTACTGACGTCAGTTTACCTTTCACTACCACAATGTAAAAAATTTCAGTTTGCTACGAGGCATTAGTGCACCTCATCAAACTATAGCGGTTGGCCGAGGCGGGATAAACAATTGCACCGAGACGGACAATGAAAAACTGCATAAAAATTGCACAATTAGTTGCATAGAATAGGAACGTGCTTGAAAAGTGAAGAGCTCTTTAAGTGAGCCGCTATTCGGCGTTAAATAAGCCGTGCGTGGAGTGACGCAAGATTCGGCATAACAATTCGATGTTAAGCGTAATTAAATGCCGTTGGATGACGTTGGTGCATTAATCCTTGGCTAGTTGTCGACGGTATCATTACCTGGTAGAGCTCGTAAATGTTGGGCTCTCGTGACGACGAATTGAAACTTATATTGGTACTGTTTAAGTCCAATACAAGATCGACATTTTCAAGTTAAGTTAGATGTAATTTTGTTCTATTTTTATTGCCTCATGAGCTGTCAGTATAAAATTCGTAAAATATTTTCTTGTGATGTAGTTAATAACCAACAAAAAATTGTCAGGTAGTCAAAGGACTAAATCAAAATTTTCTTTTATTACACAGATTGAAAGAGAAAAAATGGTATACAAAAGCTGATATCCTTCCCAATTCCTGGTATTTGCAAAGAAGCCCGGATAATACCAATCTACGACAAAGATGGGCTGGAACTGTGAAAAACTTAAGAATATTGAAGATGAGAGATATGAACGAAGTAGAGTAGGGTTCAGCCTGGGAATTGGTCAAAATGACATGAGTACATAGTGTAGATCTCTAGTAGAGCTTGGTACGGAATAGAAAGGCTCACCTTTTGTTTATTGAAACAACTCAGAAATACGATAGAGCCCCTGTATAAAAATGTTGCCAATTACTAGAGAAAACCTCGATGGATAATACTGCGCTAACAACAATTAAACTGCTTTATAATCAGGCAATATCTCAAATATCTTCTCTTTTTATATATATATTCTTCTTTGCAGAGGAGTTGTGATTTATGGAAACTCATTCCGTTCGCGTACTTTCCGGACTACTTCTCGTCAGCGTTTCCTATGTCTGGCTTTATTCGTTGCATAATGGAGAGATCTATCACTTAGGTCTTTAATTTGGTCTGCCCATAAAACAAATCTCGAGCACAAACGGTCTCCGATAGGAAAAAAAAGTCGCACCGTGCCCGAGCATCACTTCTCAATAACGGAAATAAAGTGACGTCAGGTGTGGTTAAAATCTGGAGGGTGATCCTATGGAAACCGAATATATGCAACATCGACATCTACCGGTAAAATATGATTATAGATTATGAGATGAGAGTAATGGTTTATATATCACCTGATTATATTTACATTAATGCTTTAAATATCAATGAAATATTCACTTTTAAATCCATTTTTTGTATGCGTTTTTACGATTGAAATAAATATTTGTATTTGTTTTATATATACAATCAGTTTATTTTGTATTCAAAACAATACCAGATTGAAATTTTTCAATGTATATAAAAAAAGTCCCATTAATTTAAACTGCCCCATTTCATTGCTGTTAAAAAATTAAAACCCATAAAAACAATACACGACGAAGTAACTAAATACTGAAAACTGTTGGATCGTTAGAAAAGATTTGAATCTGTTAAAAAATGTTAGTTTTTTTTTCAAATTTATTTTTTCATAACAAATATATATTTAACTGGGGTATCTGATACTTGATTGAAATTTATTTTAAATAAATAAGCAAAGATTGATATCTAAAATTACAACTATATTTAAAATTGTATGTATAATATACACATAGAGAGCCTAGTAATTAATAAAAAGACAAATTTGGATATTCTGCTAAATGACCAGCTGGACTTGAATGGTTCACCGTTATTAAACTTATATTGCTCTCCTAGACGTTGACAAAAATGGGTTTCTCCACTATCATCTTTTATGGTATTATTAGGTCGATGAACAGTTAAGGTTGTAATTACTTTTCTTACTGTTAGTTTAACAAAGTTTATATTCGAAAAAGGCACTGTGGGTCGAAACAATTGTTATACATACAACTTTAAATATAGTGGAAATTTCAGATATTAATCTTTCCTTATTCATATCAAATATATTTCCTCTACAAAGCGATCCACTGTCGACAGTTCAGTTCAATCTGGTGCAGGAAGTGATTCTGAGGGAGAGTAGCATCAATACCAAGGTGTTACTATATGGTACCAGACATCAATGCTTGGCCTATACCGACGACATTGTATTGATGTCGGGATCCATGGAAGAAGTAATAAAGGTTTTCAAGATGTTGGAAAGAAAGGTAAGAGAATATGGCCTAGCAATTAACGAAAACAAGACCAAATATATGGTAATGAAAAATAGCACCAGAGGACTCTCCCTTAATTTAGTCATTGATTGAAACTGAATATCTAGGAGTAACACTAACGTGTAAAGGGGATGGAGAAAAGGAAATAGAGAAACGACTAGCGAAAGGAAGCAAAGCCACAGGAATGTTTTAAAAAATTTTAACGGCAAACAATATAACAAGAGCGGCAAAAGTAAGAGTGTACCAATCAATTCTAAGGCCCACGGTTACCTATGCGTGCGAGACATGGACGATGGCGAAGAAGGAAAAAAGTAAGTTGGAAGTCTGGGAACGTAAAATATTTAGGAGAATTTTTGGAGGAATTCAAGTTCAGAATGAATTTAGAAGAAGAACAAACAAAGAAATAGAAGAACTGTACAAAAAAACAAACATTGTTCAGATGATGAGAGCGCAGCGAGCTAGATGCTGGGGCACATAGCGAAGATGTCCAGCGGGAGATGGGTTAGACATTCTGATGAGAAGTGGGGAAAGAGAAGAAAAGGGCGACCGAGGAGGAAAGGGCTGGATGAGGTGCTAAATGATTTGAGGAGAGTAGGAGTGAGGGATTGGAAGAATGATGCTTTGGACCGAAAAAGATGGAAAAGAAGAGTAAAAGAACTCGAAGCCAAGGGTCACTAGGCCTGTAGAGCTGAATGTTATTATTATTATTATACTTCCTCTACAGTTGTGTGGAAATACGCTAAAGAAGTTCTTATAATTTACATCTTAAAGATACACAACATTAAGAAACACTAGTCGAAATGTCGTGAAAGTGTAAATGAATGACGGAATTTAGAAACAAGTTGGTCTTCATACTATTCTTCAAGAATTTGAAGTGATTGATGTGTTATTAAAAAAGGTCTACTTATACTAGTTATTATTTTATATATTATTATTAATTATTAATTAACAGATTGATTAAAATATTGTCCCTAATATATTCGTATTTGATCGACAAATAAAATAAAAATATTACTGATGATGTTAAACATTCTGTCAAATGACTATTAGGAATTGTTCATTTTGAACGTCCGCACAAAATAAATTTGTCCACCAGTTTGACTATAGTTTTTAGTTAAGTTAATTAAATATTAAATTTTATTACTACGACTTACTTTTTTAGATCTTGAGAAAGTTCTAATAAGTAATGTTGTATGTTTCTTTTTCTGTCTTAGACATAATTCAATTTTTCTAAAGAAAATCCACTAATAGGTCTTTAGGTCCCAACGTTTGATCGATCGCAGAACCTATACGTATAAGAATTTTTGCCAATCCAAAGTTTCAAAACGTAATATATGAGCCAACTTGGTCAATTAGTTCTTGAGGCGAAACATTCCGAACAGGAAATTTTGAATTCAATTGTTGGTTGCAGAATTGAAAGAACTGCTGGAAGAAAATCCTTCCCTATACTGCTAGAGCTCAGACAAGAACTCCGAGTGACACCGTAAGCCATTTCCAAACGCTTTCATAAGCTAGGGCAAAATGATCTGCGATAATCCAAAGAGGCGAAAATCGTGGGCTAATCCTAGTGAGTCAGCAACCAGTAGCGCAAAACCAAATATCCAGGCCAGAAACGCGTTGCCGTGTATATGGTGGGTTCAGTTGGACGTCGTATAATATCAGTTGCTCCAATCTGGTCAATGCTGCCCATTATCAATAGCAACTGATTCGGATTAGTGACACTAAGGAGGGAAAAGGTCTTATACTGGTAAAGAAAAAAGAAAAGTTATTTTGCTTCTGGACAACCTACGGCCACATTCGGCAAAAAGGACCAACGATTTGGACTGGGAGACTTTATCGCACCCGGTGTATTCTCCACCCTTCGGATTTCCATATCTTTCGTTCCTTCCGACATCACCTGATATTATTCATCATTGATATTCATTGATTGAAAAAAATCGACAGAACCACTAAGGTTTTTTCATTTGGGTTTTGACAGTTGTGTGAAAGGTTATGAAAGTTAAGGTGTTAACTGGATATTTTTATTCACTCTGGTTGACGTTGTACCACCAAAAATCAATCCTTTATTGTCTTGAGGTGTGAGTATATCGTAAAAGCAAATATAGATTATCTCATCTTATGTTTTTTTCTTTTTTTGGGTTTTACGCCACGATCTAAAACTCAAAAAAATATCTGTTCTTATGTAAATAAAGACTGAAAGTAAAGATTTAAAGTTCTTATAAGACGCGGTATATCTGATACAATTAAAAGAGTAAGAAATAAATACAACATAAGAACATTTAAAACAAAAAATATTCTTAGCTCTATATTAACAAAAATTAAACCAAACAACACACAACAGAATACCAAAAATATGGTTTATAAAATTCCCTGCGACTGTGGCAAAGTTTATATAGGTGAGTCATCTAGACCGTTAGAATAAAAGAACATAAAAACATTCTTAGAAAGGGTGATTTTAGTAAATCTAGAATGTGTCCACACGCATGGGAAGCGGGACATAAAATCAAATGGAATAGTTCCAAAACGGTATTAAAAGAATCGCTAACAAAACATAGAAGATTAAAAGAAACCGCTATAATTAATTTAAATAAAAATAACTGTATTGCTATGCCTTCGGTAGATTTAAATTCAATATGGTTCCCGATTCTAAAGAATACAATTAAAAACGTTTAAGTAATTAAATGATTAAATCATCTCCTGATGATGCTAACATGGTTAGCGAAACGTGCGTCGAGAAGTTCAAAAAAGTGATATGGTGTTTAGTGGTAAATCTCTTCAAGCTTAGTGTTTCACATCAAAGGTTCCAATAGAAGAATTGAAATACTTATATTTTCTTATATCATTTCTAAAATGATTATGTTATTGGAAAATTAAATAATAGTAAAGTTTGTTTTTTCAGTCGCGCAATACGGCGCATTTAAAAATATTCTGATCTACTGCTGTAAAATTATTAGGGAGGTTTATGGAGGATTCTCCTTATATGAATATGAGTTACGCACGAATGATTTAAATATTATTCCGAAAACGTAATTTAAGAATGACACCCTGCATTATCAGAACGGAAATAGTCATTTCTTCCACGAAAACATACGACTCAAACTTCTCAAGCACGCATCAACCCTGCCACCCACCTTAATCGTAATAAAACAAATGTTGCTCTTTCTTAAACTGTACGCAGACCGAATATAAATAAAACGGTTTTACACCCTGGCCCTTTTCCGTGATTTAATGGCGGATCCGGGGGCTTATACGGAACAAATAAAGGTTTCCATCATACCCTTACATATAAAATTATTTTACGGCTGTTTCTCTTGTTATTTCTTACTTTTCCATTTTATATCCGGCTTATCTTCACTATCCAACGCACGAACTTTTGTATTTAGGAAGAGGGAAAAACCTTGAGGCGAAAAGACCGTAAAAAAAGAGCGAAAAAATAATAGTGAGCTTACGAAATGAAATATTGCCCTGTTACGGGGAATTTATATTGTTTGTTAAAAACCCCACCTTGCGAGGGTGGCCAGTGGCATCAAGGGTGGTTATTTCGGTGAGGGAAAAACTGGTCATCCCTTGGCTCAAACCGTATATAAAAGACTCCGCTACCTAATGGAGATAAAGCTCATGCAAAACTTCTGGATCTATATCATTTTGTATTGCACTATCGTCGCGTTAATGTTTGTTTTTCGTTCAACATTCTTCCTTTCAATTTCATACTGATTACTTGGACTGTCTTTTGACTTCTGACTTTTCATAGAAACAATTGTGTAATTGTAAGTTAAATTAAATATTAAATTATATATACATACATATATATATATATATATATATATATATATATATATATATATATATATATATATATATATATATAGATACATACATATATATATATATATATATATATATATATATATATATATATATATATATATATATATAGATACATACATATATATATATATATATATATATATATATATATATATATATATATATATATATATATATATATATATATATCATCATCATCATCAGCCCGCATCGATCCACTGCAGGATGAAGGCCTCTTCAGCATGCTTCCAACCTTCACGGTCCTGGGCTTTCCTCTGCCACTCGGGTCCAATATACTTAACGATGTCATCATATATATATATATATATATATATATATATATATATATATATATATATATATATATATATATATATATATATATTTCGATATCCATGTAATCGTCTATCGTTTTAGAAAATGTCAGTTTTCTGGTAAACGGTCTTCCTTAACGAGGTAAATAAAAGGACCCTTTTTACCTAAAAATCTTTGCATTTAAATAGTTTGATTGAACTTTTTTTATGTTTTAAACCTTAGAGTCACCTCCCAAAATATTTCGACGTTATTTCTGGACATCCTGTATATGTACAAAACCTCATAATTATCAGCTCTAATGCAATATATATATATATATATATATATATATATATATATATATATATATATATATATATATATATATATATATATATATATATATATATGCAATGTTAGAACTCTTTGGACTGCGTCCAATGAGACAACAGATCAACACATTCTCATGTGGAACACACAACAACCTGCGTCTCCGCCCAACTGAACATTTTGTTGATTACTTGATTGGGGACGGACCCCACCCATCCACCCAAACGCTGGGCTCCACAATCTCATGTGGAACACCCAATAACCTGCGTCTCCGCCCAAATAAACATTTTCTTGATTACTTGACTTGAACTTGGGGTGCCCTGACTTGTCGGTGCCCTGAAGACTCTAAACTTCAAGAAACGAAACCTGTGTGGATGTCCACATGTGAACATGTCCAATGAAAGAGATGGGTGGGGCCCGTCCCCAGTCAAGTAATCAACAAAATGTTCATATATATAGGGTGTCCATCCATGAATCGTCGATATTCCAAATAATTGCAATCCATGTCCAAGTCCATTGTTATTTCACATTTTTGATGTGTTTAAGTACATTTTTCAAGATATTTCAACTGCTATTACAATTTGCAATTCTGGGTGAACTTCAAATGATTATTTGGAAGTATGAATGAGCAATATAATGGATTTCTATAATACTTTTGTAATAAAAGATAAACTCCATTATTTAATCAACCAAATTTAAAACACTGAAAAGAAGGGAAAATGCTCTAAATCGAGCTAAATTCAAGATAAATGCCTCTAAATGCTAAAAAATGTGTTGTTTCACCTTAACAATACTGAAGTATTCTGTTACCGAACATTGACAAACCCTTCAGAATCCGCCTTATTCGACTAGCTTCTGTCGAATCTCTTTCTAATTTCAAAATTCACTGCGTTAAAAAAATAATGAAGGCTGAAAACTCTTTTAAGGACCTTGAAGAAGTTTATATTATCGAGGAAAATTAAGGACAGAAAAGCTGTTGACCAAGTATGTTGCTTTGATTAAAGTTCTCTATTCTCAGCAAAATCAGATATATACTTTTTAAATATTTTCAAGAATTTTTTTAATCTACCCTTGTAAATAATATCGACGAAACCATAGGAACTTATGTTGCATTTATATTCCATGAATAAAATAACGTAAATTAAAATGCCCTCAGTCTGGAGATACTACTTAAGGCTCTTAACAAGCAGTTTACCTTGGATAGAAAAGGCAGCGTATTAGAGGGCCGGCGCATTAGGGGGTATAAAACGTACCAAAATTTGAGTTATGTTCGAAGGGCAGTGTTTTAAGGCCCTTTTACATTACAACGCTATAATATAGGGGACGAAGTATCCAAGGATATATAATTTAGATATATAGCTCCATTATAAAGGGAAAAGCCGAAAAATGGAGTTACTTACGGTGTCAGGATCCGGTTGCATTCCGAAACAAAATTTTCTTACCTGAAAAATAAAAAAACAATGTTAAAAAAATATAATATCATGCTAATCTATATACAAACATTGTTCAAATTCACCTATTATTATTGTAAACAAAAATATGTTCTCATAGCAAACAAAATATAATGAAGGTATATGGGGAAATTATATAAAAAATATATTGGGCACCTTTAATTTTCAAATCTTACAATTTTATTAACAAATGTTGTCATCTAAAGTCATGGAAATGGTTTGTATTATTTTTTGGAAACAGTCACAATACATATGAAAAAATGATATGATAAAAGTGGTACCAAAGGTGTCGGAAAGGATGTTTCGATATTTTAGATAAACCACCAAAAAATACCTTCAAAACTCCTGTTCCTGGTAGTATTTTTTTACATACTCCATTCCTCCTTCCCCCAAGTAATTCGATAAAAGCCATAGTCCTAAAGTCATACGAAAATTGTGAAAAGTACTTCGAATAAACTATTTGATATTTTTTCAGTATAAATGCTTTTTCCTGGCAATGAATTGTATTGTACCTTTTGCAAATTACCACCAAAACTCACTATAATATTTGAGGCATCTTTACATTTGAGGGATACAATTAGGCCGAAAACAAAGAGATCCTAGGGTGCAAACCCGCACACATTGAGGACCTCGACCAGACCAGAACCAGACTTATTTAAACGTGATTCTCCTGAGTTTCTTCGACATTTTATAACACTAGATGAAACGTGGATTCACTATTAGGAGAGAGTCGCCGAATTTGTACCGCCGCCTAGATTGGACCACCACTCTATCTAGGTCGGATAACACATATATGTCCTAATGTTGGCACTATATTGAACATCAGCGTAAACCACCTTGCTGCAAAAAGTAGTAATGCAGTATATTATTTGACAGTGGAGACAGGAGAATTAGTGTTTTAATAGATTTGAACTAAATAATTTAACAAACAACGAAACAATTTTCGTCATTTTTACATTAACAACAAATTGTATTACATATGTTAAAAGCAAATTTATTCAGGTACAAATTAGTGTAATAGTTT
Source organism: Cosmopolites sordidus (assembly GCA_031761425.1). NCBI lineage: Eukaryota > Metazoa > Arthropoda > Insecta > Coleoptera > Curculionidae > Cosmopolites > Cosmopolites sordidus. The sequence goes on along the minus strand of JARFXV010000063.1, from coordinate 2,160,798 downwards.
TATTAGCACAAGTTAAAAGTAGGGTTATGTAGTATATTTTGGCATTATGAGTCAAGCTGCTTCGACTAGACCATATCTCAGTTGCCCAAAATGGACCGGTTCAGTTTAGGCAACCCTAAGTTTATCTGGGAATTGTAGTTTTACAATTCCGAATTAATCTTTTATGACTTTTAGGATCCATATGCCTAAAAGAGGATACTACGGACGTTGGTTCCAAAGTGGTTTAATAAAGGTTGTTGCAGCTTATAGGAATGGTGATATTGGTTTGAACGAGTGTCGTCGTATTTATCTTGTACCTAAAGCAACTATAAAGAGATATGCGGATAAAAAAAATACTACTGGAAATAAAGTGAAAATAGTTGGTAGACAGCCCACATTTACTAAAGGCATGGAAACATTTCTAACCAAACATATTCTTCAACTTGAAGAATGTTTTTTTGGTTTGACTATCCGAGAAGCGTGATAACTACTTACTACTTTCGAAGTCGCTGAAAAATACTCTTTGCCACATACGTTTAATAAAGAAAAGGAAATAGCAGGAAAAAAGTGGTTCTACTCATTTATGCGCAGTAATTCACAGCTGTCAATAACGAAAACCTGAAGATGTCTTTTTTTTGATATTTTAGTAAAAGCTGTAAACGAGTTGCCATATACGTTTAATAAAGAAAAGGAAATAGCAGCAAAAAAGTGGTTCTACTCATTTATGCGCAGTAATTCACAGCTGTCAATAACGAAAACCTGAAGATGCCTCAATGGCAAGAGCACGAGGCTTCAATAGAGAAAACGTAGGGCATTTTTTTGATATTTTAGAAAAAGCTGTAAACGAGTTTAATTTCACCGCAGAAACTATTTTTAATGTCGATGAATGGGGTTTTCGACAGTACAAAAAACTCTAGAAAAGGTGGTTGCTTGTAAAGGTAAACGCCAAGTAGGAGGCGTAAAAGTGCTGAACGTGGCGTTCTTACAACTATGGTTTGCGCGGTCAGTGCTGCTGGGTTTTATGTTTCTCCAATCATCATTTTTAAAAGAAAAAAATAACAAAGCTCTTCAAATTCGGGCACCCCCGGCAAGCTTTGTTACTATATCAGAATCAGGTTACATAAATTCCGAATTGTTTGTTGAGTGGTTGAAGCATTTCAAAAATCATGTAAACTGCAATCAAGATAAGAAACTCCTTTTACTGCTTGATTGGGCATACGACTCATAGCAAGAACTTAAACGCTTGTACTTTTGCTAGAGAAAATGGAATAGTATTATTGCAGTTGCCTGGGCATACTACCCTACCTATAGGGCAACCTCTAAAAGTTGCTTTCTTTGGGCCACTATAGGAATATTTTGTTCAGCCGCAAGAAACTTTTCTTTATCAAGATGATAATACATTGAGAAACTGCTAGAAATATAATATCCTAGCCAAAAAAACTAAAACTTTCAAAATGTAAATATTTTTCACTTATTTAACAAAAACTTTCAGAGTAAAACACACTGTACATAGACGTGAAAATATGAAACAATATCGGTAAAACTATGAGTAAATGAGAAAAGTTTCAAAGTGTTCTTTCTTAATAACCCCCTACTGTTCAACACAAAAGTTTAGACCAGTCATTCTCACGCTATAACATTTTGATGTTATCGGCCATTAAACATCGTTAGAAACAAAAAAATGGGGCAAAGTAATTTAATTCATTTTTTTATATTAATGTATTATTAAAAGCCGGCATCGTATTGTGCCATGATGGTATAATTGCAAGGATTGCTGGGATCCGTTAGATGAAATAACGATCGAGCTGGCTGCTTAGCGCCATTCAGCAAAAGATAAAAGTCTCAAAAAGTGTGTACGTAAGTACGTTATTTTTTCTCTCTTGTATTGAATAGAAAATGAATAGGAAATAATTCACAGTTATTTCTTAAAGAGAAACGGCCAATTTTCAATGCAATTTAATACATTTCCAGGTCGTTTTAAAAAAGCCTTTCTAGGGCGGTCATCTGTTTACAAATTGATTGCATTTGGAATGTTCATGTTAATTTTTCATATATTAGGTGTCATATTCATAACGTCATATATTAGATGTACCGATAAATAATGTCGTTTTTTTGACACTGTAAAAATATTATTCTATTATCATATTTCCAATATAATCTCTATACTTATTGGCAATTTTCGCCCATCTCTCTGACAATCTTTCTGTTCTCTTTTTGTAAAACGAGGGTGATGTTGAAGTAAAATATTCTTCGAGTGCAGCTTTGATACCTGTCGCAGCAGGACTTTTTTCCATGAAGAAAATGTCTCATAGAGCGAAAAATATGGTAATCTGACGGTGCAGCCTCTGGAGAATTCGGTGGCTGACTTTTACAGTACTTTCCAGGTTTTTTGTTTTTTCTTGGGCGAGTCTGATACAAGAAAGTCTTGGATTGTCATGCTGTAGTATAACACCTTTTCGATTTATCAGTCTTAGAGTTTTAGTTAGTTTTTGAATCAAAGACTTGCAGAGTTTATTGAGCTGATTATAATATTATACAGTACTTATAGTTTCATTAGGGTTCAGAACATTATATTGAAGAATTCCTGTAAAATTCTAAAATTACTGTCAGTGCTACTTTTTTAGAATGAAGACGTGAAGACCTGATTTTAGAGTGGGCAAAGGTAGTTGTACTGGTGTTAACCATTATTTTTTCTTATGCGGATTACTGTATAGAATTAATTTTTCATCTCCAGTAACACTTTGTTGAAGAAAAGGATCTCTGCACAACCTGAGCAAAAGTGTAAGCTGGTTTAAACATTGCTGTATTCTGGACCATGCTGTTTTGAACTTTGTAGCCAATTCCTCAACAATTTTTTACCACATTTAAATTATTATTTTTTCATTCTTTAAACGTTGATTAGCTAAGTTTTGCTGTCCAAGGCACCAGGATAAACAACCTTAATGGTATTTGTGGCATTAGTAGCACTGTTATGCTTTCGAAACTCATAAAGTATCACATTTCTAATAGTGAACAAGTACATTAAATATCATTATATTTACTAAAAAATATATTAACTAAAATATAGGTTGTCATATTTAATTAAATTACAGTTGGCAATACTTATTGGTACCCCTAATAAAAGATGCGAAATTGAACGACTCACGTCAACGAAATGGGCATGAGCATCAAGGGATGATTAAACTGAGTCATATGAATTGACTATTTTTTCAACTCTTAATGAATTTTGAGTTGACAATACGTTTCAATTTAAATAACTCACGATCCTTAGGGAGTCTCGAAAAATTTATTAATGAAAATTTATTGGAATGATCTACAAAAAAGGCTGAATAACATTTTTCAATAAAATTGATAGTTTCGTCGAAAATTGAAAAAATGTAAAAATTTATATATATATATATATATATATATATATATATATATATATATATATATATATATATATATATATATATAAACTTTAGCCTCGAATAACTTTGGAAAGAGCTCTAACTTTCACAGTATTTCTTTTTGTCATTTCTAACAATATTTTCAATACCTTTAACAGTATGGGTTGCACTGTGAATGGGATCTTCCTATTCTTGACGAGAGAGCACATGTCGGTGCCCTGAAGAGTCTCAACATCATGAGACGAAACATGTCCCCTCCAATGGAAGGGATGGGTGGGGTATGTAATTGTATACATACTTTCCCTGCTTACAACATTTAAATTTTAAAAAAATACAATCGCTATGAAAACTGGTATATAAAGGTATTTGAACATGAAGAAACAAAATAATTTTTGATTTTCAGTCCCTAATCTTCAATAATAACAAATAGTAATTGGGACTGTGCTTAGTAATTAGTGAGTGAGTTTAAAATGGAATACCATTACCATCTGAAGTGCTGGACGTCAATATGTATAATCATTATTCTTTTGTTTATAGACAAATGACATTTGTGTTACACATTATAACTAAAACTATTTTTGAACGCCTCATCTGTCAATAAACATTTAAATTACATGAAAATTATATATACAGATATTCGAACACGAAGAAACAAAATAATTTTTCATTTTCACTCTCCTTAATCCTCAATAAGAACAAATAGTGAATATGACTGTGATTAGTAATTGGTATATATATATATATATATATATATATATATATATATATATATATATATATATATATATATATATATATATATATTGCAGCGTGGTGGAGATGTATTATATAGTCCATGGACAGTAAAACCTTAGTCATAACATAAGGTTCAGATATTATTAAATATTATTCAGATGCAGTTTTCTTTTCTTTTAATTCAAATAATGTAAAAGTACATGTCATCAACTTAACTTTTTCGTATTCTTCTAACTATATTTTACATCAATTAATTTCAAATAGTTATCTGAATTATGTGTATATTATTATTTAAATTCCTACGCAGCAGTTTCAGAGATGCCTGTATGTGAACATACAGCGAAAACTAACTTTAACACTTAATAATAAGAAAGCACCTACACATTTGCAAGTAAGCGTCGCCAACGCACTTCTGAAGCACCACAAAAAAACAAAGTATCTTGAAGTAACACTTGAAAGAGCTCTTATAAAAATTGCCTTATCAAGACTTGTAGGAACTCTGCTAAATAATGTGCCCTACTGTAAATTCAGTGTCAAAATATTAGATACATCAAAGAAATATGAAAAACTGCAAATATAATAAAGTTTAATTATTCTTTTTTAGAGTTTTTTTATTTGTTTTAAATACTACTTAAAATATTGGAAGAGGAAAACTGTATAATTGACCTTCTCAATTACTAGTAAATATTTATTTTTTTAGACATCAACATGTTAGAACCACTTGTTTATATTTAAAATTTCCCGATCAACTAGAGGTTTTATCCGAATTTATCAGTTTAGCTGTTATTTTAGTTTTTAATTAGTTATTTATTTATTAGTTTAATCTTGTGGATTTGACGAGATGGTAAATGGAAGGAGAAAGTATCGTAATTTTGGCGGGTATTGGGTATTGGGGTATTGGGCAAATTTATCAGAACAACAAAAGTTATCTTGTGTGTGGAGTGAAGCTTTGCTAGTGTTTCAATAAGATAACGTCCTCATTCATTCGGCAAAAATTATAACGGATTGGTTCCTATAAAATAATATGTCAACAGTGTACTGACCACCTGTCTCTCCAGATCTGAATATCATTCAGAATATATAGGAGATACTCTCAAGATCAGTTTATAATAAATTAAGACAATTTACAAATATGGAATATTTAAAAAATGTCATTTAGGCTTCATGGAAAGAAATTCCACAATAAACAATAAAACAGTTGTGTGATTCATTACCAAAACTAATTTTTGATATAATAAAAAAATTTAATAAAAATGTTGTTTATTGAGACTCTCTTCTTGTTAATTTTCTCTTTCCTTTAAAACTGAGGGTATATCTAACATTCTGACGCATCTAAAATCCATAAAAAAATTTAAAACGTCTTTAGTTAAACTTAATTGTGAGCAAAGATTAATTTTACTGCTATTTTATTATTAATATGTTTTTTGAAACGTCTTTAACCCAAAACTTTTTAACAATGAATGTTGATTAAAATCTTTAATAAACAAGTAAACTTACTTACGATCCAGTAAGCAAGCAGATCCAGTAAGCAGGAGGGTTTTTTACAAGTATCTTAGCAATTGCTGTGATGGAATATTCATTCCTTTATAACGAGCTTTAATATCTTCTAAATCTAAATCAAAGGTGTAGAAAACTATCGTCATCGATCAAAAACTCAACGAAAAGTTTAATTTCCGGACTAAATAAAATTCGTCCAGTATCTTCCAATTTGTTTTTGTTCGGCCAAGATATTTCGTTCTTCATTTGGACATTAACCGTTGAAATTCCGTTCTTTTCCGACTTCTTCAAGCCATCGTTGAGAATAATCGTTCGAATTTCATTAAAGTACATTATCCTCGAACGACCACCGTTCCGTATAAAAATAACCGCGTTTATTAAACTGCCGCCGATGCAGCCTTTCGAAAAAGTGCAAAGACATCCACTGGTCGCACCAAAAAAACGGCCCTTTCTCCTCATCGCCAATCGTTGATGTACGACAACTCGTATTTAGTTTTTATCCACTAGGAAAATAAATTGTTTTGGACGAGACGAGTTTAACGTTCCAGGCTCGTCTGTTCGTAAACTGTTCGCATTAACAAAAACGAACGAAAAAAAAACAACAGCTACGCGAATTTATTGTATTCATTTAGCTCTTGCAGTCGCCATTGCGAAAACGCCCATATAAATTCGCTAGTTTACTGCTTCGTTGCCCCGGTGGAAATAAAAACGTTCTCGAAAATGCAAAAGTCTGATAGGGAGTCGTTTCGTCTTGTAAGACCACCGCAGGGGTGTCGGACACTTTCTCGATGGTTTTGCTGGCGAATTTTTCAAACCGATCCAGGTTGCAAAGCAATTTCATAACATTTTTATATCTTTCAAAGAAACGTAATAACATTCTAGACAATTGCTATAGACTATATTTTATTATTTTAGTGGGAATATTATTTATATGTGCAGAGTATATTTCCAATAAAACACTAGCCATATATTTATTCAATCCAATGTTTGTTGTTTGTATAAAATAATATAAAACATCATCAAGGTAAATGTATCTTATGGACACCATATGCCAAATGTTTAAAGGCGGACATTAAACTTCCCAAAACTTTTTAATATTCTATATATATATATATATATATATATATATATATATATATATATATATATATATATATATATATATATATATCATCATCATATCATCATCATATAATATCATCATCATCATCATCATCATCAGCCCGTATCGATCCACTGCGGGATGAAGGCCTCTTCAGCATGCTTCCAACCTTCACGGTCCTGGGCTTTCCTCTGCCACTCGGGTCCAATATACTTAACGATGTCATCAATCCATCGTGCTTTCGGTCTTCTTCGCGGACGTTTGCGATCAAGCGGTATCCACTCCAGGATTGCCTTGGTCCATCTGTCATCCCATCGCCTCGCTATATGGCCTGCCCATCTCCATTTCAACTGCTTTACTCTTCCAATGATGTCACAGACTTTTGTTTGTTCCCTGATCCATGCGCAGGACTTTCTGTCTCGTCTTGTAATGCCACGCATACATCTTTCCATTCCCCTCTGTGCCACCCGAAGTTTTTGAATTGATTGCTTTGTGAGTGTCCAGGTTTCACTTCCGTATGTCATAACGGGTAGAACGCACTGATCGAATACTTTTCTTTTCAGGCAAAGTGGGAGTCTGCTCTTAAACACTATGTTGAGCCTACCAAATGCCTGCCAGCCACATTTAACACGCCGTCCTACCTCCCGGGCAGTATTCCCCTCCATGGAAATCCTCTGCCCAAGATATATAAAGCTGTTCACAATCTCTAAATCCCTTCCTAAAACTGAAATTCTTCTGTTCTAAGCGAAGTTATTGAACATAACCTGATTCTTTGTCAGGTTTATTTTCAAGCCAAATGGTTCGCCAGCCCTTTGCAGTTCTTGTATGAGTCTTTGCAGCTCCTCTGGGTCTTGTGAAATGAGAATAATATCATCTGCAAATCTAAGATGGTTTAAGTTTGCACCATTGATCTTTACACCATCCTGTTCTCAATCCAGTTTACGCAATACTTCTTCAAGGCCAGCCGAGAAAAGAATAGGCGATATTGTGTCACCCTGCCGTACACCTCCTTCTATATTAATTCCCACTTCAAGATCATCAAGGTGAATTGTGGCTGTAGCTCCATCATATATCGATTCTAATAGCTGCATTTTCCAGTGCATTTTCGTCTGTTCTCGTTGTTCCAATTCTGGCATTAAAATCACCCATCAGGATTTTGTACCTACATTTCTCCTTGTATAAAAGCTGGGCCACATCATCATAAAATTCCTCAATTTCCTCATCTTTATGGCTTATAGTTGGTGCATAAGCTTGGACGATTTGAAGCCTAAACTTTTTATTCAGCTGAATGACGCATAGGGCTAATCGGTCGGATGTACTTTCAAATTTTACCACACTGTCCTTCAGCTTTCGATTGATCAGGAATCCAATTCCGCCACATCGGACATTTTCCGTACCTCGAGTGTATAGTACGTGTCCAGTTGGTTCCAGTTTGATTAACTCTTCACCCTTCCTTCGTGTTTCACAGAGCGCAATAATATCCCAATGTATGTTGTCAAGTTCGATTAACAGCTCTTGCAATCGGGCCTCTGTTTTCATAGTTCGTATATTTAACGTTGCAATGTCAAAAGTCCAATGGCAGCCTGATCTAACCCGGTGATTCTTAGCACCCTCTGCCTTGGGGCAGGTCTTCCCGCTGCCGTAGGTAGTTGCCCCTTGGCCTCCGGGGAATGAGGGCCGTGTTTGAGGTTGTACTGTCATATTTCAACATATTGAAATACCATGTTGAAGGTATGGACCGTAATCTGCCACGCTGGTCCAATGCGGGTTGGCAGATTTTGGATCATGTTAGTCTGAGGCCTTCGCTCTGACCTGTCCGCCAGGGGTGACCCTCCCAGGAGCATAGACTCCAGACGGCATAGCTCAAAGCTTCATTGCCCTACTCAAAAACCCCTTTACCACGTCAAGGTCTGATCCACAAAGGGGATATATATATATATATATATATATATATATATATATATATATATATATATATATATATATATATATATATATATATACATATATGCAGTTTTTGATTTCTTTGGACTGCGTCCAATGAGACAACAGTAGTCGAGAGTTATGCACCCCAACCGCTGGGCTCCACAATCTCATGTGGAACACACAACAACCTGCTTCTTCGTCAAAATGAGCATTCTGTTTGTTGTGTGATTAGACTCATCAGGGTCTAGACATCGTACTTCGCTGTTTATCTAATTCTTACATAAGTGTGAAATTTTTTTATGCATTTTATTGATGAATTATATGCATAGATTTTATAAACTGTCTCTAAAATTAAATAAAACAAATTTTTGCTTTGTTATTTCTCACATATTTTATTTTTAACTTTGTGACTATAGTTTCGTAAACAATTTTACATCAAACTCGACACAAAATCACACAAAAAATCAAACACGACTTTAAAACTCTTGCACACTTCGAACCCGGCAAACTCAAACACGACATTAAAAGTTTGATAATGTAAAATTGTTTACGAAACTATAGTCACAAAGTTAAAAATAAAATATGTGATAAACAACAAAGTAAAACTATGTTTCGTTTTAATTTAATAATGAACTGTCTCAAAGTGACGAACAAATCAATCAATTATTTAAAATTACTCGTTATAAAATAAAATGCGATGACTTAATTGTCGATGATGTGTACAAAAGGGGGGGCAACAAGTTTTTGTAAAAAAAATATCGACATAAAAATAAACGTGTCATTTTCAATGCATACGTGGAAATAATAATGCCATTCAAGTGATAAGCATTTTCACGAACACACGTTTGGATCCGTTCTCGAAAGTTTGCCTCTATTTTCCAATGTCTCATTTTTGTAAGCGATTTTCTGATTCCTAAAATTGTCAGTTTTGTTTATTGAATAGTCTATTTCAATGGCTACGAGCTTTATCGCTCAAAATGGTAGTCAAATCTGCGTTTTCTTCAAATGTTGTGTCAAATGATGTTTGAGCAAATGTGAGCCTTGTGGATAGTCTCCTTCATTCAACTTCTGAATAATTATTATCTAAACAGGTCAAAGTCCAAATCTTTATACAAGATACTTTTTACAGTGCTGTTAATCATCCTCAGAGGGCCGCCTAGCAGAGCGAGTGGAACTTCACAGATGGCCTAATTTTCATTAATGAATCCTTCGTTTGAAGTGCAGATAGCCATTTGAGAACGATGTTACAGCTCTGGATCTTACCATAATGACGAATGTTGAATTATTGCTCTCGGATGCAATCTGCAGTCTCGGATTCTCCTTATTTGGCAAACGTTCCATAAGCACGACACTTGGTGCTCTTGAGTTCACACCATATGATAGATACTCAACAGCCTTGTAGGGGAGTACTTCCTATTCTAGTCCAAATAGAGCGGCAACAATGATGAAAAGTGATCGATAAGTTTAAGAAAAGGGTCCTGGTATGCAAGAGCAGAAGAAGCAGCTCTTTTGGAGGATGTATTGTTTCTAAATTAGTATAGACTTTATAAATTAGTATAGATTCTGCATTTACCCTAGTTCACCATATTTTTATTACAACAAAATATTCTTCAACTCTGGTTCAAAACATTCACTGTTGATAGTTTGTTACTACTAGCATATATAAGTGATAGTTATATCAACAGAAGCTATAAATACCACCATTAAATTCAGTCTCAACAATTTTTTAAACGGCTTTGGAGTATTGACAATCTCACAAATTTAAGTTTTATTTATACAAATATATAAGTCCTTTTCAAAAAAACACCAGAGGTGTCGGGTACTTTCTTTCGGTTATCTCGATGGTTTTGTTGGTGGATTCTTCAAACCGGTCTACTTTACAACGCAATTTCATAACATTTTTATAACCTTCAAGGAAATATAATAGGATCTAGGGAAATTGCCCGCTATATTTCAGTGTCTCGTTTAGAAAATTATTTAGAAGTACACATTTCTCCATTTATAATTCACATTCTTCATCTACATGCTTGAAATTCGCTTTAGATTTTATATTAATTTAACAACAAACATTATAAAATATTGAACCGTTGAAAAATAATTTAAAAAGTACACAAAAATAATATGTAGCACATTACAAAAATGAAAGATATCCATCACTTTTTGAAAAAGAATCAGATGTTATGACTTAAATAACCAGAAGTTCTCACATCATGAAATCAGGAAATGTGATGATATTCCAGATTTTTATATTTCCCTTCAAATATACACAGGAAGCCAAAAAATGCAACATTATGAAAAATAGATTCTATTGGATTAATTTTGTGTATACCATAAGACTATTTTTGTGTATACCATACTTTATAGCACAATAAAAAAATCAAGATATTTTACTGATATTACATAAAACCATAATACTGAGTAGGTCTATCGAGAGCTCGACCATTTTATTCCATACATGTTGTATAGGCGATAAATCAAGTGATATCGTCAGTCAGTTGAGTGTCCCTACCGCAGAAGATATCGCGTTTAATTTCCTCCTCCATAAACGGTTGTTCTTTCCTTTATTTCTTTATTGCTGTAAGCATTTTCTCGAGATGTTCTTTACACACTTTGATTGCTTCTTGATCATTCTAATTAGCATGGCATCTTTATTTTTACTTAATACTTTTGATGGTATCCTTTTCTTGAATTCTTTATTTCCTCATTTACTGATTTCTTGATTCAGTAGTTCTGTAGACGTAGCAATGTACAATCATAGCGCTATTTCACGTAATTTCAATCTGAATACTTCATGCCAATAAGTGGTGCCTTTTCAAATTCGGTGTTTGAATAGGCATGGTACTATTACAGCTATATTATAGATATTGCAGGAAGAAACAATAGTATATTTATACCCTTACATATAGAGATATGATTCCTGTAAAACCGAAAACATTACTAAATCAGCAGAAAGATTATCTGAGTGTATTGCAGACCATACCCCAGAACTAAATTTAAATAATGGAAACTCAATAAAATACCAAAACCGACAACAAATGCTTCAAAAATCCCTTCATCCATTATTTTTTAAATTGAAAACTGGAAAATAGATCCTCTTAAAACTAATATCGACCCAGAGCAGCCTCTAATGGAATACTGAGGCTTAGTTTACCACTGTTACTTGACAATGTTTGAATAGAAAATGCTTGAATGGGTTCATATATAAATTACCCTATAAATAACATATAATACTGCATCTATTAGTACATTTATTGTGCATTAAAGGTAGTATGGTCTTTAGATACTTATAGATCTTTAACACAGTTATTTGAATAATTTTTTTAATTAAAAGCCTGGAGGTCTTAACGCCAATTTTTGAAAGGATTTCTGCATATTTGATAAAGTATTTACTTTTATATACTGAGAAGATTTACTTATCCCAGAAATAATAATATCAAAAATGGGGCTCCGAGCAGACAAATAAAGTTGCGCATACTCTCGAATTATTCAGAAAGTAGTGCTTTCTTCATAGATCTGAAAATATATTCGCTTACGCCCTATGCTCTGTTCTTTCTCAATAATCTTTCTGGAATGACACTCATCGTGGATGTGATCACGATTTTGTGTATGAGATAAATTTTTGTTTTATTACATTTTGTATAGAATATATCAGCCAAATGGCCGCCACGGCTTTGCTGAGCGCCGCGTATCCGAGAGATCCAATTTTCGATGGCTCGACCGCATAAAACGGGCTCAATATCATTGATGGCATTGGTTAAATTGACTTTTAAGGTATGAATCGTCTGCGGCTTATTCGCATATACCCGTGATTTCACGTAGTCCTACAAAAAAAGCCTAATGGTGTTAAATCACACGATTTCAGTGGTAAGTTGACGTCGTTGAAACGCGAAATAACCATGCCGTCGAATTTGTCGTCCAGAAAATCCATTGTTGCATGTGCTATATGGCATGTAGCACCGTCTTGTTGGAACCACAAGCCATTGAGATGCCATACCTTCCAATTTAGGCCACAAAATTGGTTATCATCAGCCTGTACCTCTCGCCGGTGACAATGATGTCTTCGCCAGCTTCATTTTGGAAGACCAATGACCTATGACCCCCCGGACCAAAATCCACACCAGTGACTTTTTCAGGATGCATTTGAAACTGATGGGTCTCATGTGGATTGTTATCTCCCGAAATGCGTCAATTTTGCTTGCTGACGTAGCCAATCATGCAAAAAATGGGCCTCGTCGCTGAAGATGATTTTCCGTTCGAAATCAGGGTACACTTCTAACTGCTCTAGAACCTAACTGCTTCTAGAATGCTTGACGCTGCCTATGGTCGTTTACCTTTAGTTCCTCGGTTGATTGAATTTTGTGCGGGTGCGCGCCCAAGTCCCGATGCAAAATTCGCCACGTTGAGGTCTGCTAAAAGCAAAGTTTTTGGGCGCGACGAGGAATTGACTGCCTCGGGTTATCCTGCACACTCTCGTTTACTGCAACAATGTTTTCTACAGACTTTACGCTTCGACACCGTACGAGTGTTGTTTGATTGTTTACTAAATCAGTTGATTCGAATTTGTCCACCAAACGACGAATAGTCGACTCAACGGAACGTAACTCGAACTGACCACTCAGTTTGATAGTAAAGTTGAAGATTTACAATCATTGCTCAGTATGGATCCATTCCATGATGATTTGTCCAGCATTAATAACTATAATTCGATTCGAATTCGAGCGCCCCTATTCGACAACTCGGTATATATAAATTTGTTTCTGTTTGTGTGTGTTTGTAACAATAATCCTATATTCAAACATCTTAAACCTCTAATTAACTAATGGATCAATAGACATAATGATATTCAATAGTGTTTATTTGTCATCCATATAACAGATAGAGAGAGAGAAAACGAGAGAAGAAGAGAGGGATGAGAACAAAAGAAACGATTTTTTTCCTGATATAAAGGCCACCTCCGATGTTGTTTATGTGTTTTTCTTGTATACATCCATTACCTCTTTAAAAATTGGCCTAATACGTGCCTCGAGTTAATCCCGGGGTAAAATGAGGGGGATGAAAATACTAAGAAAAATAGTAAACGTCGTCTATATCGGAAAATAAATTACCCCGTAAGAGGGTTATATTTTAGTAAATGTGTATGCTTGAGTCCTTTCCGGAGTGTGAAATGGAGTTAGGAAGTCATACTAATAACTTCTTATTTTGGAGTGGCGTAAGAAGGCGTGGAAGTTGCAAACGTCGAAAATTCGCAGACAAATTGCCAGAGTGGAAAGTTTCGAATTCATTTGCTACATAAGGTCAGGTCAAAAAGCCAGGAATTCGTCTATTTTTTAGTTTTCCTGCAGTTTGTTCTTATAATGATATCATAAATTATTCAACGTATAATTTGAAATATTTCCAAGTGCATGTTAAATATGGAAGATGTTGAAATAACTTTAAGAACTTAGATGATGCATATTTCCTTCAAGTAAATTCCAGGATTCCTGAATCCGTCTGTCGAACGAAAAACATAACTGATTATATATTCGCGTATTCAAAAGTCGAGCAAAAATTCCGGACCAACTGTACAAGTTTGTACAAGTCTAATGTTCAGACAATGTCCTTCTTGTAAATTCAAAAACATTCATACTCACTAGATATGAACTCTAGTGGTTGTAACTAAAAGTTTGACACCTAATTGAAAACGAAACATTTTTCTATGTGTTTTCATCCAAGGACAAAAGATCCTTTAAGAATGACCATATACTTTTTTCTTTGATTAGCATTAATGCATTTTAAACATGTGAGATTTTTTATAGAAAAAAACTTCCCCGTCGCGCTTCTTTAACAACAGAAGACGAAACACATAGAAAAAAGAAAGTTAATGTATATAATGCTCCGTAATCACGGATTATTTTTTAACACGTTTAAGTTATTATATGCATTTCAAAACGATGATGAATTGCTTTAATTTGATTTATGATCAAAAAGATGAGAGTATAATGGTTTGCTTTTAAACTTTTACTATGTTATTTAGTGCTATAAATTTTCACTGTTAGAGGAAGCCGTTTGTAAATTAAAAGATAATACGTGAAGCTACATTTAATTTAGTAAAGGGCTCAAATTACACTTTATGTTGAAGCTGAACAACAGCAAATGATAAAAAAATTGGATTAAGTTTACATAATCGTGTATATAATGGAGAACAATAAAAATGCAAAACTATTAAACATATTTTATTAGATTAAGTTTGAAATTTAAGAAAAAACTCAACAACCAAGGAAAAATTTTCTCGGGCTTCCCGTAAAAATTGTGCAATCTTTTAATTGCCATCAAACGTCAACAAGCGTCTCCTTAGACCGGCTTCAGGCCTTAAGCCGTCCTCAGTTAGGTTAGAGTTGAAAGTTCGAAAGCAACCTAAGGATTGGATTGAAGGACCAATTGAAAGAGTGGTTTGGTTTGGAATGGATTGGTTCGTTTGACAAAGTGTCGAACTGACCAAATGAATGATTGGTCAATCCTTCAGTTGCTTTCGAACGTTGAACTCGAGCCCCACTGATGAAGGCTTAAGGCTAGAAACAAGCCTCGGGGAGGCGCTTTTGGACGTTGGGTGGCGACTGAAGGATTGGACAATTGTAAAAATACAAGTTGACAAAATACAAAAAAATTGGTACCGCCAAGACTTGTCTAGCAACACTCTCAGTAACATTAAATGATCAGAAGTCCGTACTGTTTTTAATCTACTCGTATTGATAATATTTTCTTCTCTGTAGCAATTTAACTTGGTTATTTTTAAATCGACTAAAGCAATTTTATGCTTTGCTATCTATCACTTAAATTTTTAAATTTGTGTGACTGTAGGTTCGTAAAACGATTTTACATTCGCAAACCCTACTTTAAAACTAAGGTATTACAGCTGTTTGTCCTATGTATCTATGAACTGGTTCGCAAAATTAGAAGGGCAAAAAATTAGATACCGGACATATATTTCCCAAGATTACAAATTTAAAAAATTTACAAATAGCGCCAAAAAGCAAAAAATAAACATTTTAGAAGCGATTGAAATTTATGAATATAATAAAGACCAGTGCAGACAGCTATTAAACGATCAGACAGATCTCCGAAATTACCTACTATTTAAAATACTGTAAAAAATTAACCCCAATAAAAGAATAAAATTAGGTACATAGGAACAACAGCTGTAATACCTTAGTTAAAAACTATAGCCACACAAATTTAAAAATAAAAGTTATAGATAACATCGATTTAAAAAATGAACAATCACAAAGTAACGGACAAATTAATCAATAATTTACTTACTTTGTTGTTTGTTCAATTATGAAAGTTATAGGGAGATAATTTTGAGATTAGGGTCGCATATCGATGCGACCCTAATTGATATCGATCAAGATCATTTAGCAACCAGAAATTTTGACTTATGAGTTTGGAACTCACGAGAGAAAAAAAAGACGAAAATAGGAAAGAACTAATAAATATAACAGATTACTAGTATCACAGATCGGTTCTATCACAGATTGATTTTATCGCAGGATAAACTATCACAGGTTATTTGTTTTTGTTAAAAATATCTGACATTTGAGCGAATTATCGCTAGCAGTGACTAGATTTTAGTGAAATAATTGATTTCTTTCAGATAGGCAAATATGTTAAACATGTTGATCAGGTGAAAATAGGACCCGGGAGGGCATAATGTTGCGTATTCGGTAAGAATGTGCTTGACAAATAGGGGATCGTTGTAAAATTCGTAGAGCAGAGGACCTTCTCGTTTTAGTAAATATTCATGTGTAAATCTGCAGTGACCAATCATGAGTCTCAACCATTTTATTTTAATTTTCCTACTAACGAAAGTAGTTCTGTAAATGAAAGTTAGTAAATAAAAGCTGGAAGATCTCATCGTCAAAACGATCGTGTTTAAACGACCTGAACACCTTTTGTTACATTTGTGGCGAGTATACGGTGATAAAGTTTCGAAAAGTTATATCTGAATTTGTGCAAAGACCATGTGGAATCCATGATAAACTATGGATTCCAAATAATACTTGCAAAATGTGTAGTGATCATTTAAGGTAATGGACGAATGGAAAAAGAAGTCAATTGAAGTTTGGTGTACTTATGATTGGGAGGGAACCAAAAAATCACTACGACGACTTTTATTTTTGCTTAGTCACGGTGCATGGTATTATCTGAAAAAAATACCTTATCAGGTATCTGCTAAAAGATATGTTTCTCATTCAGTAGAAGTCCTAAGTTTTCGAGATCTGTCTGATCTTTCAGATACAAAATGTAGTACAAAGCAAGCTTATACTAGCAACGAAAGTAATCATTTTGAAGCTGCGTCGTCAATACCTCTACTTTTTACTCAAGATGCTTTAAATGACATTGTCAGACACCTCGACTTTTCAAAAAAAAGATCAGGACTGTTGGCATGCAGACTCAAAGAGAGGAATTTACTTTCCCCACGTACCAAAATTACATGCTATCGTACTCGAGAAAAATAACTGCTTCCGTTTTTTTTTGCTCAGAAATGAGCAAAATTAATTGTTGATTTAAAAATGGTAAACTTTTTACTGTCAACAAAGCCGCTGCACGAAATTTCCATATTTTCTCTGTTTGTGGGATAGCAGAGCTAAAAGCCAGCATTGGATTAAAACAAACTGGCCTAAAAGAAAAGAGTTGACAGTTGGAAAACATAAAACAAAAAATAATCATAAATACAGTGTTAGTTACTAGAGAGAAAATCATTTTGCGTCCATTGCACATGAAATTGGGACTAATGAAACATGTCAAAGCTCTGGATAAAAATGGTTCCTGTTTTAATTATATATCGAGGGAATTTCCTGGTTTGAGCAAGGAGAAACTGAAGGCTGGTATTTTCGATGGACGGCAAATTAGGCTTTTGATGAAAGATAACAATTTAGAACATTCAATGAATGATATAGAATCATTAGCCTGGTTTTCTTTCATCAATGTTGTTAAAAATTTCCTAGGGAATTATAAGTTCGAAAATTATCGCGAATTGGTTCAAAACATGCTGGAATATTTCAGAAACCTTGGATGTAACATGAGTATCAAAGTTCACTACCTCCACAATTATTTGGACAAATTGTCGGACAACCTTGACTCTTACAGTCAGAAACAAGGAGAACAATTTCATCAGGACCTAAAAAATATGGAAGGAAGGTGCCAATGTCGATGGAATGAACACATGATGGCTGATTACTGCTGGAGTATCATGCGTGAGTGCCTGGAATGAACTCACTCGAGGAAATCACGAAAAAGAAGCTTTCTCCATGTTCAATCATACAACAAAGGGTAAAAAATATGAAATAATCGTATTTTTTCGACACCTATCATATCTTGAAAACTACATATACATTTAAAAAAATATATGTATTATTAGAACGAGTATAATCAGCATATTCAAAAACTGTTTTAGTCTTTCCAGCACCAAATCTACTGTAGACCTGTGTAATGAGTCAATGTCTATATCGATAACTAGAATAATATCATCTGGAGATTTAATTACTTCGGGTTCTTCCTATATAGAGTAATATTAATTACAAAGTAGCTAGGAAACTAACAGATTTTATACAATTTCTTCTTAAAATTTCGAAATAAGAAAATCAAAATCGGAATCCAAGAAAGAATCCATTCAGCAACAGTGTTCTCCGCGTTCGAAAGCTTCGAATTTATAGATTTAAGCGGATGAAAATTTCGAAACTCGTTTGGCCGTCTAAGCTCCTTTAAAAACCTGACTTTGTGGCGGTTTTTCTGCAACGTTTACAGCATTTTTCTTCCGTGATGGCTCTATCTCGACCCCTCAATATCCGCCAAAAGGTATAAAATATCTAAACAACTCGCCCGAAGCCATTCAATTTGTTCTTTTTGGGGGGTAAAGCAGGGTGTGTAATAGTCCTTCTCCCTTACCTCATCACGACCCCGAGATGTTAATAAAATTGATCTTTTGCTTTTTATGCCGGAGCGTAAGAATCCGTCGGCGGGGATGTGTTACGGAGCAATATTTTATTCATTAAATTCTCGATGCATTTTCGCCCTGGGGGAGTCAAGCCAGATGAAATATTCAAAAAATTCTGATGGAGTCCGTTTTGCTCTGAGGGTTGGGGGACAAGCTCGATGTAAATGAAGGGCGATTCTTTTCAGCATTCGATTTTAATCGTTTCGATTCCAAAGGGAATTTTAAAGGATGTATTCTATTAAATAATAGCCTTCCAGCAGTTTGTCACTGACCAATTTTTCAGTTCTTGTTATTAGACTTTTATTTATGTGGCTGTAGTAATCAAAATAAAACGTATTGGGACTGTATATAACAGTGATTCACTGCTAACATGGTTAGCGAAATGCGCATCGAGAAGTTAAAAACAATTAATTTGGTGTTTAGTGGATTTTTTTTTGGGTTCTATGCATAATATATTAGGTTTGGCGGTTAATAATTCTTAAAAAAAAAACACGTTTAATTTGGAAGAAACGAAAAAAATGGATTATTCAAAGTATGCGCCATCGCTAGCTGCCCATTTTTCCAATCGCCCTGGCAATTTGTGGGTGTCCTCCCAGAAAAACCGTAAATCTTTTCAGGTGGTCCAGTCATAAAGCCATTTTTCGACATCTCCGTAACTGTTGAAGTGTTTCATGGAGAGTGCGTGAGATATCGATGAAAACAAGGGGTAATCAGAAGGCTCCAAGTCTAGTGAATACGGTGGGTGGGGCGAGAGTTTCCAGCCAAGTGTAAAAATGGTGTCTCTGACCGCTTTCGCCGTGTATGATGGGACGTTGTCGTGCTACAAAATCACTTTTCTGTGTCTTGTAGCCCGTTCTGGTCGCTTTTCAATCAATGCATGATTCAAATTAATCATATGTTGAGGTAACGAGCGGTATTAACTGTTTCACCTGGTTTTAAAAGCTCACGGTACACGACACCCTCAACCCTTGATTTTCTGCATTATGGATTCTCGAAATATATTCATTTTGTATCTCCAGTCATGATCCGATGCAAAAAAGTCCTTCCTTGCCGAGAACGCAAAACTTCGCACACCGTTTTTCGCTTTTCCATCTGTCTGTGGTTCAGCTGATGTGGTACTCATTTTTCTGCCTTTTAACATTTAACCTCTACCATTTGTTGTTGAGTTTGCAACAATGCTTACAATTCGGCATCTTCAAATCTTTTGGGATGACCTGGTCGTTCTTTGTCTTTCAAATTTTTTGAATAATCTAAGCCATCACAGTAAGTTTCCGCAAGTATACTACGGCTTTCAATCGCGTTTTTCTATTGATTGAACAAGAAAAGCAGTATGTGATGCACTCCAAAACTCGACATGTTTACTATACGAAAACAATATGACGCTAACTCGAAATCGTTTAGACGTTTTCGTTTAGGCGTTTTGAAAGGTACTGTCGAAGCAAGAAAATGACATAAAAGATTAGACTGTGACCGCCACACATTGGTGGTCAATTTATTTTCTACTGTCGTTTTGGATATTCACTCCCAATTAATGAAATATATTTACTTATTTTATAATTATGTAGCTTTATTCAAGTTTAAGTTTTACATATTTTTATCTTATATTTATTGGCTTCGTGTGGTTCCTCTCTTATATTTATTTTTGCTTTTGCCGCAGCTTGAAATATACTTGTTCTTTCTCTTTTTCTTTTGGACGCACTGTTATCTGCTCTATACTGTGTATTTCCTTAAAGCATTCTTTCGTTCCTCTCAAGTAAGATGAAATAATCAAAAAAATTCTGATGGAATCCGTTTTGCTCTGAGGGTTGGGGAACAAGCTCGATCAAATGAAGGGCGATTCTTTTCAGCAGTCGATTTTAATCGTTTAGATTCCAAAGCGAATTTGGTGTTTTCATCTTCCTGTAATAGTCCCTCTTCCTTAATTGAAAGAACTTACAAGTACATTGTTTTTTGTTTCAGAGATTTTAATATCGGGTTGCCCAGAAATGTTTCCATTAGTTTATCTTTTAACGCTTACAAACAAAAATCTGTTTTGGATTAATAATGTTTATTTAAATATTATTAGTTTCTGTGGTATTTACGTCATATTATGCTTTTTTTATTTTAAAAAGGGCAAGAACGCTGTCGAAACAAAAAATAAGATGTGATTTGGTCAGTTCAGAGATGAAGATTTTGATCTGGAAGGCCAGCATCGCTCTGGCCGTCCTTTAAGTACTGATGTCGAGGAAATGAAGGCTGAATGATAATAGCTGAAGATCTATGCACCATCGTGAGGTAGCAGATAAATTAAATATTGGCAAATCGACCGTTATTGTCCATCTCAGAAAAATGTCGAGACGATGTATGTCCTTTACGAATTCAGTGAGGTAAATCTGTTGGATCGAATCGCTTCGTGTCATTTTTTGTAAAAAAAAAATTTCTGAGGCTTCATTTTTGAAGCGGGTGATGAAAAGTGGTTTATGTAGAACAACGTAAAACGAAAAAAATCATGAGATTGTCAGGGTCAGTAGTTTTAAGTACAGCGAAAGACGGCCTTGATTTGAAGAAAATTATGTTTTACGTTGGGTAGTATTCATGATAGACTAAATATATATTTACATAAACTATTTACGTTTCTTCTTTTCTTAAAAGAATCCCGACGGACTTTCCAAACAACCATTTGGTTACTATGGTTATTTATCTCCATTATTTTCCTGAGTTCCTCCCATGATCTTTGTTTTGTTAACCACTATTAATAGTTCTTAACTAGCTTTTTTAATTTTGTTTTTTGATCTTTGTAACTTGCGACGCTAACGATATTTTTTCAATATGTGTTTATTCCGTTTAACTGCCTTTATATTTCTTTACTCTGCCATCTTGATTGATTCCTATTTTTATTAATTTTTTAATATCCCAGGTTTTTTTTGCCACCTTATATATCCTTGTCTTGATAATGTCCAAGTACAATAACTTCTTTTAATTTTTCTTTGAATTTTTCGCAATCGTTTTTTGGTTTTCCACCCTTTATATCGTTTGAAATTTTAAAAAATCCAAGGTGTTTATTTTTGACATGGTTAAGTAGTGATTTGAATATTGGGATTATAACCAATTAAGAGAAAACCCACTATGCTATAATTACAAATCCAAATAAAAAAAAATACAGAAAAAGTAGAGTAAACATAGTTTACGTAGTTTTTTCTTGGGTGTGATTAAAAGTTACCGGAAAATTAATTTAAAAAATATTTTAAAAGTACATTAATAAACACGAAACATATTAACTACCCGTTAATATAACCCAACAAAGAGAATCAATTTAACAACAAAGATCGAACAATCGCCAAAATACCCACCTCCCATGCTAACAACGCCTCACAATATCTCTCTCGTTTATAACCAAAATAAGAAACGATTCTAATTTTGTGCCAAGACCGACCGAACTTTTAATTCGAAATTAAGTTCATAAAAAAACCAATTTTGTTCAGTTTTGGTTAGATCGCGAGTTGATTAAAATATTCTGATTGGATGTCTTTACTTTGATTTCGAAGATTATCTCTGGTATAATTGGAACGGATCGGAAAAAAATCTATTGAACAGTTATTAAAGTTCTGTTTAATTTAGATTTAAAATTATTGAGAGAGGATATCTCAAAAGTTTTTGATATATTTCTGATGTTCTGTAAATATATTTAATAATATTGCTTCAGTGCCTTAAGTTGATATTTTTGGACCAGTATTAAATACCCCATCAATAAAATTCAAAAAGTGTTTTTTTGCTTTAAATGTACTTTAAAATTTGTTTGTTTATTTACTTTTGTTACTTATTACAAGAAACAAAACAAAAATTACTATTTTTGTTTTCCTTGTGTTATAGAAGACCCTTGAACTGGGAAGTCGTCTATCTAAAAAAAAACTATCGACTTAGTTTTATACTTTAATACACGTAAGCACACTAAAAAAAAAAACAACACAAAGTGCATTAAAAAGAAGAAAGGCTCAAACTATAAAAAAAAACACAGGAAGGTTTAGAGGCTGTGATTCAATTCAACAGGGGTTTATGTCATATGTGCGGAAGCAAACAAAGATGGACATTTGCTATTTTTCATATAGCAGTGGCATTGAAGATATTTTTTTCCAAAATTTTTAGCATTAATCATTGGGAGAAAGACAACGCAACTTATCAATTCAAATGAACTAATTACAAAACTATTAAAAATCAGTCATTGTTAACATATAAAACTTTTTCGACAACATTCTTTTCAGCCTGAAAAGCAGTTGAGGTTGAAAACCATCGAAAATCAGTTACTACCTACTCAGCGTATACAGTGCGGGAGCATCACAGCAGTACGGAGCAACACTCGTGCTAGTGCGACAACATTGAAACTCACTAATCAACTTTTGAACCATGAAATATAACGGAGCAGAGTTCCCAAAATATATTTGTTGAAGGTTTTTCGTGTTTGGGTAATGTTTTTTTCCAAGCAAGAAGTGGGATATATTCAACACATGAAATTCACTTTATTCCATAACAGCAAAAATATCGAACTAATCTGCTTTCGAAGACTGTTAAAATAAAACTAAATGTCATATTAGCTTAACATTCATGGGACATTACTAGAAATTAAGTCATCACAGAAAAATGTAATCATTTTTGCGATTGCACTGCCATCTATTGGAAAAGTATGTGACTTTTCACACTATGCTCGTATAGCAGTATGATCCTATAACGACCAGTACAATACACATTTAAAGGTACGCATTTTATTTCCAAGATATTTCCAAGAATTTCCAAGATGCTTAAATTATTTTTTATCGCACTAAATATTTTAAATATAAATGTATAATTTTACTGGTTCAAATGTAAACATTGTCCAAAGATTCCCTTCAGAATGGTTTAGCGCTGGACCGTCATTATACAAGAATAGTGTGGGCTTCACTCTTAGAGGAGTTGTATACTTATCAACCGCTTCATTCTGTGTTTGTACAAGTGGTTTATCTTACGTTGAACACAACCTATTACCGAATAGACTCTGTGATTAATAATGTTACACCTTAACCATCTTTTTAGTAGTGTTCATCCATTTACTACGCAACAAAAACGTTTATGCCATCCCAATCAAAAAGTGTCGAGATTAAAAACTTTTTAAATAGTTTAGTTCTTTGTTAATTCGGGATGTTGTATTGTCAAACACAATACTCAATATTGTATTGACAAATATCAACTAGGCAGATGTTGAGATTTCAGATTTTTCTTGAATAGCATTGATCAGTCTTATCATATCATGTCTCTTTAAATACAGGGTGTCCCACAAAAAATGTATACACACTTTATTTTGTGATAACTTACTCATACTGCATTCTTCTTCAGATTGAACTAATTAAAAAAAAAAATGGCTGCTACCAAACTTACCTTTGAGCAATGGAAATTCATTCTGAAATGTTACTGGAAAAAAAATGCAAAGACAGTTGAGGTGAGAATTTCAGAGTCCAATTAACTGCACTTACTGGGCACCTGAGCATCCAAACGTTACTGAAGAACATCATGTTAATTTGCCAGGAGTCACAGTATGGTGTGGCTTATCGGCAAAATGATTAATTGGCCCGTTCTTTTTTGACGGTAGTATAACTGGTGAGTTTTACCTTAATTTTCTACAGGAATCAGTGATCCCAAGCATTCGGGAGCTTTTGAGGGTGAGAACTTTTATTTTGAATAAGATGGTGCACCTCCACATTATCATTATGAAGTAAAGGCTTATATTGACAATACTCTACCGAACAGATGGATTAGACGAAGAGGTTAGGTTGAGTACCTCGTACATTCATCTGACCTTATACCGTTCGACTTATTTTTATGGGGGTACAATAAAAAAAGATTTATAAGACAAAACCGGCAACACTCAATGAATTAAGAGTAGCGATTGAAAGAGAATGCGGACAAATACCAATGGAAATGATTCTCCATTTTTGCGATTCCATTGTTTATCCTTATCAGTAATGCTTGGACTACGATGGGGGGCAGTTTAAAGACTGGGGCTAGTCAAAATAAAAGCTGATCCTTTAGCTTTTTTTTTTTAACGCTAAACTAAACTGTATGAAAATAAATACTGATTTTAGAACTAGTAAAAGTGTGTATATATTTTTTAGGACACCCTGTATGTATACATTAATTTTTTTATGCATTGAGATATAAAGATTTTTTTAAATCAAAGTCTAAAGTTTTCCAGAAAGGTGTCCAGTTTTGAGTAGGCTCTTTGTGTGATTCACTGAGATATGTAATAGAGCAGAGTATTAGAAAAATCATTTAATTATTTCGAAATTTCACAAAAATAAAACAATGCGTTTTTACAAGTTCTGACATTTTCAATTCTGGTGACGATTTTGTTGTCAAAAGGCGCTTTCTTCCTAATTCCCCAATCGCCCAAAAATACCGAATATACACATACACAATCCAGCCTAACGATCGACACATCGCATTGTTAGGAAAGAACAAACAGTCCCACGGGCACTAAATCCTTCAAGACGTATAAAAATAATTGTCAGCCGTGACAAATCGAAGACCCTCGAGATCTAATATTTAACGTTTTCGTCTTAGAACGTTATTTTCGTAACAACAACATATTGGAAAATTAATTAGTGAGGAAGCGCCGACACGAGGGAGGTGCCGAATTTATTGGCCGTGTCAAGAAAGGAAAATAAATTGATTTTCGTTACCGGTGGGAGAGTTTTTTTGAGAAAACGACGATAGTTTGTGAGACGGTATACGGCTATAGGCGATTGTTTCTCTGCAAAAAGTATTTATAAAAACTACAGTTTATCTTGTAAGGAGTTGGTGTTCATTTAAACAATCCTTTAAGATAAAGGGGCACGTCACTTATAAGGCAGTACAATACTATATCTGCAGTAAAATATTTAAAAATAAGTGATTTTTTTCAGTGAATACTTTCGTTATATCCTTCTTTACTTTTTTGCTGTAACGTTAAAGTCGCGGTGCATGAAAGAAACGGATATATGTTGATCGATATGTCGATTTCTTTTCAGTAACTATGCACCAACCTTAGAAAAAACTTAGGAATACGACATCAGTACTCACCATTTCTTTAAGGATTTTAAAATATTTTAATTATCTAGCATAGGCCGAAATGTATTGTACAAAGCGATGATGGCTTAACATTTATTCACACTTGATTAAACTGATTAAAAGAAATCCTGTCAAGTGTTCAAAGTTAAGGTTCAGATAAGCGAATCCTACCCATTTCTAATTCATTCTGGCTTGCGCCAAGGTGATAGACTATCATGGTTTCTATTTAATATAGCCCTTGAGAAAGCAATAAGAGACTTTAATATTAAGTAATGAATGAATGACCGGGGCGTGTTCATATATTTTTTTTTCGTTTTTTTGGTTATTAACAAAAACCAAACCAAACAACACACAACAAAATACCAAAAATGTGGTTTATAAAATCCCCTGCGATTGTGGCAAATTTTATATAGGTGATACATCTAGATCGTTAGATGTTAGAATAAAAAAACATAAAAACGTTCTTGGAAAGGGCGATTTTAATAAATCTAGAATTTGTCAATACGCAAAACCGTATTAAAAGAAAGAATAATATTACAATTAATATTAATACAGAATAAGAATACAATTATAAATGTTTATTTATTTCAATACACAATAATCACACAGTAAACATATATATTTTATATTTTTATTTTTTATTTTTATTTAAACATATATATTTTATATATATATATATATATTTTTTTTTTTTTTTGGTAGTGTGTCACTGTCATTAAAAACTATTATTGTCAATGTAAGTATCACTGACATACACAAAATATATTTAGTTTCCATCTTTTCATTATATATAGAAATTAATATAATTATTTTTTTTGGATTCGTTCTGAAAACGGGAGAAGTAGACTTACCGAAACGTTAACGTTCAAAAGTTATTTGTTAAGTGTATTTATTTTAGAAAATATTTGTATTTTTTAAAAGTTTATTCGTTAGGCAAATTTATTACAGAAAAAGAATCACTGAGAAATTTGTCACCGTTTTGTTTTTTGTTTTTAACTCAGTGATTCTTTGTTTACATAAAAACAGACATTTTTTTGAGTTTTACATCGTGACGAAAAAGTCAAAAAAAGGAAAAAAAAAGACTTCAATATTCGCGCACAAGACACAACGATAAATAAAAGCATCTGGATACTGGTGTTTGTTGATTATTTGCATGTTAGGAAACTTATCTTTTGAAATATGTAGTAGGCTTATTCTTATATTTGTTTAAATAAAGAAGCAAAGATTAATATCTAAAATTTCCACTATAAAAATAAAACTAATTTAATAACGAAATACAAAATTTTAAAACTGCTGTCAATTAGTTTGGATCAGAATTATTTTGAATTTGATAATTAATTTTATGTTTCGAATGAAAGTTTGATAATGGGGAACCATTTAAGTTCTTTACAGGTAGAAATTTTTAACACAACTTAGAAAATAAGATAAATCAACATCACTTGTTTAAATCATCACTTTACTGGTACAGATATGTTGATTCTATTCTAATTTGTTTTATGGGTTCTGATAGACAATTCTCAAATCAATTCTTACATAAAAACTACATAAATAATTCCAAACTTACATAAATTCTGTACATAAGACATTAAATCCACAGTTGAAGAAAATTATATTAACTTTTAAGATAATGATATTAACTTTTAAGACTTAAAAATTACCAGAAAAGACAATAAACATTATTTTGCAATTTTTCGTAAGCCATCACATACAGATTTAGTTATACACATAAATCTTGTCATCCTTATTCACAAAAGATGGCAGAATTTAACTTATGTATAGATAGATTATTAAATATCTCTAGGTCAATAGATAATTATAATAAACAATTGATTAAAATCATCTAACAGATCGCAGTAAATAACGGATAGGACCCAAACATTATAAATAAAATAATTAATAAGAAAGTTATAATAAATCCATTAATTTAATATATCCTATCAATAATATCAAGAATGCAGCGTACAAAACAAATATAAATATATATATATATATATATATATATATATATATATATATATATATATATATATATAGGAAAAGTTACCAAATTAGAGTCTAAACATTTATCTAAAACAAACGATATAAATATTGCTTTCAAAATAAACAATAGTCTTGGACGCCGCATTAAAAACAATAAAAGTCAAACAAATAAACTCTATAAATCAAGAATTTATTTAAATGAGTGCTGGTCTTGTCCAAAAATCACATATCAACTACTGTCCATATCTCTATATCAACTACTCTACATATATCAAACAGGAAGGTTTTTCTCTAGTAGGTTGAATGAGCATAAAAGAAATCATACTAAACAACAAAATAATTCTCATATGTTAACCACTTAATGTTAGAAAATGATACTTTCAATGATAATTTTAAAATGTTATATAATGTAAATAAATCAAAAAAAAATCTTTTAGAGAGCCCAGAAATTAATAAAAGAAAAAATTTGGATACTTTGCTAAATGACCAGCTAGACTTGAATGGTTTACCGTTATTAAACTTATATTGCCCTCTTAGACGTTAAATAAATTAGTTTCCTCACTATCATCTTTTAAGGTATTATTAGGTCGATGGACAGTTTAGGTTGTAATTACTTTTCTTATAGTTAGTTTAACACTGTTTGTATTTGTAAAAGGCACTGTTTGTCGTAACAATGGTTATACATACAATTTTATTAAATATCGACTACCTCATAATAATTATTTATAATTAATATATACATATTTATAATTATTTGTATCTTTTTTTCCCTTTTCGTACATCAGTAAAATTATCGATATTCAAAACAAAAATAAGAAATTAAAAAAAAACTTAACAAATAGAGTTCAAGGAAAAATAGAGCAATTTTAAAACCGTATGATATTAAAAATAAACTGGTACTATATTCCGCTCATTAATGAGAGAAAATCAGAAAAAAAGAAATGAAAGTTCAAGTTAGACGAGCCATGTAAACACAACAGCGAAGGGTCTTAGACGGCGGCGGCTGAATTTTGGTCGTGTAACATTAAAACCCTCATTTAAAAATCTTAATCTCCGTCGAAACTACACTCCCGAAAATAAAACTTAAAAGCTTTAGCCTGTTCTCTTTTACGTCTCGATCTTTTAATCATTTAATATTTGTTGCGATGTGGTACCGGTACGCTGTTGGGGTAAAATAGACAAGCGTAGTTTGTAATACCAGTTTAACCCCAACGAAATGTTTATAAACACACGTCAGCGGTGTGACTTTGTTCGCGACATATTGGTGTGGCTTGTTTAAAAAATAATGCCAGACAACGTGTTACAGGTCGAGATATACCGTACCACAAAGACGGATCTGTTGTCCTTGTTCGAAACGACAATATATTTGTTGGTGGAAGAAAAAGATGGGGTTGTACGTGTCTTTTTCATGGACGTTGAATAAAAAAGAGCTGATTTAATGATACTTTTAGTATTACACGAGACAGATATATATTACTTTAAAACTATACAAAAGGAGACGTGGAGGAATGTTTACTGCTATTGTAAATTTAATTGTTTTTATTAGTCTCTTACCGTAAAGGGTACTGTTTCGTCGCCATTTGATGTTATAGAGGGTGTACCAATAAGCACTTAGGGATTTTCTTTTTAAATAAAACCAACAATTTTAAAAAAATTACATGCTTGCTTATTTAAAATTTGGAACTAACATTCTTCAAATGTTCCCTCAGATGTTTCTTTTCTTTGCGTAAAATTGTTAATAACAATTTGGCACATTGCCGTTCAATTTCACAAATAATTTGACGTATGTTTTACTTCAGATCATTAATCGTCTGAGGATTGTTAGAATAAACTTGTTCTTGAGGAAGGCCCACAGGAAAAAGTTGAAGTTCAATCGCATGATCTTGCAGGCCACCGAATATCACCATTTCGAAAATTGACGCGGCCGGGAAAATTTGTTCGTAGCAAATCCAAAGTTTTCCTCGCTGTATGACACGTGCCATATAACATCTTGTTGATAAAACATACTGTTAAGGTCTATATTATCTAACTGGAGTTATAAAAAGCGTCTTAATATACTGCAGTAGCTTTCGCCATTAACTTTTACTGTTTGATCATCGTCATTTTCATGCAAAAAATGGTCCAATAACCTCTCCAGTCCACAGTGCACACCATATTGTTACTCGAAGAGGATGTAAAGGTTCTTCTACAATTACTCGAGGATTTTCACTTTCCTAAAGCCTATAAATTCTGTCTGTTCACATAAACTCCTCGTCTCGTAAACTAAACGCCTCGTTCATAACCAAAATTTCTGGTAAAGTTTTGATTCGTCTCATGTTGATATCGCAGTCGATATCGAGTCGGTATCGAGTCTCTCGCAGAATTGAATTCTGTTAGGGCGATCTTGTAGCTCTAAGGCTTGAATTCGTTCGCATGAAATAGGTACAATTAACTTTCCCACAATGTTGTAACTATTTTTTTTTTGGCTCAGTTTAAATTGCACTTGCGATTTCTCGAGTACTTATCGTTGGGTTTTCCTCGACAATATTCAAAATTTGTTCCATCCGTTGTACGTTTTTAGACACTCTTGGTGTTCCCGTGTGCCCTCCACGATGTTCCCTCAAATCACCGGTGTCTCTGACTCTTTACATAAGCCGAAAAAATTATTTCGGCAATGGGTGAACTCGAAAAGGAAAACGTTCAGCGTTTTGGTGAGATGCAGCATTGATATTTTAAATGCACTCTCCACAAATTAACACTATTCTCATACACGTCAGTTAAAACTGACAATAAAATACAAAATAAGAAAATAAAAAGATTACATGATTCACATAAAAACGATAAACATTACTTGTCTTCTGTTCGTTTTGAATTTGCGGGCGACAGATTAAATTTGTTTAAATAATTTTATGAGCTGGGCTGAATTTTTTTTAATGTATTAAGGGCTATAATTAAGCGGCCTAATTTTAGAGATATTCAAAATATTTTATTAGAAAAAAATGTTTATTTTATCGAGTTTTATAAGCTCTTAAAAAAGTAACCATATATATATATATATATATATATATATATATATATATATATATATATATATATATATATATATATATATATATATATATATATATATATATATATTATTATTATTCACGTATGGGCCCTGGTGGACCACGCGAAGTACAATTAGAGGCGTTTGTTGTTGTTTGAGCCCATACTAATTTCATTCTTTCGCTATGAGCTTTTTTCCTTTCGTCAGACCAAGTTGTTCCAGTCTTCCTACATTTTTCTCTCTGGCCAACCTTCCAAACGTTAACCTTGTGTCTGAAACAACCTCTATCCTGAATTTCACTTTGTGTAATATTTGCTGATCTTAGGTCCTCTTTAATTGCCGCAATCCATTTAATTATTTCTACTTTAGCTCTACTCCTATTTTCATAAAATTCGACTATTTGTCTAGTTAGCCTATTCGGATTCATCCGTTTGATGTGTCCGTAAAACTTAAGTCTTCTTTTTCTCATATCGCTATATATATTTGGGGCCTAGGATTTTTCTTATGATTTTTCTTTCCTTCTTTTCAATGTCCTCGATGTCCCTCTTTCTATTTAAAATGAGCGTTTCTGCAGCATATATACATTCTGGCTTAATAACCGTGTTGTAATGTCTCAGTTTTGTGTTTTTAGATAGGCATTTTTTGTTGTAAATATTTTGTGTAAGTCTCAATGCCGTTTCCATTTTTTGACATCTGCCCTTATTGGCCGCTTTTTCCAACCCATTTTCCATGATTATTTCACCCAAATATTTGAATTGAGAGACTCGTCTGATGTTACCATATTTTGTTTTTAGAAATGGTGTTCTTAGTCTGTTGCAGGTCATGTATTGTGTCTTTTCAAAGGATATTTGGAGTCCTACCTTTTCTGCTGTTTCTTTTAGGATTTCAATCTGTTTTTGAGCCGTTAATACATCTTGAGCTAAAATTGCTAGATCATCAGCAAATGCCAGACAATCAATTTTGATGTTGGTTATCCCCAGTTTAATGGGCTGGTCAATATTCAGTGCCGACTTTTTTTTCACGCCACTCCTGTGTTACTTTTTCTAGAACACAGTTAAATAAGAGTGGCGAGAGTCCATCCCCTTGTCTCACACCAGTTTTAATTTCGAAGGGTTCTGAGATGTCACCCATGAATTTAACTTTTGACCTCGTGTTAGTTAACGTTGCTTTAATAATTGCTAGCGTTTTCAGATCTAGTCCTTGTTGTTTCAAGATTCGCAATAAAGGTTTGCGGTCAATAGAATCATATGCTTTTTTGAAATCCACAAATGTACAGACGAGATTTTTATTGTACAGTTTTTGATGTCTTAGAATCAACTTTAGATTCAGGATCTGTTCAGGGCAGGATCTGCCCGGTCGAAAACCTGCCTGATATTCACCAATGTTCGGTTCTAACTGTCCCTGTGCTCTGTCTAGTAGACATTGAGATAGAATCTTGTAACAAACTGGGAGAAGAGATATTCCTCTATAGTTGTTTACATCCGTTCTATCTCCTTTCTTATGTAGTGGATGGATTAGAGCATCTTTCCAGTCTTCCGGAATCCGTTCGGTTCGCCAAACTTCTTGTAGAATTTTGGTTATTTCCTTGATTGTACCTGGACCAGCGGATTTCAAAAGTTCAGCAGTGATTCCATCTTCACCAGAAGCTTTGTTATTTTTAAGCCGCTAGATTTATCTAAGTATTTCCTCTTCATTCGGTGGTAATGAATCTGGGTTTGTTTGTTTAGGGTTTAGTGTTGGTAATTTGTTTAAGGGCTCAAGACAGTTTAGTATTTGCTCAAAATATTTCGCAAGTTCTTTGCAATTGTCTTGGTTATTTAGAGCTAGTAGTCCGTTTTCCTTTTGAAAGCATAGGCTCTGCGGTTGATAGCCTGTTAATTTAGTTTTAAATGTTTTGTAAAAGTTTCGGGTGTTATTTTTTTGGAAATCTTTTTCTATTTCATTAAGTTGATTGTTTTCATATTTTCTTTTAGTTTGTCTAATTAGCTTCGATGTTTCTTTTCTTACTTCCAAAAAGATGTTATAGTTTATTGCTGTTTTTTGACTGTTCCAACCTTTGAATGCTTTACTTCGGCTTAATATTGCTTGCTCGCAAACTTCATCCCACCACGGATGTTTTCTACGTTTTTGTAAAGGGACCAACTTTAAGGCTGTTTTAATAATTTTTTGTTTTAATTCTTGCCAGTTCTGTGCAGGTTGTTTATCAAGCTCTTCTGTTAGGGCTGGTTTTATTTTCGTTGGGTCAAACTTTGGTATTAGCAGCCCCTTTTGAATAAGTTTTCGAGGTTTTAAGCTAAGTTTGATTCTAGTCAAGTAGTGATCCGTGTCTATATTTGCTCCTTTCCTGACTTGAACATTCAAAATCTCTTTATAATTGGGGTACGAAATGGCAACATGGTCAATTTGAAATTCACCCATGTACGTGTTTGGGCACCTCCAGGTCTTTTGTTTTGTTATTTTCTTCTTAAAATGGGTTGACATTATTTTTAGATTAAACTGCGAACATAGTTCAACCAATCTTCTACCATTATGGTTAGTCCATTTATGAGCGGGAAAACTGCCGACTGTTTTCCTGTACTTTTTTTCTTTCCCTAGTTGGGCGTTGAAATCACCCAATAGGATTTTTACATGGTTAGAGGGAATTTTAGAGATAGTCTTTTCCAGAATTTCCCAGGACTTATTTACTTTTTCAGGATTAGATTTATTTTCTTCGTTAACTGGGAGGTGTGCATTGATTAATGTATAGTTTTTGTTAGCACACTTGAGGGATAGTGTCATAAGTCGATTATTTACTGGCTGGACATTTGTTATAGAACCAAGAATGTTTCTTGAGACAGCGAAAACAACACCGAGATGTGGTGTATTTTTGAGTATTCTTTTGTCCGTTTTACTTTTAAAAACTCTGTAGTTGCCGAATTCCAAGGTGTTATCATCTATCAATCTGGTTTCTTGCAAAGCTAAAATTTGGATTTTTTGCCGATTTAATGTTCGCCCCAATTCGTGTAGTTTTCCTGGACGCAGGAGAGAATTGATATTTACCGTTCCAAAGAAAGTTTTTATTTTCGGTTTTAGACGTTGGCCAGAGGTCTCCGACTCCCTCTGAAAGATTTTGCGTTTAAGCCCGGACGCCCCAGAATCCGAAAGTCCGGTTGTACCAGCAAAGCTGGCAGAGGATTGTCTACCTCCTGGGGTAATTTTGTAATTACTAGAACGCTTCATCTTGTACTTTGAATTAAAGGTTTGAACCATGACGGTTCAGAGGTTAAGACTGGAGGGATTAGTTCCAGAATTTAAATATCAGCCGCACCACTGGTGAACAGACGCTGACCACTCAGCCGCTTGATAAGTCAGACGCTAAGTGGATTTAGCTTTCTTTTTGTCTTGGTTCGGGGCTGCTTATTTTGGGATATTCGCAGCTGTCCATTAATATCTAATGGAACTTTCACTATCCATCACCCGTGACCCGTCCAGTACCTTAGGCGAGGTATACTGGATATATATATATATATATATATATATATATATATATATATATATATATATATATATATATATATATAATTATTATTCACGTATGGGCTCTGGTGGACCACGCGAAGTGCAGTTAGATGCGTTTGTTGTTGTTAGTCTTCTTTTGCGCTTAAACTGATTTCATTCTTTCGCTATGAGCTTTCATCCTTTCGTCAGACCAAGTTGTTCTAGTCTTCCTACATTGAAAATTCATTAACATTAAAAATTGAAGCTTGTTAAACTGCACCCCATTTAGAATCCGACACTATCAATATCTCCTCTATCCTTGTAAAAATACATTAATAACAAACTCAATGATCGTGTTGTATTCGACGTGATACGATCCCATCCCCGTTTTCAATTAATATAATTAAATCTCTTCCCGCGTCATACTTTCGGCTCTATCATTAATTATTGAAATAAATATTACGAGCTTGCCTCCATTGTTTCGAGTTGCACTCAGAAAAATAATGATTGTACAACAGATAAAAATGTTCCTTTCATTACGAAGAATTCTAATATTTTAGAGTATTTATTTCACACTTATTATGACGGTTCAGGTATTCTTTAATGGGCCGAGTGAAATAAATTCACACCTTGTTAATTTTCGTGAATGAGTTGAGATTACTTTAATTACGTATTAAGTAAATATAGAATGAAATAATTATTTGGATTTGTTAAATGTTACGTAATATTCATCTGTAAGTTTTGTTGTTCCGGTCAAGCTGTTCCGACACCTCGACCATCACTAACAATAAAGAAGGTCCTTGTTTGTGTGTGGTGGGATTTTTCTGGAATCATACACTATGAATTGCTTGAACTTGGTCAGACCATTACAGCGACAGTGTATTGTGAACAACTCGAGCGAATAAAGCAAGAGCTCATAAAAAAAGATCTATTTTGGTCAATAACAAAAAAAAGGATCCTTCAACACGATAACGCGGGGCCCCACGCTACAAAAATAACACAGGAAAAAATAAGGGAGTTTAGATTAGAACTTTTACCACATCCACCCTATTCACCAGATCTCGCGCCGTCGGATTACTACCTTCTCAGATCGTTAAAGCATACATTAAGAGGTCAAAAATTTAACAATGTTGGAGAAATGAAAACGCACTTGGAAAAGTTTTTCAATGAAAAATCGAAGGTTTTTTTTGTAAAAAGGGTATCGAACAACTGCCTTTACGCTGGCAAAAAGTGTTAGAAAATGATGGAAATTATTTTGTTGACTAATATTTAAGATTTCTTTAATAAATAAATGTTTTTCGCCAGCAAAAAGAAAATTAATTACTGTTCAGTCCCCCTATTATATATATATATATATATATATATATATATATATATATATATATATATATATATATATATATATATATATATATATATATATATATATATATATATATATATATATATATATATATATATATATATATATATATATATATATATATATAATATATATATAATATATATATATATATATATATATATATATATATATATATATATATATATATATATATATACATTATATGATTTTTTGACATCTACCCTTATTGACCGGTTTTTCCAACCCGTTTCCCATAATTATTTCACCCAGATATTTGAATTGAGAGACTCGTCTGATGTTACCATATTTTATTTTTAGGAATGGAGTTCTTAGGATATTGCAGGTCATGTATTGTGTCTTTTCAAAGGAAATTTTGAGTTCTACCTTTTCTGCTGTTTCTTTTAAGATTTCAAATTTTTTGTGCCGTTAATATACGAGGGTTGATCCAAAAGTAAGTTTCCCAAAGAGCTGCAGCAGCGTTGGAAGCTGCTAGGCGAAATTCGACAACACCGCTGTGCACGGCAGATCCCCCACTCCCTTTTCCGCCCGCGAGCGCTGCGCTACGCCGCTCAGTCTTGGCTCAGCAGCCGTTCGCGATGGAGCCTCTTATTGTTGATCCCGCCAGGTGCGAAATTCGATCGGTTATTCGGTTTTTGCATGCGACAGGAATTCCACCTGTGGAAATTCATCGAAAGTTGACACAAGTTTACGGCGACAAGTGTATGTCCGTTCAAATGGTCCGACATTGGTGCAGGGAATTTAGTGACGGACGGAAGGAGGTTCACGACGAAGAGCGGAGTGGAAGACCTGCAGTTTCGGAGTCGATTGTCGAGAAGATCGAACGCGAAATGCTTCAAAACCGGAGAATCACCATCCGTGAACTCGTTGATAGGATTCCTGGGAGTTCTTACGGTACAGTGGAAAGAATTTTGACTGAAAAGTTGGGGTATCACAAGTGTTGCGCTCGATGGGTACCGCGCATGCTGACAGCAGAACACAAGGAGAAACGCCTCGATTGTGCTCGACAGTTTCTTCAAAAGTGTCAAGACGATAAGGAAGAATTTTTGGACTCCATCGTGACCGGTGACGAAACGTGGGTTTTTCATTTCACCCCCGAAACCAAAGAAAAGTCTAAACAGTGGCGTCACTCAGGGTCACCAGTCACAAAGAAGTTCAAGCAAACTCCTTCTGCTGGCAAAATCATGGCCACTGTCTTTTGGGATCGCAAGGGGATACTGCTGATCGAGTTCCTGACACCCGGGACAACAATAAACTCGGACAGGTATTGTGAGACACTCACTAAACTCAGGCGTGCTATCCAGAACCGCAGGAGAGGACGCCTGACAACAGGTGTAACGCTGCTTCACGATAACGCCCGACCTCACACTTCCCGCAAAACCCAGGAACTTTTGGAGCAGTTTGGATGGACTGTCATGCCCCACCCACCTTACAGTCCGGACCTCGCGCCCAGCGACTATCACTTGTTCCCCAAGTTAAAAGAACACCTGAGTGGCAAACGCTTCCGGAACGACGAGGAAGTGAAACAAGAGGTGCAGCGCTTTCTTAAGGGTTTGGCGGCGGAGGTGTACGACATGGGCATACAAAAGTTGGAGCACCGTCTACAAAAATGTGTTGATCGAAATGGCGATTATGTCGAAAAATAGAGGAAAGTTTCATCTTTCCGACGATGTAAATTTTAATGAAAATAAACATAGTTGTCTATTTGAAAAAATGAAGGGAAACTTACTTTTGGATCGACCCTCGTATCTTGAGCCAAAATTGCTAAATCATCAGCAAACGCCAGACAATCAATTTTGATGTTGGTTCTCCCCAGTTTAATGGGCTGGTCAATATTCAGGCCCGACTTTTTTTCACGCCACTCCTGTATTACTTTTTCTAGAATACACAGTTAAATAAGAGTGGCGAGAGTCCATCCCCTTGTGTCACTCCAGCTTTAATTTCGAAGGGCTCTGAGATGTCATCCATGAATTTAACTTTTGGACCTAGTGTTAGTTAGTGTTGCTTTAATAATTGCCCACGTTTTCAGATCTAGCCTCAAAATTTTTTTTTTCAAAATTTGGAATAATATATATATTTCTTGGACTGCGTCCAATGTATACGCCACATATATGTATATACTACATATATAAGCCATCCGACGGGAAGTCGGCGAAAACATAGGTTGTTGGCTGTGGATAGGATCTCCTTATTCTTGATAGTATGGTATATGTCGGCGCCCTGATGACTCTGAACCTCGAGAGACGAAACATATGCCATCCAGCCATTAGCCGTTTAGACGCACAATAACCAACACGGGTCGGAGTTTTGAAGAAAGGGGAACTGTTGGGGACGTCAGACACGCGGGAAGACCTCGTAGTTCTCGTTCTCAATTGAACGAGTTTGACAGAGTATTGCAGATCAACCTCAAACATCCACCAGAAGACTTTCTGCTCAATTGCAGATCTCCCGTCGTTCCCTACAGTGAATTCTACGGACATATTTGAAACTTTTTCCCTACAAGATTTAGCTGCCATAATTGGGCCGTATTTCTATAAACATCGAGCTAAAACAGACGTTATCGTTAATGAGGATCAGTACAGAGCTATGATCAATGGGTATTTAATACCGTATTGTAACGGTATTGATCTGGAGAAGATGTGGTTCCAACAGAACTGCTCGACATGACAGCGGAGTACAACAATCAATTTATTAAGCGAACAATTCGGTGAGAAAATTATTTCGAGGAACGGACCTGTTAATTGACCACCAAGAGTATGTGATTTAACGGCTTTAGATTAATTTCTTTTGGGTTATCTTAAATCATTGGTCTTTGTCGATAAACCACCAACTATTGATACCTTGGAAGCCAACATAACTAGGACAATTGCGTACAAGACCCTAATTGCTTGAACTACTAGATGAAATGTTAACAAACTTCCTTGTTGTTCCTTGTTGAAAGACTCGTTAAGCAACATGGTGTAAAATTAGGTTCAAGGAATTCAGTAATTACCTAAATACGATAATTTTTTAAATCCATCTCTATATTGATTAACAAGCTTCAATTTTCAATGTTAACCATTGATGAG
The DNA here is from genome assembly GCA_031761425.1 of Cosmopolites sordidus. NCBI lineage: Eukaryota > Metazoa > Arthropoda > Insecta > Coleoptera > Curculionidae > Cosmopolites > Cosmopolites sordidus. The sequence goes on along the minus strand of JARFXV010000063.1, from coordinate 2,122,207 downwards.
TGAGTGAATAAAGCATTAATACTTACACCTTATAACAATCCAAGGAATTTCTTAACATAATTATCGTTCTTCTTGAACGTGATTAAACAAAGTTAAACCAGAATTATTTCTTTGGAATATTATTTCTTGATTGTTTACATAATACTACCATAAATAATAATGCTTATATTGATGAATAATCTTTTTCATTAGAAGTGCAATCACAATAAACATTTTAACATATAAATATGAAAATATTCCTGTTTAGACAGTTAAATGTCATTAATAATTCCGTTGATGGCCAATTACAAAACTAAAATAAAGCCTTTTTAATGTAAAGGGTGATTAAGAATTTACCAGCCATTTCTACAAAGCCATTCCTAGATATCAACAGACATAAAATAGGAAAATTATGATAATATTAATTGTATCTTTAATTGTTTTATTGTGGAATATGGTAATTTTCTAACATTTAAAATATATTATTATTCTTGGCACTTGTAAAGAAGGTTATTTTTTACACTATACCAACTTTGCTAAAAAAGAAACTGAACAAATATTTACCTTATGAAAAGGTTGAATAAATATTTAAAATAGGAATATTCAATAGAAAACATAAAGTAAAAGTAAAGTTTTAAGGCTAGAGATGCATCAGTAACTGAAAAGGCTATCATTTATTTATTATTAAAGGATCAATATTTCGCATGATGACTATTTTTGTCACTACTCTTTGGGACTGTAAATTCAGATAGTATTAGCTGTATTTTTCTTTCGTTTTTCATAATCAGCACTATATCATCCCCAAATTTCAGGTGGTTCAGGCCATCTATAGTGATGCTATTTCCTTCCAATATAGTTGCTATTGGTAAATAATTTAAATCGAAGTAAACAACCATTTGATTAGCATCAAAAATATTTTTTGAATACGTTTTTCCTTTATTTTTTTGCTTTATTATAACACAGAAAATAACGTGAACAACGTAACACATATCCTGCAAGATAATTGCTAATTTTTGCATGTATAAAAAATGGCTTTTTTCATAGAAATTTTCGAAAGTGTCTATTTCCTTTTTCGCCATACGCGAACGAACTTTTCACGTAAACCTTATCTTGCCGGATGACCTTTTTCTTTGCAAATGCCTTCTACAACGGCCTAAAGTCACCACCCTGATAAAACCGAAAGATAAAATACTATTCATAAGCGAATGCCTCAGCTTCGGAGTCGATGTTAAGATTAAAGTAGAATTTAATATTTATGAAGAAACAGCAGCCTTAAAGTTCGTCTCAGCAGACGTCTTGGTCTTATGGTCTAATGCAGACTTCACGCATGGTCTCTAAGCAAAAAGATAAAATACAACCCGTTTCAAAAACGTTAATGATCGAGCGAAGTTTAGAAATACACTTCGGCTGGGAACTACGTCTGGTCGACATGAAAAAAGCAATTGGAAAGTTTCTTGTTTGTTGTTTTTTGCCGATTTACCTGACGATATTTTTACTTTTAAATATGTTTGGGCCATCGGAAAAACGAACCTATCGGGCTATATGTTTTACAATTGAAATTATTCGCTTTTTTCGGCATCTTTTAATTTATTTTTAACCACCGTAATATTGTTTCAAACTGTTTTAAACGAATATGAGAATACGAGGATCAATTCATATATTTTTAGACATGGATTAACTGAAGTTAAATTTATCTATACTGCGGTATTAAGAGCGCTCTATATCTTAGAATTTGTTAGATTTAAATCGTTTGTATCAGGGATATCGATAAGAATGAGGTTTTTTTCAAATGTTAAAACATTGCCACCTGTTGACAATAACTTAATTTAATGTAGCTTACATTCTGGTTAAATATATTGATGTTTAGTGTTGTTTATTGTTAAATTTTGAAAAAAAAATAGGTGAACCCTTTAAGAATGGGAGAACAAAAGGTATATAAACTCCATATTAGACATTTGCTTTACGAGTTTCCAAGCTGATGCCAAACAAATGATCTAGGAATTAAGAGCGAAGCTTAGAACTTTATGACACATAATGCAATGGTGTTAAAAACAGCAGAACAAAGTGCGAAGAGAAGAAATGTGGGTGTCACATCAATTATCACATGAAAATTTAATTCAACCTGTAACCATATGCAGTGTACTTTTGTCCAGGTTAAGCAAATATTTTAAGTCAAAAAAAATCAATATTGCATAAATATGACACCCTCCTACGTGAATGACTTATTTTCATGCAAATAAGATAATTCAAGATTCATCACTTACTTCAGGATACTACAATATGGATTACGTACCAAAATACAAAACGTGTTACAAGTTTTAAACAACACTATATAATAATAAAAAATAATAAATAATAATACAAGAATGCAATACAACAATCGTTCTTTAACTTGACATAACATCATCGATAAGAAAATTATAGATAAGTGAAATATAATGAACTGAAACATCAACAGATTGCTGTTGAATACAAGTTTGAACATGGATAATTTGAGAACAAAATGTCTTGGCGAACTAGTAACAAACATCTGTTGCATCTATTAGTAACACCTGTATTCTAGGGTTTCTTCGAATAATTTCTAATTAATAATTGAAGGTCCAAGACTGATGGGCACGGATAATTCTTCCAAGAAAACCATTACTTATATTTTCCAGTCAGAGTTTCTCATCTCTTTCAAGTCGATTTTTTAATTCTAACTAATACGAGGGTTGCTATTTATGTATCCGGAATAATAAATATAAACAAATATTTATCACCGAAAATTTTGTTTTCGGTGTGAAACAATATTCATGGCACTTTTTCCATTCCTATTGAAGCATCTCCAAAACATGTATTTTGAACGCATCAACCACTTCTGGCATCGAAAATTATTGACCACGTAGTTTATTCTTCATGGACGGGAAGAAAAAATATCGTTGGATGCAAAATCAGGACTATACGGCGGATGACACATCAATTCGATGTTTTGACCGGTCAAATATTGGGTTATTCGGTCCGTTGTGTGAGAGCTGGCGTTGTCATGGTGAAGAATGATCCTGCGTCGCTGGTTGTTTTTTCTTATTCCTTCAAAGACTCCTGGAAAACAAATGCTTGTGTACCACTCAGAATTTACCGTTCTACGATTCTCTAGTGGTACTGTAGCCACATGCCCATTTGCCCACTTGCCCTAAAAAAAAAATAGGCGATCACTTGCGACGAAGTGCTTCTTGCACGAACAACTTTTGTTAGGTTTGGCTCAATTTCAAAGACCTATACAGTCGATGGCTGTTTACTTTCGGGCTCATACGCATAGACACAAGATTAGTCACCTATGTAGATGTTATATACGGCTTTTGACGCACCACGATTGTATTTTTTGAGCAATTCTTTGCAGCAATCGATACGAGTCTTTTTTGAATCATTGTCAAATTAAGCGGAATCCAACGCGCACAAATTTTTTTCATGACTAAATGTTCCAGTAAAATCTTGTATATGCTTGTCATACTAATGCCCAGGGATGTCTCAATTTCACGGTATGTTACCTGACGATCTTCCTTTATCAGTTCACGCACAATATCGATGTTTTCTGGCACAACAACCGATTTTGGACGACCTTTTTTAAATTCGTCCGTGAGCGAACGACGGCCATGATTGAATTCACTAAACCAGTGCTATACAGTAGTTTTAGATGATGTGTCATTGCCAAAAGTCGAAATGAATTGATCGATGCACTGTTGTTGAGATAATCCACGTCGAAAGTCGTAGTAAATCATCGCGCGAAAATTCTCACGAGTTAATTTCTTTTTTGACTGAGAGGAAATTTTCAAATCACTAAAGAACACAAATAGTCATTGTTGTCATTTCCGGATACATAAATAGCAACTGTCGTAGATAGATAATTTACTACACAGAACTTAAAGCACAATATAGCATATTGATTCCATAAGTATACTCAAACAGACTACTACTATATTTACTATTACTTATAAAATATAAGTCACTGAAATGTGAACTGTCTTCATGTTCTCAGTGTATGTATTATCTAGTCGAGGAGACAGCTACATTCTTACTTTATTTCAAAATGTATCAGTTTAGTGGTGTAGCTTTTTGGTATATATTAGTGATCTCATGTGATACTACTAGAGTGTAACAGAAGCATTTGCGTTTTTTTTCCTTTGTTCCTTGGCAATTTTAGAATACAAAAAGTTTCAGAAAGGAGACATTGGCCTTGAAGATAGGTCTTGAGAATAGGAAGATGTGAAAGAAGAAGGCTGTGGCTGCAGATTCTAGAACAAGCATTAGGAAAGTTTCAGGAGAATTAGGAATATCCCACACTATCCTTCACCGTGTCAAAGAGCACAGAAGCATTTTCCATAAACAATGTAACTTCAAAAATTAAAATTATTTTATTACACTCTAGTTTGATATTGATTGAAAGAAAATAGTTAAACGAGTAATTATCAAACTCCTTAGTACTCATACATTTTGCATTGCTGGAACGCCTTTCTTTTTTTACAGAAATATTTCATTTGAAAATGTTTTACACTCACATTTATCCCGCTAACTGTTACTGGTGTAAGTTCCAGAGTGGTGACTTCAAAACATTTTATTTCTTGCTTTTCATATTATTTGTAATTGGCTGCTAAATAATCTTCTATTAATTATATTAAAAATCATTGGTATTTATCTACCTTATCAGGAAAACCAAATGAAATTTTTCTGATATGACAACTTATTTGCATATTAATAAGAGAAGTGAAAGCAAAAATATGAAGATATTTATATAATGAATATATAATGAAATAAAATTTTAAAAAATGTGTTTCAATGATAGAAGTAAATCTATGGATCCGGCACAAACACATTTCTTCAGTGGCTGCTTGAATGTTAATTTCTGAATACTCAATTGGATTAATAACAAACTCCCTATCTTTGGATATTTGTTATTAAAACAGTCTAATTGGGAAGTTAGCCCTTCTGGGCTTCTTATTTCAAGGATTTGTGTGCCCACAAAAGATTGTAGAACATCGTGATACCAATAAATGTTAAATTCTCAAAATATTTTATCGCCGAATTTTTAAAATTAATAAATCTAGCTAGCAAAAAAGTTTCCCTAAAATTTGTCTAAGAAAACGAAATTTTCTTTGGTGATGCATTAAAAACGTTAAGAAACTATTATGGCGATGAAGCTATGAGAAAAAAATGTTTACAAATGTTATTGATGGTAGAGAAGCAGTCGAATATGAACCTCATTCCAAAAGACCTTCCACGTCAACTAGTGAAGAAAATATTGCGACAATCAAGAATATTGTACTAAGTAATCGCCGATTAAGTATCAAAACAATTAATGAGTTTTGCATTATACAACATCATAACGCACCTTCGCAGACCGAAATAATTATTCGTCAATTTGTCTTTAAAAATTAAAGAAATACAATTTGGCAAGCATTATATTCATCAGATTTGATACCTTCTGACTTATTTCTATTTCCTCTATTATATGTTCATCGAGAGAGTTCGCTGGCCAATGTGAAGGAAATATCAGAAGTCGAGTATAAAAACTGTTTCGAAGACTGAAAACAACGTTCCAATAAGAATGAGAGGGGCTTGTTTTGAAGAAGGTAATAAAATTGGATGAATAAATAAATCCTTTGTTATTTATTTAAAAAGTTACTTTACTTTTTGATCGGAGAAGTAGAAAGAATATCATATTTCTCTTTGAATTCAATATTATTAATATGGTAAGATATTTTTCAAGAGCGCTTGTATACGGTATTAAAAACGATGTGCTACAACGCTGAACTGACTATAGTTCTTCGATGACCAGAAGGTTTGAGAAATATAACATGCCCTGCCACAGGAACTTACTGGAAAAACATTATATAGCAGTTTTATATCCCACATAGAGATTACGCTTATGTTAATAATATGTTATTTTATCTTTTCCACCGGTAATAGTCAATATTTTCGAGCTGCTCGCTATCTTGAACTGTTTAACATTTTTATGTTAAGAGTTAGCGAGACCTCTGTTGGCTGCTAATGGGCGAGATAATGCTGAAATCAAAAAGTGCCGAGACTGGTTGATTTAAATAGCCCGCTTTGATTTTGTTGAAACCGCTTTTGTTGCTGATAGAATAAAACAAATGTAGTTTGTGCTTTTAATGACATTAGCTACATTTTGACTTTCAATTAATTAACATGTAAAAAAACAACATTTTGTCGGCGATTTTTAAAAATCGATTTGCACTAAATTTTTGAAATAAAAATAAATAAAATAATTTTTTTAACTTTATCGACATGCATTTCGTTAATGAGAAGCACCAATGCTTCGTTTGCAAATCGAATGTTCGATGGAACTTGTGTTAATGTTAATTGTGAACGCTAGAGCAATACGAGAACAGAATATTTTTAGCCTGAACTTATAAATATGGATCTAAACAATGTTTTATATGTTTATAAAGCTTAAGTTGAAGTTTGTGTGATTTAGTGAACGTTCTCATTGAATTTGAAAACATGGAAAACATTGGTCATCATTATGTGATACAATACTTTTATTTGAAAGATCTCAGTCCAACCGATATCAAAGAGAAGCTAAATTCTGGTCTGGAAGAGTCTGCTCCTTCGTTTACAACACTAAAATATTGAGTGGCAGAGGTGCCAAGACGAACATTGCAGTGGTCGACCAAATGAGGGTGACTACGCCAGAAATAGTGAACAAAATCCACAAAATGGTATTGAATGATCGTCAACTGGAAGTAGCTAGCAGACATAGTAGGCACTTCAAAAAGTGCTGTACATCGCATATTGACTGAAAAATTTGGACTTGAAAAAGCTGTGCGCAAGATGGGTGCCGCGAATACTTACCAGGGAACAAAAAGAGCGTCGAGGGTATATTTCAATCGAGTGTTTGGCGAAGTTTGACAGGAATACCGCTGAGTTTTTGCACCCATTCATAACCATGGATCTAACATAGATGCATTGCTTCACACCTGAGATGAAGGAACAGTCAAAACAATGGACTGAAAGGAGAGAATTAGCTCTAAAGAAAGCAAATACAGCTCGGTCTGGGAGGGTCTTTTTGGGATGCGCGTGTCATAATTTTCATTATTTCAAGAAAAACAATCAACAGCGAGTATTATGCAAATTTATTGCAGCATTTGAGTGATGAAATCAAGAAAAAACGGCTGCATTTGGCGAAAAAGAAATGTTTGCTTTTGGCGAAAGTTTTGTTTCATCAAGACAATACACCAGTTCACACATCCGTCCTCGCGATGGCCAAAATCAGTGAGTTAAAGTTCGAATTGCTTCCTCACGCACCCTATTTGCCAGATTTATCCCCTTTGGATTATTTTATGTTAGCAGACATGAAAAAATGGCTACGTGGTAAAAAGGTCTGTCAACAATGAAGAGGTGGATATGTGGTTGATGATATTTTGAAGAGCTCGACGATACTCTCTATAAACAGGGAATCGAAGTTATAGAACATTGCTGGGAAAAGTGCATCGAGCTAAAAGGAGACTATGTAAAGCAGCAATGGCGAACAATAGTAACACTATCAGTTTTACGTTTACTTAAATGAAAGAAAAAAATAGTGCGACTTCGGCTATTACAAATTAGGTGCTATTACAAACGGTTGCTAAGCGAGTCCTTAATGCTATTCATTTCTGAATATAACGACTCAGGCATAGGTAGATGCAAATTTTGTAAATATAGCAAAATCCAGCTTCTTCAGACCGCTAAATGTGCCTGGAACTGAATTCCACGTTTCCATAATTTTGGTATTTATCATTTTTACTCATATTGCCTGATAGTCTTTCTATTTCATTTAATTCGAACTCTTTCCTTGTTACGATATATTTTTGAATCCATATTGAACTAGGCTGGAAATCAATGAGCTGCATTTCAATTTCCAACCATTTTTCAATGTCCCACTAATCAAATTTGGACAAGTTCAGTTTATGAAGTGAAGCCGCAAGACGATACATAATAAACTTGAGTCTTTCTAATAATTCTATGAACTGAGAAACTCTCGATGAAAAGTCGCTGATTGAAGAATTAATTACCGAATTAAACTCTTCAGTGACTTTTGCTTGATTTGGTTTTTTTTCCTCATTTTATAAAAAGAGTCTGATTTCTTCCAAACAATCAACAAATGTTTGAAGTACGTTATCGCGGCTCAACCAGCGAACATTATTATACATCAGTAGGCCATTATACACCGAGTTGACTTCATCCAACTAAGCATCAAACTTTCGCTTATTTAAAGTCTGTGACGATATGAGATTCACTATTTGTGTGACTACGGTCATTATATTATCAATGGAGGCGAAACCACCCTTAGCACGCAAGGCGTGTTGATGAAGGGTGCAATGGAAATCAAGAATCGAATGTCCTATATGTGTTTGAAATAAACTGATTTTTTTTTGTCCACCATACTTGGAGCAGTATCAGTTGCTATCGAATCAATTTTGCTTTAATCACTTCCTTTCTCAGCAAGTAAATTTTTAACAGCCTTACAAATATCTGCGCCATTAGTAATTATTGGCAACGATGTTATCGCAATTAATTCATCCATGATGTCGTTTACTTCACAATACCGAACAAAAACAGCTAAATGAGCAGATTTAGTTACATCAGTACTTTCGTCAAGACATAGCGATATAAAAGGAGAGGACTTGATGCCATTTTTTAGTTGTTCTTTTATATTTTCCGTGAGTTTTAGGATTCTATCTTTTATTGTGTTTCTAGATCTTTGATGCGCTGAATTATCTTATATTTATTTTCAAAATCATTAAAAAGTGAAGTGGCGCATGCTAACCAGGCTTCCTTCAAAAACTCTCCCTCGTTAAAAGGTTTACCATGCCGAGCAATAATATTTGCAGACGAGAAACTTGTGGCACTTGTAACAATCCTTGCTAACATATTTAATCATAGTAGTTGACTATTTATCTCTTTAATTGCACATGCAATAAATTCCTTTTGCTCTGGTTCGCTTTTTTGACAAAGATATTTGTGATTTGTTTCATAATGCCGTTTTACAGACGATGTTCTACATATTACTGTTTACATATACTGCATATTACTGTCCAGAACAGAAAACACACATTGCTTTATTGCCTTTACTAATCATGTCATCTCAGTCCATCAAGTTTGAAATTCTCTATTACACTTATCTTGCACGTTTTTTTTTTTTGCCAAACTAGTCATGTTGAATAATACTTAGAACGAAAAAATGTACACGACAAATAAATTCTTTCGATTAGGTATCTAAATTCCTTAATTAATGCCGTGTCCAAGTTATATTGTCTCGTACCATCAATAGTACGCGTGCCATTGGTTCGCTATCGCGGATGTAGAGAAATAAATATATTTTTTTTCCAAATTTATTCTGTTTTCTTTGTTAGGTCGGGTAGTTCGGGGGCTACCCTTGTAGTTCAAACACAATTTGATTTGAGTAGTACATTACATAAATATTACATATTATTTTATCTTTCCCAACAGTAATAGCCAATATTTTCTAGCTGTTCGCTATCTTGAACTGTTTAACATTTTTATAAGAGTTACTTTACCGCGATTCATTTCGTTTTAGTTCCAGAGACGATACCTTTTGACCACCTGTGTTTTATTTTATTTTATTGTTAATGGATGAGATATTTCACCGTTGGTTTTTTGTCGGACCACATGCGGATCGGTTATGCATAAATTTTAGATTAAATAGTCGAAAGCAAACATTATAGGGTTAGTGGCATTTGTGCTTATTATTTCTACCTTATTGATGTATAATTTTCTAATAAAAATTGGTAATAAGCTCGGAGGGTTACTGACAGTAGAAAAAAAACCAAACAAAAATTAGTTTTTTTTTCTGTATCCTATTATGTTTGATTGAAGTGTTGGTTTTTCTAGGCGATGAATTATTATGGTAGAGTCTCAGTTTGATAAATTGAAAATTAATTAACTCCTCAGAATGTAATTATAAAATGTAATTTAATTTTTAAATTCTTTAAGAAATATCATAGTAAATATTTTTGAAAATATTTGAAGAAATAATGTAACATAACTTAAACAGGACTGTTTTTGTAGTTTTAGTAGCTTAGTTAAGCAAAGAGTTTTCTAATAAGTAAGTCATAACTTTGAAACCTAATAGGGTAATAGAAACAAAGAGTGATTTTTTTAGTGTGTCCGAATTTCCGATAGGGGTCGCTGTCAAATCATCATGGTAAAGGCTATCATGGCACATTAAATGTCTGGCAAATCATTATGGAACGTTTAACATCAGAGGAACACTGGCAAATTGTCCAAACTTATCAAAATCAGTTTTGTACGCCAAACTTATATAGTATTTATGGGGCACATAATCGCACAATCGAGCTATATATTTGCCGAATTATCAACAAATATCGAAAGGATTTCACGCTGCTCGATATTAAAACAAAAACAAGACAAAAAATATGTGCGTTCCGAAGAAAATATCGCCGCTGTTACTGAAGATTCAAATTTATCAATTCGTTATTGGCAATCGGTACAGAGCGATGATCAATGATTATTTAATTCTGAATTTGAATGGTCTTAATCTGGAGAAAATACGGTTGTGGGGTAGATAAGTGAAAACTAATTTCTGTTTTTTTTACATTCTGGTAGATTTTTGGGAAGTTTGTGGCTCGATACGCTAGGCGAAGCATTTCTCTCAAAGTGCTTGATACCAACCGTTCAACAAGGGGCGGAAGCATCATGGTTTGAAGGTGCATGTTAGCAGTAGGGGCCGGAGAATTTTTTTTGTACGAGGGGCGGACGAACAGTCGGCGTTATGTCGCAATGCTCGAAGAATTCTTGGAACCGTCCAAACTTCAATTTTGCGGTGACAGCTTGGAGGAGTGCTATTATCAGCATGGTTGCACGCCTTGTCATCGGGTACCGATTATGGTGAACGCTGCAGGAAATACTAACATCATATGTTTGACCTGAACTGATAAATGTAGATATAAATAATATTTTCTTTCGACAAGGTGGTGCGACTTGTAACTCATCCCGCCAGACAACCGATTTATTGCAAGAAATGTTTCCTGGGCTCGTAATGTCGCGAAATGGCAATGGTTGAGTCTCATTTTAAAGCTCCGACACTCTTATTGGACAACCCTTTATAGGATCAGGAGGTTGGTATCTCCTGTAGTCAATCCGGAGACTCGGAGATCGAAATGCAGCGTCGTTTGTTGCGGTTAGTACATGAATGGGCGACCCTCTGACGATAAACCATGCTTGCGTACTTCATTTCAATAGGCAAAAGTGTAAAATCCGTCAAAGAATTGTCCCTCAGTCATGTCAGTTGGAGGCTGGGTAATGTCGGATACATCCTGTGAGGCATTCTACGTCGGTCACTCACCAGAGGTTTATGGTTAAGCATAAAACCAAGGGTTAATACCCCCTTAAATTCTTAACCTTAAACTTAAACGCAATATAAATAAATATGAAAATGGTAATCAGATGGTTATAAATATTAAAAAAATTTTATCGAATGAAATTCAGATCGAAGAAATTTAAAAAATTGGGTTTAGTTTTTTCATTAAATATTGTGCTGGTTTTTACAAAGTTGTTTGAATATTTTTTAATGCAAATAAAGATTTGAATATATGGTTTTTTGCTTCTCATGCCATAAAAAATTGATACATTAAGCACGTACTTTAATGAGGCTTGTACAATTTTTAGAGTTTGGTTCATTAAAGGTTAAATGATTCTTCTACTGCTACTGTTAAGTACATGTATTTTAATACAAAATATACAAAATATTGCGGTAATTATTATTAATATATATGTAATTCTTCGAAAATAATTTTTTTTATTTTCATCTATAAATAATATATAGTTGGTTATTCGTGTCATTTACCGTTAGAACCAAATATAAAAACGTTGATGTCTATTTAGCTGACGTCTGTTATTTAATATTTATATACAACATTAAACGTCAGACCATACAATAAAGGTTTCTCACGTGAATCATAATTACAATAGATTATAGAAACTCTCGTAAAAAATTTCACTTTTATTATCAAAAACAATTCCGAATGCTTGGGCCTTTTCGGTCATTTTTCCCCGGCAACGTTGGGGCAGATAGACATTTATGGGGTTAATAATTATATTGTTAGAAAATTTATGGCTATAAAATCTATAATAAACCGTAGGCCAACGGGAAAAATGAGACCGACGAGTATTCGGATGATGGTTTTTTAATATGATTTTAATTCAGCCATATATTAGGTCTCGACAACGATGGTTTCTGTAGATTACCAACCATTATGTGAAAACTTAAACAGTTTATTGAAGGATGGCCTTAATGCCATGTTTTATTGCTACTAAATTTTTCCTACAATAAAATATTTACAAGAAAAAATTCCCAACAGACAAAAGTCAATATACAATTAAAAGAATTGTTTATGTATCTAGTTATTCCTGAACCAAAAGTTTTCATCTTATAAGGTTTTACATATAATGCGTCCTTTAAACTTGTGTATCTAAATCTTCTTAGTAAAACAAAAACTATCTGGATGATTTTCGAGTTGAAAATTTAACTTTCAAAAATTGTATCAAAAATTTTTTTGATACAATTTAAATTCGAGCTGTAATAAAGTTCTTTGTTTTAAAGTTAGATAGATCGTCCATTATATTTTTTACGATGTTTTAGGTATGAAAAAGTGTATTATTCGAATAAACACTTTTTAAGAGGGTTTAGACTTATTTAAATGCGATTCTGCTAAGTTTCTCCGATGCTTTTTAGCAGAACATGAAACAGTGATAAACTATTACTTGCCATAAATGAAACAGCAGTCAAAACTGTGGGTGGGAGCAGATGCGCCAAAAGAAAGAAAATTATTCATTCTGCAAGAAAAGCCATATCTATGATTTTCAGGGATCCTCGTGGTACAGTACTCATAGACTAGGTGACAAAAGGCAGGACAATCTTCGGGAAGTAGTACGCTTCATTACTGGATTAATTAAAGATCGCTATTCAAACTAAAAGTCCACAACTGATCGAAAAGAAAGTGCTATTTTACCTTAATAATGTGTCTCCACATACGTGAGAAAATGCCAGCTGAGATGGTAGTGAGAATGAACATCAAGGTATCGGTTAAGAGAATATACAAGGTGTGTCTCACTTAAAACAACTTTTACAAAAAAATACAAATATTTATTTTTTCGACAAACATCACTATTATTATTCATTATTCAAAATAGTCTCCTTGCTTCAATGTCGACAAAACGTTGTCCTTTCATCGGCAAATTAAGTTTTTAAAAGAGGTAGAAGTTGCAGGGAACCAACTCAGGCGAGTATGGCGAACGATTGATAGTTAAAATGAGTGATGAGTGTCGAGCGATGGGACGGCGTATTATCGTGCGGCAAGCATCGCCTGCCTTGTTAATGGTATTATGGTCGCACACGACGAATACGCGACAACAGACCCTTCATAATACCAAGATAAAATACAGCATTCATAGTTTGACCACGTGAAATGAACTCCTTGTACACAATTCTCTCCGAATCGTAGAAACAAATTAACATTGTTTTGATTTTTGACTTCTCCAGACCGCTTTTCTTCGGATTTGGCTTACTCGGATGCTTCCATTCGGCACTTTGACGCTTGGTTTCTAGATCATGTTGAAAACACTACGTTTTGTCACCAATAACAAAGCTGTACTTGAAGTTTTCGTCCTTTTTTGACTTTTTAATAAGTTTTTGCAATGTTGAATTCGGAGCAATTTTTAGACCAGTCAGTCAATCGTGTGGAACAAAGCGTGCACAAATCTTCAGTCCCAAATGATTGGTCAAAATGCTATGAATTGAATCTCTGAACATGTTCAATTCCATTTTTATGTATCGAAACAAAAATTTTGACTGATTTTTATTAATTCATTGTTACTTTGAGTAACCACTGAATTTTTCGGGCCAGGATGTCGCCTTTGATGTCCTCACGACTTTCTTTGAATCGATTAAACCATTCGCGGACTCCACGGGAAAAACAATCCTCACCATATACTTGTTTTATTAGTTGAAACGTTTCGGTAAATGTTTTACTAAGTTTAAAACAAAACTTAATATTCGCTCTTTGTTCGATGTTCATTTTTCGACTGAGGGTATAAACACACTGACGCTTTAAGCGCCATAACTTGAATTTTAATGATCTGAATGTCATGAAATTTTGTCAGAAAGTCGGTGAAGGATGCACCTTTCCAATGCTTATCTCTATCTCTATCTCTATCCAATGCTATCTCTAGAAATAGCTATTTTTAAAAAATCCTGTTTTCCGTGGGACGCATCTTGTAAATCTGAAGTGAGAATCCAGTGAAGAACGAAAAAGAGAAGACCGATGAAGATATGGAATAGAAACATTGGAGATTTAGGAAGGGAAGAGTAACCATGAAACCAGGAAGATTGACAGTGTATAAGAACAAAGACAGTTTATAAATATGTGAATAAACAAAAATTAATAAAATGTTAAATAATATTGATAATACATTAAGACATCTTACATACTTTACTATAAACCGAGTTATCTACAAATCCTTAAATACCTAAAATCCTAACAGAGAACACATGAAAATCATTTTCATAATTGGAAACATTTTCACTGGCAAAGATAATTTCAATAGGGAAAATGACAGAGTATACCTTCATAGCTCTGGTAAAGCTGCTGAAAAAATTGGGAATGTGAAAAATGTAGTCAGCATCCGGCTTCAGTGATGATTTGACGGAGAGTGTCGTACGATGGCGTTAGTCAACTACTTTTCTGAGAGTAAGTGGTCAAAACGCGTGTAACAAACTACTAAAGCGATAATTTAGAGAGAGTAGTAAAGGCGACTTAATAACACCATGTTTGCAGGAAAACATTGCATCTCCCGGTAAGATTCAGCACCAGCCCATAAGACGAGATCTACACAGCATTAGTTGGAGGTTTATCGATGTTAAAGATTTTCTCTCAAGAAGTCCATACCTCAGTCCGCCAGGTCATCGTCTGTGAAACGTTTTAGAGAAGAGAACCGCTCTAGATCTCACCGCAATATCGAGGCACTAAAATCTGATTTAGCGAAAGTAGCAGTTTTACTTCCTTAACAAGCTTAAAACTTCCTTAGAAACTTAGTCCTATTTTTTTTCTACAGAGCTTTCATTTAATCATGTAACCTATATGACTAGTGATTTATTTAAACTTGAGAACATTAATTTTTTTATGTTGAATCATTTAAAGGCGGTATTATTTGTCACCAAAAATATTACTAACATTTTCCATAAATCTGTCAAGACACGTTTGCCGTGTAAGATATTTATTAGTTTCTATGCTTCCTGAACAACTGGAAATATTTTGAAGAACCTCTTCAACAAATTTATTTATTTAAAAGTAATAATTTTCGTTTGCATCTCATCAACAATATTATCGATAAAAAATCTTCGACATGCGCATTTCTTCCTTTTTTTCCTTTCCATGGCATCTGCTCCGGCGGGGTAATTTTAATATTTTTTTATTTTAGAATCAAAATAATGTAGATATGGTCAAATGTTACGTTTATTTTTGTTATTAGCGTTAAACTGTGTATATATATATATTCTGTTAAAAAAGTACAGAGAATTGGTCAATAAAACAAAAAATGTTTATTTTTTATCTAAATATATTGTATCGCCTTTAAAGTAGGCCTGTTCCGAAATAATACACTAATGCCAATGAATAATCCAACTGTCAAAACATTTTTAAACGCATTTTCCGGAATCGACTTCAGTTCTCGTCTTCTATCGACTGAAAACATGAAATTTGAGTTTTGGAAAAGAGAAAGAAGTCGGCCGGAGCTATATTAGCTATATATCGTGATGCAAAATCCAAGAGTTTTCCTTCCACAAATCTGGCCTTTTTCGACGAATTTGCTCTCTCGAACGCCGCAATACGCTCAGATAATATTCTTTATTTACCGTCTGACCTTCTGGCAAGAATTTCGAGTGCACAACACCGCGATAATCAAAGAAAGCAGTCAACATCGCCATAACTTTTGATCGACTTTGTTTTTGACGACTTTTGATGTGGTTTTTTTAGTTTTGGGTCAGTTGAAAGGTGCCATTTCAAAGCTTGTTGCCTGGTTTGCATGTCAAACCCGTATACCCATGTCTCATCACCAGTTACAATGCGTTTTAGGAACATGAGATCGGAAACGATTCGTTCTAGCATGTCTTCAGCGACCTTTACGCGACTAAGTTTCTGAAGAAAATTCAGGTCTTTCGGCACTAGTCGAGCCGCAATGCGTTTCAATCCCAAACAATCGCTTAAAATGGTTCGAATTGATTCGTGAGACACAGGAAGATCAGCAGCTATCTCTCTCAAAGTTAAATGACGATTTTCAGTCGCCATTTCCTTGACTTTAGCGATGTTAACTTCAGTTGAAGACTTTGATGGCCGACCAGAGCGAGGTATTTCTCCCACCTTTTGAATGCAATGCAATTGTATGAAATGCGATTGAATGCAATGTAAACTCATATGCACGTGTTTTTGATAAAGTCGATTCACCGTAAGTCTTCTGCAACATTTTCAGCGACTCGGCACACGAAATTCCATTTGCAATGCAAAAATTAAGACAAATGCTTTGTTTGATGTTTTTATCCAGTGTACCCACTTGAAATGAACTGACAAAATAGAGCACTGTAAACAAACTAAATGACAGATAACGTTCAAACTCCGCGCCATTATAGAGGAAAGTTGTGCCAACTTAGCGATAAAAAAAATTGATAATCCCTTTAAGCGGGCTTTTCAAATGATTAATTCCCGGTACTTTGACAATGTAATTCGAAGAAAAATATTATTTATAAAGACTGATAAAGAAACAATAATCCTATGTCACAATCTAAGAAAATTAATGATTTTGTGTTAATCATTAGCAACCTGTTGTGTTGGTTGTTCACATTTAAAGGTCACGTGATTTTCGGGATTAAATGAAGGCTCTGTATAAACTACATACTTATGACAAAGGGATATAACTTATGACAGTACTACGTATACTGTTCGCAGTCGAAACGTGATTCCATGTCAATATCTATCCGGAGACCGCTATTAATCTATATTCTCCAACAATAAACAATACAATATATTAATACAATTGCTTCATATATTAAATAATTATATTTCTTATACAAATTTGCCAACCTAAATACTGAAATAACTTTGAATTAAATAACGGCAACTCGACGATTTGCTTACACGTGTTGCCTATCTCCCTAAACACATCTGTTAAGTGATGTATAGGTTGCATCTGGTATATAACATTTTTTTTTTCAGGGGAGGGTAACAAATATTTTCACTTTTGTTTTGAATTCTCCTACAACAAGTGTGCTACCCATAAATTATGAATTGTTTATAGTCATAAATCTTTTTTTTTTCATATTTGTGTGAAACGCCTTTTACAGGAATAATTTTCTGGTTTCAGTTTTCATTCTATATAATTTTTTTTTTAGAAATTCATCACTCTAAATTTTTTTAGCAATCAGATTTTAACAACAACAATCAAAAAGTGTCGGGAATATTTAATTTCAATAACCAGCTTAAAAAACTATAATTTTTTGTAGCAATGCCATTCTATATAAAATCAAAAAATAACCGTCTACATCTTTATGACCAAACTTTCACAAAATCCTCAATCATAATCTTGATTGAGGATTGTAAATGTTTGTAGAATGTTGTAAAAAGATGGGGTTAAATAAAGAGAACAATGTGGATGGGCTATAACATTAAAATAAATTTCATTAAATCTTTTCAGTTCGACTTGACAAAGAATACAAAATTTTGTATTTTGTATTTTTTTTAAAAAACAAAATACAAAATAAATGGTTATCTCAGTCTAAACCTTGTAATTTAAAGTGAATCATTGTGCAGCGAGCCACCAATGTGGTGTATGCGTGTGTACAGGCGTAATATCGTGGTGAAAGAATATTTTGTTCTTGATCACATGTGGACATTTAACTTGAATAGCTCCTTTCAAATAGCCCAGTAGTGAAGTATAATCCTCCACAGTGATGATCCGACTTTTGCCAGAACACTACTTCACGAAAATCCCAGGAAACAGCAACCTTGATTTTTTCCTGAAGATGGAATACATATAATGCTGAATATATGGTTCATCTGTTATTCTAAAACATCAATGAAATTCAGCAACATCGCGCCTAAATAGGTTTGAAATGTGTTCATTCGAATACGTCTTTGGTCGACTGTTAACAAACTCGGCACCCATCAGTGAAAAGCCTTTTCATAGCCAAAACTTCAGTATTTGGGCTTTCCAAGCCTGCATCATCGTTAATGGATTTACGACCATATTTACATTCAGCAGCCAATTATTTAACGTCAAAAACTAAGGAGAAGAATCGTTTAAAGAGGAATGTAACGTTCTGTATGTTTGTTGGAGTTAAACATCATAAACTTAGTACTTTAGTAGTAAGCACTTAAAAGTTCTATCCACTTTTTAGAAAATGCCAAAACTCAGTTGTTTACTCCATCGGTACAAACAAGCAACTAAACCTGCGGTCTGAAATTTTCTAGCATTATTTCCGTCATTTAAAGAATTATACCTGACAAATATCATACTCTTTTGGCCATACTGCGCCAACTCTGTATCAGATCCGTCAAGAACTTTTCGAATAACCCTTATACCACCTCATTAAATATCCATAATACATTTTCTTCTAGGTCTGACCTTGATAGTCTGAGTGATCATTAATCCAGTTTTTATTAGTTGAAATGAATGGACAATTATGGTGATATTTGATTATTTCTTTATCAGATCAATCGAATGCGAATCAACCAATCGAATGCGTCGTTGGTCGACTGTTAAAAAACTCGGCGCCTATCGAGTGGAAAGCTTTTTCATAGCGAAAACTTTGGTTTTTAAACTTTTTAGGGTTAATGGATTTACGACCATGTTTGCATTCAGCAGCCAATTTTTTATCGTCAAAAACTAAGGAGTAGAATCGTTTCGTTACCTTTGTAACTTTCTGTATGTTTGTTGGAGTTAACATCATAAAAGAAAGTACTTTATAAGTTTTATCCAATTTTTAGAAAGTGCCAAAACTTAGTTGTTTAGTCGATCGGTACAAACAACTAAACCTATAGTCCGAAATTTCCTAGTCAACTCCTGCGCCAACTCTGTATCAGATCTGCCAAGAACTTTGCGAATAACACTTATACCACCTCAATAAATATCCACAATTCCTTTTCTTCTAGATCTGACCTTGAGATCAGAGATTGATTTCTTTACCAGATAAATCAACCAATCGTATTAAAACCATATACTTGATGAGGTGTAGTTTTTCTAACCTTTTCTGTCAAACTTTGGCACGTGCTCTTTAACCATTAATATTTCTTTTACAATAAGATTTATAAAAAGTTTCCCAATAAGAGTGTCAGAACTTCAAAACGTAATAGTGGCAACACTATCTGAAATGTAAATGTTATTCATAGACTGCTGGGTTCAGTACATTGTGTCAATTTACCATGGAAATATATACGATACATCAATTGAGCAATTAGAAGGCGAGCCCCACTTTGAGAAAAAATAATCTTTTAAAACGACGGGCACTACTGGTTTAATGGGTTTGTGAACAATCATAACTGCAGGATTCAGACGTTACCTCTTCATCCTCAGAATGTCACTCTTTGATGCGGTTTATGCACTGAAGGAGTGATTGACCTTTATTATTTTGAAGACGTTGATGGAAGTCATGTTACCATTATTCGTGAAGGGTGTAGGAATATGCTAAGAGAATACCTTTGACCTAATTTGATAACTGTGAATACAAACTATGTTTTCTTTCAACAAGGCAGTACAACTTATCACGCATCCCGCCAGATAATCGATTTATTACATGAAAAGTATCCTGGACGCTATATTTCGCAAAATGGTAATGTCAACTGGCCATCAAGATCATGCGTTTATTTTTTGTGGAGTTATGTTAAATCTCTGGTTTACAAAAATACATTCAGAATAATTCCTCCCCTTAAATGAAACATTCACACCACCATTAAATATATACCACGATTTCCAGAATGCAGTCTACCAGACGAAGACAAAGGGGACGAAAGACAATTATTTTCTAAACATAATGCCATTTTTTGTTCTTCAAGAAAAATAGAAAAAATTAATGGATTATCGCTAATGATTATCAACAGGGTTTATGAATAATTTTTCTATTATTAATTTTTTTTTCTGAATTAAAATAACAAGTCCATCCATCATCATTTCAAAAATTATTTATTACGTTTTTTTGTGTACGTATCCAACTGCGTATTTGAATAAAAAATTCCGAGTGACACTCGTATGCATATTTTCTGCAGTTTTGTTTTTAAATCGAAATAAAAAAATAGGAGTTTCAATGCGGCTAATATCCACCTAGTGAAAAACACCATGGAATAAAGCATACACCTTTTATCTACCCCTGATATCTTTTATCTATAAACGTATCATATTGCTTCGTATTACCGCTACCTCTATACTTGTTTTATATTACCTCAAATAAAGCAATAACGAATAAAAGCTTTGACTCTATTGCGTTTCTTTTATTTGCTGAAGTCATTAGAACAGTTGGCACTCAGGAAAGGCTTACTGTGCATGTAGACTTGAAACTATCATTATTTAACTTTTCGAAAATCGATAAATGCATAATGCATTTTAATGTCTTTGAGCAACATACTTAATTTACAATTATCACGAACCACTTTGATGAAAAATTTTTTGTTATAAGAATATTGTATAAATATTTTATGTTAAGGAACTGATTTTTCACAGTTTAGCTATAGTAAAACATTAAACGTGATGTGAAATGAAATACAAGATATTATTTATCAATATCTGTTGATATTTGTATGAGCCCTGGTGGACCAAGCCAAGTACAGTTAGAGGCATTTGTTGTTGTTAGCCTTCCTTTGTACCCATACTGATTTCATTGTTTCACTATGAGCTTTTTTCCTTTCGTCAGACCAAGTTCCGGTCTTCCTACATTTTTCTCTCTGGTCAACCTTCAAAACATTAACCTTGTGTCTGAAACAGTTTCTATCCTGAATGTCACTTTGTGTAATATTTGCTGATCTTAGGCCCTCTTTAATTGCAGCAATCCATTTAATTGTTTCTATTTTAGCTCTACACCTATTTTCTCTGTTTTATGTGTCTTGTGTTATGTGTCTTGTGTGTGTTATGTGTCTTTATCTGTTTTATGTGTCTGAAAAACTTAAGTCTTCTTTTTCTCATATCGCTATGTATATCTGCGTATTGTCTGATTTTTTGTTTTCTTCGAAGTCGGTATGTTATGCTATTTATTTGTTTGGGGCCTAAGTTTTTTTTTCTTTCTTTCCAATCTCCTCGATGTCTTTCTTTCTATTCAAAAGGAGCGTTTCTACGCCATATAGACATTTGGACTTAATAACTGTGTAATGTCTCAGTTTTGTGTTTTTAGATATGCATTTTTTATTGTAAATATGTTGTGTAAGTCTTTCTTGTGCAAATGCAGTTTCCATTTTTTGATATCTACCCTTATTGGCCGCTTTTTCCAACCCGTTTTCCATGATTATTTTACCCAAATATTTAAATTGAGAGACTCGTCTGATGTGACCATATTTTGTTTTTAGAAATGATGTTCTTAGTCTGTTGCAGATCATGTATTGTGTCTTCTCAAAGGAAATTTGGAGTCTTACCCTTTCTGCTGTTTCGTTTAGGATTTCAATTTTTTGTGTGCTGTTAGTCTAGACAGTCTATGTTGATGTTGGTTCTCTGCAGTTTTATGGGCTGGTCAGAACACAGTTAAATAAGAGTGATGAGAGTCCATCCCCTTGCCTCACTCCAGTTTTCATTTCAAAAGGTTCTGAGATGTCACCCATGAATTTAACTTTTGACCTTGTGGTATCAACGTCATTCTTTCTTGCTTGGACCATAATAGGTTTTCGAGCCATATGGAGCTGATTTTTTTTATCTAATACATCTTTTATAAAGGGTGTTACAATAAGAACGCCGGTTTTGAGTTGAGCGCCATCTGTAGTGTCATAATTTGACATTAAAAAAATATGGCCGTTCATTAGTAGACAGCAGGAGGCTAAGTAAAATGGAGTGCTACATACACAACAATGAATTTTCATTGTAAAAAATTATTATCAAAGCATTGGGCAAACTATTTTGGTCAAACTGGGTCTGTTAATGACGTGAAAACAGAAACACGCGTTCGTTTTGGTCGCTCGACTGAAAATATCGCAGCAGTGCGTGCAAATGTTGAGGAAAGCCCAACCACATCAATTCGGCATACAGTTCAGGAAATTGGTGTTTCCACAACCACTATGCATCGAATTTTAACAACAGATTTGGAACTTCATGCGTACAAAGCTCAACTGATCAAGAGCTAAAGCCCAAAGACCATGGGCAACGAAAAGCGTTTGTTGATTTTGGAACAATTGGATGGTGATTTTTTAACGAAAATCGTCTTTAGTGACGAGGCCCATTTTCATCTTGATGGCTTCATTAAACGACAAAATTGTCGCATTTGGGGTTCCGAAAATACACGAGTGATTGTTGAGAAACAGATGCATGTAAAAAGAGTGACTGCTTGATTGGGCTTGAGGCATCATCGGGCCATTTTCTTCAGAAATGCAGTTTATTGGTCAAGTATTAACAGTGAATGGTGTTCGTTATCGTGAAACGTTAACTAACTTTTTTGTGCCAAAATTGCAATATATATATATATATATATATATATATATATATATATATATATATATATATATATATATATATATATATATATGTTTTATTTAAAACTCAAAACCGGCGTTCTTATTTCTAACACCCTTTAGTTTCGTTAGCTAATTTTTAGCTCTTAACTCCTTCTGAAGATGTACTGTTTTAATCTCATATTCAAAATTATATCTGTAAGATAGGTATTACATTGAAGTCGATTGTACTTGAAGATGCTTTGCGATGTTGTATAAACATGACCGGACTGTATTTCTGAAAATCAAAAAATCTTCTTTTTCCATTTGAATTAAAATCAGTTTCTCTTTAATCACTTTAGGAGATCTAATTAATAATGCAGGGCTATAAATTTCGAAGTATCTAAGTTTTCGTTGAATCAGGCTATGGATAGAGCCCACCTCTTGGATGTTTCCACGACCAGCTTCGGAAAATTTTTGTTCAATAGATATTATTGGTTGCTGATGCTTCATGAAATAAAGCGATGCTATTTCGATTTTGGGAAACCACAAAATAAGATTCTTTATGTCAAAATAAGATTCTTTATAAGATTATCGTAGACTATTTCATCTAGAATTTGTATTAAGGTGCAGGCCATATGGCGTCTGACTGTCCTGACGCAATTTCATGCAATAAATATCCCACAGTAAGATTTTTTGCTCACCGTGCAATGCGCTATTAAAATGACTACATTTAATTTTCATTTGTAATAGAAGTTGAACATATTAGCCCTAGCGAGCGCAAAATCATTTTGCATATCGAATGAAATATTCGCAATAGTACCTTTTGTAAGGCTTTTGTCGTCACCTTTTTCGATTTTATATTGCAGTTTCAGTTTTAAGTACTTTTTCTTTTTTCAGGATCATTTGTTTAAATTAATTGACCATCATTTTAAACACATTCGCCTAAATCGCACCTGTCCTTTTTGGGCTTGAAAAAGAAAATATTGAATTCGCTGTTGAAAATTTGACGACAAATATTAATTTGTAACGTGACTTGAAGGTGCTGTCTTATTCGATGTGGACTTGGAGCAAACCAATATTGACACTGTATTACCAGTAATGGACTTTGCGTAAAGTACCTACTGAATTTTCATTGTTCTATACCTTCTTCGGACTTGGTTTCAATGGTATCTCAGAAATCCTATAGTGAACCTTCATATTTTGAAAGAAATAATATATATATATATATATATATATATATATATATATATATATATATATATATATATATATATATATATATATATATATATATATATATATATATATATAGAAGCATTTGCAATATACGAGATGTATAAATAAAGTTATGAAGCAGGTGGCGTAGCGTTCGATCTAGCAACATTGTTAACTTTCGCTTTGGAGGCAAAGCAGGCCAATATCTGATGCGTGTTCGGTACCAGTTTGAACTCTCTAGGCCTTTTTAATATTTTTCAATGTTTCAGAATGTTGTCCTTTCAGATTAATTTTCTTGAAAAAAGGAAAAAGTTACATGAAAGTTAGTGGATGAGTCTGCTAAATAAAGAGATCGTGGGGCCATAGTGATGTTTTAACTTGCATGTTTTTAAAACTCGATAATTGAAGTCAGTGTGGAATGTTTTTCACACAGTGATTTGCCGTGATGCAGTACTCGGATGTTCATGATATTCGGTCTCACACGGATGACTCTTTTTCGAGGTTTTTAAGAACAGTTCCGTAAAAATACTGGTTTACCGTTTGCGCTTGTGGCATAAATTCCTTATATGCAAAATTAAACATGTTTTTAATTTTTGTTGATTCTTGCTCATTCTGGCTTTTTTTGGCCGACCAACTGAAAACCTAGGCCCTTGACAAAATACTGTGTCCATAGGCATGGTGAAGTATTGCAAAAGATTCCGTCGCATTGTTCCCAAATCTGCAACAAAACTTCATCGGGCATCATTGCTCGAAACTGTTGTCACTCAATATCAGAACGCTCTAGAAAAATCAGATTAACGAATATAATTGATACGGACCATTAAGTGACTCTAGGAAGTTCTATCTTGTACTGAAGACACAGCAGATGATGGCCTGCGTCTCCACCAAAGGGGCCAAATAAGCGTTGCCAGATTGAACGGTACGCCATCAATTTCATTACTTTATTTACACATCTCGTATATAACGAAGGTTAAACGGACCAAAATATCTAATTTTTTAATGATAGTGATAAAATAAAAGGTGTCCAAATAAGTTACCGCCGCTTAACAAAAGAAGGCTCCGCCAGAAGGTTATGTTGAAATTGTCAGATTTCAATATCGTAAGTTAGGTCATCTGGTAACAACATAACCTTAAACTATTAGTGACTCCGTATAAGCATCACATAATTTTTTCGTGCGAAAATCTCAAGTTTTGTACCGATTAAGCGTCATTTGCGGGAACTTTTGATTTACTTTTTTAATTTGAAGAAATCTGCAAGTGAGGGGCATCGATTGCTTGTAGAAGTATATGGTGAGGTTGTTTTAAGTGAGAGAAGTTGTCATGAGTGGTTTCAAAAGTTTTAAAACAGTGAGTTTGGCATAGAAGACAAAGAACGCAGTAGAAGGCAAAAAGTGTACGAAGACATGGAATTAGAAATATTATTGGATCTCAACAAGCAATTTCACATCGTTTAAAATCGTTGGAAATTATTCAAACACAAGGCAATTGGGTTATATATGAACTGAAGCCGAGACACGTTGAACGCCGATTTTGCATGAGTGAAACGCTGCTTGCAGGCATAAAAAAAGGTTTTCTTGCATCGTATAATCACTGGTGATGAAAAATGGATCCACTACGATAACCCAAAAAAGAGACAATCATGGGGACCACCTGGGCATGCTTCAACATTGGTAGCCAAACCGAATATTCATGGAAAAAAACTCATGCTGTGTATTTGGTATCTGCTTGGTGTCGTGTATTATGAGTTGCTCAAACCGAGCGAAACCATTGCTGCAGCTCTCTACCGAATCTAATTAATGAGATTGAGTCGAGCATGCAAGGAAAAACGCGCCCATTACTGCACCAGACACAACAAAAATATTCTCCTACATGATAATGCTCGTCCGCATGTTGCGGCGCCAGTCAATACCTATTTGGAAACACTTAATTGGAAAGTCCTATCCTACCCGCCGTATTCACCAGATATTGTCCCTTCCGATTATCACTTGTTCCGGTCGATGGCACATGGTCTATCTGAGCTGCGGTTTACATCATATGAAGGTACGAAAAATTGGGTCGAATTGTGGATAGCCTCAAAAGATAAAGAGTACTTCCGGCGTAGTATCCGAATGCTGCCAGAAAGATGGGAAAAAGCAGTGGCTAGTGATGAGCAATAGTTTGAATAAATGAACAAAAATAAAGTCCTAATTTTTGATAGAACGGCGGAAACTTATTTGTACATTATACCTTTTATGTTTTTTTATTAATCCTTGGAACAATCTGCATTTTATTTTATTGAATATTAATTTAGAATTACATATTTAATCTTCCAGTATGGACTGATACGGCATAGACATCCAAAAAGAATGGCGGCGGGTATGTTTGTTGAGGTCTCCCTTATACTGATATCATTAAAATATATTAGAATTTATCTTCTACGCTATAACACGAGTACGACAGTGATTCTCAACATAGGATGATTGAAGGAACAAAATCAAACAGTAAAAAAGAAAACACATTTCGGTATCCTTATTAAAGTCCCTTCGCACAAACCTCAAATATTGGCACAACTAAGTGTCTTCAACTTTCAGGAAGTCGATTGAAATTGATCGGATTCAATTTGTTTCAGTTGTCGGTTTCTGTTACGTCGCAAAGGCGAAGAATTCCTTCCCCTCCCCTGACAAGTTTTCGGCATGTGCGTTCTTCGGAAGTTTTATTACCAAAGACACACACACATATACCACTCATCGATATATCGGAAGTTTCTTTTTAATGGACCGAAGTTTTCGGATTTATGTGCAGCTTATGCTGTGCACCACCCGTTCCAGATTGAGAATTACGTCCGAGCGGGGGAAAAATATTTTTCTCTCAGACTTAATCGTCTTAACTAAAAGAAAAAGTTTTTCGGGGGCATCGTCGACGAAGACTGTTTCATATATCTTGTTTTTGATTGGGGAAATTTGTTCGGAAGGTGTGCGTAATAAATTAGGATGATATATAAGCGATGTGGCAACCTTAACGGCGCTTTGAGAATTAGAGATTGTAACTTTCTACGAGAAAGTCTAGGTTTTATTTAAATATGAAATATGTATAGTCTGGTAATATATGAACCTCATGGATCTAAGTCCCATTAACAAACTCTTATGGTTATATTTCATTTTGTCTATTTATTCATCAAGAGGAAATTAAATAATAAATTTGGATTTTTGTAGTAATAACTTGGGGAACAAGAGGCATAACACCCCGATTTGATTCAAACTATACAAGTGGTATAGAATGGCGAGAAATTCAAACTGGATATATAGCGTATATACGTATATATATATATATATATATATATATATATATATATATATATATATATATATATATATATATATATATATATATATATTTTGTTAGTAGATTTTAAATTCATTATTGCGATGTTTCCGCTTACAAAGCATTAGTTGTCATTTCAAAGGAGACCTAGCTAGAACTGAAAGAACCTTGATATGCAACTAAAATGTTAATGGGCTGAAAGACAAAATTTAACTCTACAATTAGAAGGATATACAGCTAAGCGAATTATTGCAGCATGTCCATATCTGCAAGCCCATTCAAGTCTTATTCAGCAAGATAAGGCCAGTCAGCTTACAGATCGTTAAACAGTGCAGTTTTTAGAAGAGTCTGTGATAGCGACACTCAACTGACCGCCAAAATGCTCTCACTTATAGCCGATGAAAGTGACTAACCAAGGCAAGCAACATTAAAAGCTCACATTATGTAATCGGTTATTAACGATTAACAATTATACTAACGTACCTTATAAATTTATTTGGCTTTTAAGGCTTACCTGAAAATAAAAGCAAAAATTAATATCACACAAAACCAGTGGATATAAGGTTGGATAAAAAAAAGTTCTGGATCTAACAAAGAAAACAAGAATTGGGAGATTTTTTTTATTTTTCAGCATAGTACACTTTGTAATTCAATACATTTAGACCAAAGACATTCAAAATTTTTAATACCCATAGTATATATGTTTATCTTAAATTTATGTCATCATTTGAGGTAAATCCCGTTCAGCGAACTATCTTTTCAGGTTTTTGAAAAGGAAGTATTCGCTGGGAGCCAAATGCAGTGAAGAAGTGGATATGGAAGCACTTCCAAGTCTAGGTAAAGGAGTTTTGAAGCAACAACTCAATTGGAATCGCTTGCATTGAGACACAGATTCCATATGGCCGATCCCTTGGATATCAAAAAAGCAAATAGGCATGCCTTTGATCTTTGATTTACTCGCTCTGGCTTGGCTTTCTGGTGTGCCATTCACCAATGGCGCTTTTTTTTGGTCCCTATTTAAAAATCTAAGACTTGTCACCAATAATGACACGTTCTAGAAAATAAGGGTAATTTTTCCAAAAAGTCAAGATATGTTTCCCTCCTGATCCTGTAAAAGATTTTTCGGAACTATTTTAGGGCAGATTTTCTTCATACCTAATTCATTGGTTAAAATCAGATGAAAGTTGTTTGAGTCAATTTCAACTCTTCCCCGATCATTCTGACCATCAGCCAACGATCGGAGCTTACAAGATCCCGGATTCTGTAAACATTTTCATCACTTCTTGTAGTTGAACGCCTTCCGTTGTGATGTTCATCTTCAACCGAGTTTCGGCCTTCTGCCTTCCGGCGCACTATATCCACTGCGCCACTGGGTTCAAATCCGAAACAAAACTTGATAGTGCACCGTTGCTCAAAATTGTTGTCATTTATTTTGAAAATACACTGCAAAAATGCGGTTTAAAAAAATAATTACTACGAAGTCACCAAGTGACTCTAGGCAACTCAAGCTCGTACTGAAGATGCCTCTAAGACACAATCTCAGATTAGATCGATTCAATATATCGATCGGGTTGGAAGCGAAGATTCCAGGAAGAAGAAGAAGAAAAGGCAGTGTATGTAGTACAAGATGCAAAATTGAAATAATTCAATATTGAATTCAAATTTCATCGAATCGTTAACGAGTATCAACTCTCTCATATAGAAATAACATGTTTTACAAATTTGCGATGTGTTCCTAGCTTTTTATATGGATAATATGAGGTAAATATTATTTATTTGCTCACATATATTTAATATTTCTCCACTGCATTACTTATGCAAGTTTTTAGGTTTTCTTTGCATAAACAGCAACGAAAAAATTTTAACCTGAATAATAACAATCAATTCAAGGAATTCTTATTATTCACGTGTTCGTCGTTTTGTAACGTAACACATGTTATTATTATCCGCCTTTTAGTAAAACAATAACGTTGTCTCGTTATCTGATCGCAAACCCCACAGTTTTGTAAATTTCTCAATTTATAATCGAGTGTATCTGATTGTTGCATGTAAAGTAGAAAGATGAGACTATCTAGCAGTTATTAATGGTTAGTTTTTTTTCAGTTTTCTTTTATTCTTAGACTAAGAAAAAATATTATAATAAATTTTAATGCTTAAATATTAACAGAAAATAAAGTTAAACGTGTTTTTGAAGACATCAGATTTAATTTGAATTGGTCATATATATATATATATATATATATATATATATATATATATATATATATATATATATATATATATATATATAGAATCTTTCAATATATAGTTTTTTATTATCCCTTCTTATTTAATTTGAAAGTTAAGCGTACTAGCTCTCAAAGAAAAGTCTTCCAAAAGCTACCCACCTCAATCCATAGGTTGGGACAGTTTTGTTTTTTGGCGATAGCATCCGAATACATAATTTTTTCTCGGAGTTCTATATACCGTTGGAAATGTAATGTTCTTGGCTATACTTTTGCCAAAGAAAATGATTTCATACCTTCAAAATTATTTCACAACTCGTACTTTTTATCTATGTTCTCATAATAGTAAAAGCAACATTTTCTAATTATCTTGTTCTTGTACGAACACTTAAAACTGTTTCTTTCATACCAATATCTCGATTTTCCGAAATAGGATAATTGCCTGGAACGACGTGGTCCACTAGCTCGTATTATTCTAACACTTTTAACCGAACTGCAAAATACGGCTTAGGTTGGAAGTATACGAAAATTACCCCACAGCATGATAAAAACAAAATTTAAATTTAATTGAGGTAGCCGATACTTGATGGAAATTCATTTTAAATAAATAAGCAAAGATTCATATCTAAAACTTTCCACTATATTTAAAATTGTATGTATGACAATTGTTTCGACACACAGTGCCTTTTTCAAATACGAACTCTACTAGACTAACTTAGTTTAGTATAGTTTTAACTTAAGTTTAGTTGAACTCAGTTTACTATAGATGTGGAGGCTCAAAGGTAAGTTCAGAATGAAATCGGATTATAGTTCCACTTGTTTTTTGCATTCGTTTTATTAACTTTTATTTATATTATTTAATTCATGTAGGGAAAACAAATTAGTGCTAAATTAATAAGAACGAATATTTCTGCGTGTCCGCAAATAATCTACATGAAGCAACACAACCGAGGGTAGTAACAATGAGAAAGCCCTAAAAAATCGTCTATTTTGTAGGATACGAATAATAAATTTCAAGAATTAGAGAAGAATAGACAAGCATATGACAAGTATATAAAAAGTCTTATACTTATGAAAGTTTTATGGGATAATCTAATTTGTAGATGGTCGAAGGGTACAGAAATTTGTGTGATCAGTTTGATGAACATCAACTAGTTAAATTAAGGACTGGCAAAGCAGTTTTCCACGGAATCGAAACAAACATCTGGAGGAGTATGCAAAAAAAGAAAAATAGGAAAGCAGACCTACTATCCAAACAAAAAGTAAAGAAAATTGTATATTTCTATTCTAAATAAAACAAAACAGTTAAAATATTTAGTGTTTTTCAGGATTTTGGTACATTTCATCTATTAGTTGAACATATTTATTTGATAAGGTATGTTAAAACATATGTTAGAAATTTATTATAGGCATTGAAGACTGATGGTAGGCTGACCGTGGTTCTAGGATATGTTGTGGTATATAGTGGTTTTCTAGTGGGCAGACCTTAACAAAAGAGCCCCACACTTCGGCTATAAAAGTTTTCCACTCAAAAAAAATGGTTTAGATGCCTTCTCTTATATGGGAAATCTCTGGCTGGTCATGCATTAGAGTTAATTAGCAGCCAGATTTATTTATATTTGCAAATATTATTAAGAGTCTAATGGGGTGGGTGGTTTGTAAAACATGTAAGACGAAAAATCACCATCGTTTTAAAAATACTGAAAACCTTAATTAAAGTAAATAATGTAGTATAAGTAATATTTTTTTTTAAATATTGTTAATAGAGTTTAGTATGCTGCTTTGAAAAATCGGTGTGGTTTTAAAAGTATTGCAAACTTCAATGAAAGCTATCAAACAAATATGTACATCATTTTGGATAGTGATTGTTTTTATTCTGAATTGATTATTAATGAACTTTACATATTATAATCTACTATAATCTATTATCCTAGTTGGGGGAAGTTTTATTATGTATATTTAACAGTGTATTTTTAATTGAAATAAAATTAGCGATTTAAACGGTATGTATGTGTTTTGTTTTTCTAATTATAATTTATATTGTTTTTTCGCTCATAAAATAATTATAAAACCAGAAAATATCTATATACAAAATATTACTATTTATAACATTATATAACTTTTTTTGTTTGAGTATTTATTATCAGCTGAAGCTGCACAATCGTGACATTGAGTGTCTTGAACTTTTCTTAATTTTTCATTAATAGTCAAGGTAACTGTATACTTTACTCCGAACTTTATGTTCTGGATATACACGTGCTTTTACAGTGTAAATACTATTTTTGCGGTTAACTTGAACAAAACCTATAGCCTTGTCACCGTAGCTTTCTCGTGACACCCTACAAATAGTTTAATTATATTTTATAGAAATATTTTGTTTCTTATTTACATTTACATTATTATTTTTTAAAAAACTTACATCGATGCTTTAGCACATCGAACTTCAGCTGAATTGATCCGAATGTCATTTTTCAGAAAATTTGTGAGCATAAAAACATTCACAGCATGTATATTATCAGAATTAGCCTTGATGAACCCTTTGTTACACATTACTGAACTAAATTAGTAATCAACAATTTTATTTTGCACTTAACCAACAATAATTTTGACTATATATATATATATATATATATATATATATATATATATATATATATATATATATATATATATATATATATATATATATATTTATATCTGTGAATAGAAACCGGTGACAATACTAACGTCAAAACACTTTAGTATTCTGACGTCACAAATATAGCAGCCAGTCGCTGCGCGTTCCTAGTCACGTGATTTTTTTTAATTTTATAGATTTTAATTCATCTATAATTAATTGTAACAAGTTTTTAAAACGTTTTTTCGCTTCGATTATTAATATTATTTATGATAAAGTTTTAAAATAAAGTAAAAAAATCGAGAATTATTTTTTATTCGAAAGCCCAATTGTCTATGCAATTAAGTACTGAGGTTGTGTAAGCAACCTTTTATATGGATATAGAGGAGCCACTCCTTAGTTATGTTAGCTGTATGTGTAGGGTCGTTATTCTGTTGGAAATAGAAAGTCCCTTGCAGTGCTAATTTTACAGCACTGTTTCGAGGGTTACCTCGCAATACGTCCACATAGGACCCGGATGTCATATTCTGTTAACGTAACGATTTCCTGCTCTCTTATAGGACATGCACCTCCAGATTATATCATTATGATGGTAATGATCTGTGCTTAACTGTATATAGTATGTATCTATTAAGCCTAGTATTATTATTCCGCCATAATGTTACGACATTGGCTAGCGTAAGAATGTCAAATTGGGTCATGTCAGACAAAATAATTTGATTCCAAAAATCTAGAGGTTTGTTATAATGTTGTGCGAACTCGTAGTCTATTAATTTCATTGAGGAGGGCTCTTTAGAGGTTTCCTACTTCACACACCTTTGTCAAGAAAAATATGCCTTATTATCTGAGATGTAACCCAAGCATGCCTAAAACTCATTAGAAAATTGTTGGGCGCCCTGTGTAGGTTTTTAAAGGCATCTTTGATAATTTCCCGTCGCACTCTTAAGCTGGGTCCACATCAATAAAAATTTGCATTGTTCGAGCTGTATGTGTTGTATGTATTGTATCTGCGCGGCAATGTAGACGCTCTAGCACACAAAGTCACACACAAATATTGTCGCCGCACAACACGCACACTAACCATCTGGTGTTCACCAGATAATTCAAACAAATTGCTCCAGTGTGGACCCAGCTTTACACTGAGTGACTCGATGAGGACTTGATCACGGTTTATTTTGAATTGTTACCGTATTTTTTTTACGGCATACCGCGATGTAAAAAATAACAAATTAAGGATGTATCGCAGGTACAATCGGAGGCAAAAGTGCTATTAAATGAATATTAATAAAACTGTACAAAATTGGTTCCAAAGAGTTTAAGTTACATAATCTGAAAGTTTGGAACACTTGAAAGCTTTCCTTTGTAGTTTTGTACCGTGTTTAACTTATTATGTTAGTGAATCTCCATAAAATCACTTATAAAATTACGATAATTTTAAATTGCAATAAGGCTTAGTTAATCGATTTGAAATTTTCACAGTGGCTTAAGGATTAAGTAAAGAATATGCTGTAATTTATAAATGTTTTGCAGCATTTTGACATACCTCCGATACATACTTAAACTTTAAAATATTAATAATTATATATTTATATAATTATCAAAAATAAATAATATTTAGAAATTTTACTTACTATTTAAGTATTACTAAAAGTTAAAATCAAGGCATTTTTACTACCAAAAGTTCATTCAAATTGTTTCGTATTATTTGTTATTATTAATTTAATTCTAGATTATAGGTGAAATTTGCTTTTTCGTTTATAATTAAACAATATTTATAGCATTTTTTCTAGGAGTAATTCTCTTAGGAGTAATTTCTAGCACACAAATTAAAATCATTTGCTAAACTAAAAGCTGACTGTAAACTGAAAGGATTGATAGGATTTGTAAGTTCAATAGGTCATACTAATCCTCACAGTACCTGTATTTACATAGAAGCAGTCTCTATCCCAAGTGTGCAAATTCTTTCTTAACAGTCCTAAATAATATTGTTTGAAATACGAGGTGTGACCATTAAATAACGAGACTGACGTTGTAAAACCTTTTATTTTGATTTCATACATATTCACTTATTATCACCCCTCCGCTATCCCTACAACGCTCCATGCGAATCTTCTATTGTTCGAAACAATGCTGGAAGTCTTCTTCTGTCTCCTTCAGACCGCGTGTCGCTATCTCTTTCACAGCTTCAACGGACTCAAATCTTGTTCCTTTTAATGCAGATTTCACCTTAAGAAACAGATCGTACGGCGCAAGATCCGGCGAATAAGGCGGATGGTCTAACACTGGGATGCGGTACTTAGCTAGAAACCTCTTGACAGACAATGCGGAATGAGCCGGCGTATTGTCTTGGTGGAGAACCCATGTCAACCATTCGGGTCGTTTTTTCCTTATTGTTTCACGGAGTTCAGCAAGAACGTGAAGGTAGTAATGTTGATTAATAGTTTGACCTTCAGAAACCCAGTGAAGGTACACAATCCCATGCATATTGAAAAAACAATCATCATTGCTTTGAATTTTGATTTGCTCAGTTTTTTGGCTCCTGTTGAATTTGGACTCTTCCAGTGCATGGATTAGCGCTTCATTTCAAGATTATAAGTAAAAAACCGTGATTCTTCACATGTAATTATCTTTTCCAATAAGTTTGGGTCATTTTCATTGGTATTCAAAGTGTCAGTGCCAACATTTTTGCGAGCTTCTTGTTGTTCAAACCTGAGAATTTTAGGCGCTATTTCGGCTCACACTTTTTGCATGTTAAAGTTGTTATATAAAAATTTGCCGTATGCATTCTTTATCAATTCCTACAGTTCTAGCAATCGCATGAATACTTAACCGGCAGTCAGATCAAACCAGATTACCGATTTTTCATCAATATTATCATCCATCTTCGACGTGGAAGAGCGACCCGGGCGCGGATAATCTTCAACGCCTTCTCGACCATCTTGAAAACGCTTAAACCACTCAAAAATATGTGCACGAGATAAATATTCATGGCCATACACTTCTTTCAATAAATTATAAGTTTGAGTAGCGGTTTCTCCAAGTTTCAAGTGATATTTCTCAACAATTCGTTGCTCTATTGTTACACTTAACATTTTTCCGGCGAAACAAAAAATATGCAACTCTAATACGAACGATGGCTCCGGTTATATGGATTTGTTTACAGAAGTGAGAGGTACTACATTCGAAATAGAAGACTTCACGCTATACACCTCTTGGTCGCGGGCGTTTGGCGCATGCGCATACACCTCGTATTATTTGTGACATTGATATTGATTTTGACCACAATTTTGTTTCCCTTCTTCTTAAAAAAATGGTTAATTTTGCCATGATTTGTGATAAATCGTTAACAATCATAGTGTACAAATATTTTTTTCCTTACTGCATATGACCCACCTTCAACCAAAAAGGGTATTTACCCTTGAAGCAACAATAAAAATGTACAGTTTTTAGAATTATTTATAACAGGCTTTAAATAATTTCGTCATGATTCTAATATAGTTAGCGAAACTTCTATATTAAACCTGAAAAACATTGATTTGCTACTGGAATTGTTTTCACTCCAACTTATAGAAATAGAAAAAAATCAAAAATGTTATCAATATTATATTTGATATTAATTAGATGATTAAAATGCAGCAATTAACCAAGAAACTCCGTCTGATTCTGATGTGTGCGTAAATCCTGATAAGATATGGTCGTTGATCCGCTCACAAAGTATTACTGTTCTGATTTTCACGTTCACCAAAACCAGCGCACGTTAATTCCTATCTCGGGCGATATTTCACTGTCCGTTCTTTCGTTGTTTTTTTTTGCGAAAATTCGAGCGAAATAAGTTCGTCTTACAAATCTGGGGTACCCTTTTATAAGATCTGACAAGGTTTTCGTTTGTTCTTGCGAAACACGTTGATGTGTATTAACCGTGTTGCTTTTTTTTAACGATTTCTTTCGTCAGGACACCGAAGTAAAAAGTGGAGCGAATTCGTGACCAAAAAGTGGTGAAGGTGTAACAGGCAGGAACATAAAAAAACGGCCTGTCTTTTAATTTATTTATGTTGTTTTATTTTTCGTTTAATTGGCACTAAAACTAAGCGAGCAATACTTTTAACAAGACAGCGTACAAGAGACCAATTATTAATATCCTGTAATTTTATAATTCAACGATTTCTTCAGCTCAACATTTATTAATAACTTTCGAAGGAAACAGGTTTTATTGTGTTGTTCTAAATAGTTTTGATTGAGTAATGCCCCATTAAGTAAATTATAACTATTATATCGTGCTGATATAATGTGTAGCTTATTACTGAGAAAAATGTACCATAAATCTCACTGAGTTGATATTGATTTTCTAATATATTTATTGGGTTTGTCGAAATGAATTGTTTTGTGATTGAATTGATATTTTTTTTAATTTTATATGAAGGACATAGTTCAGTTAATAATGTTTTATAAAATTCTAAATATTTTAATTACAGGTTGGTGATAAACAAGGTTCTCCATTACAAATTAAAATTAGTTATTTTTGGCCAAAGTTTTTTTCCGAATGAAGTAAAATTTAAGAATTTTGAAAATAGGGCGGTATTTATTTACAAAATGAACATATGTTGTTACAACTTATTTTTTGAACAATGTATCACTTAGATTAGAGGTTTTCAACTTTTTGTTATCCGAGGTCCAGATTTGGGTATCCCTGTCGATGGACGGGCCGGAAAATATATATATATATATATATATATATATATATATATATATATATATATATATATATATATATATATATATATATATATATATACAGTATATACATGACATTTAAAATTTAAGGCAGCTTAAGACTTTGGGTTAGAAAATAAATGTAAGACATTTTTTTTAAAGACGTTTATAAAAAAAACACTATTATTGATTGATTTGTCCGTTACTTTGTGATAGTTCATTTTTTAAAAAGGAATAAAACAATTTTTTACTTTGTTATCTATCACTTTTATTTTTAAACAAAATTTGTGTGACTATAGTTTCGTAAAACGACTTTACATTCTCAAACACTACTTTAAAACTAACTTAGATGACAAAGTAAAAAATTATTTTATTCCGTTTAAAAAAAAACACTAATGATATTTCTGGCATCGCTTTTTTTAACAAGTTTTTCTATGTCTGGTCTTATTGTGGACGTAGCTTTACGAAGATTATTTTCAAAGCGCGGGTCCATTATTGTACTCCTATTTTTTGATTTGGCATGTTTCATTCGAGAAAACAATTGCTCACATACTACTTGCTCACTACGAATACTAACAAATTTATTTTTACCAATATATTTGGAGTCAAAATTTAAAAGGCCCATTTTGTGTTTTCGATTCATACTTACTATAGTCGCTATATCGCCGTCGAAATAATTTCCGAAAGAATATTGTTGCTAAGCTGAGCTGTTTATATACCCCTGCCGCCCACCTTCTAGAATCTTCTCAAATAAGCCGCGAAGTATCCAGCGAAACAGTGTAGTTTTCGCACGACTCCTCGCTATTCGCATGAAGCACCGTGACAATATCAATTACACGCAAGCCGTCATCGATTATTGATAATTAAATGAATGTAAGCCAGTATTACACTACGTCAACTTTTGTAAAGGAAGTTAAAGACTTGGGGGCATTACAGTCGCTGTTTGTATAGGAAATTGTTATTGTTAAGAAAGTTATCGATGTTTTTAACCATTAAATTAAAATGCACATATCTCAGCTCAAACAAGATGTTATTAATCGAAACATACAGGCCATCAATACACTTTTGCCAATGAGACACAAGTTAATTTATATCGGTTGTGTAAAATTCCAGAGTCCTGGAAGCGAGGAAGTCGTTAAAGGTAGTTTTTGCATACTCTTGGGGTTTAATGCGTTTCACACACAGGAGGTTTTCAAGATGCTTGAAAAAAGCAGTAATCGATAGGCGAGAGGTCAGGCGAGTATTGCGGATGGTCGAGAGTTCTGCTGTTGTCGTGTGATCATTGGAACGTGTGGCCGAGCATTATCATGGAGGAGAACTGGTACGTTCTTATTGACCAATGCCGGGCACATGCGCCGCAGGTTTTGATGCATTTCATCGATTTGATGGGAGTACTTCTCCTCTGTAATCGTTTCGCCCGGGTTCGGGAAACTCTGATGAATCAGAACGGCCGCACACCACCAACCAGTCATCATGACCTTCTTTTGGTGCATTTTCGGCTTTGGGAAGTGTTGTGAAGCTTTGTCAGGGTCGAACCACTGAGCCGATCATCGTCGATTGTCGTAAAGAATCCACTTTTAATCGCACGTCGCAATCCATTTGAAGAATGGGTCGTTTTTATCGCATGAAACATGATCAGACGGCACTTCAAAACGACAATTTTCATTCAATTCGTGCGGCACACATTTATCGAGCTTTTTTGACTTTCCAATCTCCTGCCTATGGTTAGAAGTCGTCACATGCTCCCGAGCAGTTGTACGCGACTTGGCTTCGACTAAGACCATCAATTTGTCGTTGTCAACATCCGATGGCCGAACACTACACTCATCATTCTCAAGGCTCTCATCACCGCTACGAATTTTAGTGGTCTACGTTCATTAGTGGTCTAATGTTCTGTTTCGGCAGCTTTTCGACCTAGTTTGAACTGGAACAAGAAAATTGTACTAATTTGCCTTTCGTCCATGTTGCATTTAACGCTCTGAAAAAATTGGCCAAAATTATTTTACAAACAAAACGAATGCCACAGTTAGAGTGCAAAACGCGCTTTAAAATGATATGTAAAGCCAACGCAATTTAAAAGAAATGTATTTCAAAATTCAGCATTTAAATTTAAAATAACAAAAACCCCAATAACTTTCTTGACAACCTAATATCAGTTCTCACAACGGCTCAAAAATTCGACTTTTTAAAAAATTCGTTTGAGACAAGCACGAAAAAAATGGCCCACATCAGTCGAATTTATCATCATATCAGATGTCTTCTTTGTAAATACGTTAAACCACATGACAAAGTAGGGTATCTCCATCTTCGACTCACATAAATACGTATAACACGTGAGAAAATACTATTGAAGTTAAATTGACGGAGGGGATTTTCTTTGCCAGATAAATTTGCTCGCGAACAAGACTCGTTCGGCACAAAGACGTGCCAATTTTCACCTGCATTGAAGAAAATGCAATTTGAATAAGGGAGCTTGTACAGGGCGTAGGAAGTCCGACAATACGAACGTTTTATTTCAATTTGTATAAACTATATTTCAAGTGATAAAAATATATTGTGGATCATTAGAATCATAATTTCAAAATGAAAGAATGACTTTATATACATTTCAATTCAATATATATATATATATATATATATATATATATATATATATATATATATATATATATATATATATATATATATATATATATATATTATTTATTGAATATATATTTATTTAGTATTAATATAGAAGAAGTGGTTTGTGTTGAAATGTCAGGTAATTCAAAATATTTAAAATGGAATAAATATTTGTAATTTTTATGTAAAAATTGAAAACAATTGGAATTAATTGTTGCATTGCTATATATTAACGCTCAAGATATTATATGTTTTTCTTCTCACCCTTTTGATAAATTTTCATCGAAACTTAATTTCAATCGCATTAACAATTTATTATGATAATGAAAGAGGTGTTATTCTACAGCATTACAGTGCAAGACCTCATAATGCCAGAATCAACCAAGAAAAAATCAAAGAGTTAGACTGGGAAGTACTTCGTCACCCACCGTATTCTCCTGATGCTGCACTATCAGATTTCCATCTTTTTAATCATTTTCCTCATGAAAAAAATCCTACTGTGACAGCTGAAGGTTGCTGAAGATTGTCAGTAACATATTTTATAACAGACGATTTCACTTTGAGGTAGGTCGAAGTGGACAACATGTGCCTTCCAATGTAAGGGATGGGTGAGGCTTCCTCCCGGTCAAGCAACTAACCATTGTTCATTATGGCGGAGATTCAGGTTGTTGTGCGTTCCACATGAGATTGTGGAACCCAACGGTCGGGGGGGTATAACTCCTGACCACTGTTGTCTCGTTGGATGCAGTCGAAAGAAGTCAAAAACTGCATTTATAAGCCATCCGACGAGAAGTCGACGAAAATATGGGTTGTTTGATTGTGGAGAAGGACTTCCTATTCTCCCTATATAGCGAGAGAGCATGTGTCGGTACCCTGATGAGTCTAACCACCAACAGACGAAACATGTGTCTTCCAATGTCAGGGATGGATGGGGCTTCCTCCCGGTCAAACAACTAACCATATATATATATATATATATATATATATATATATATATATATATATATATATATATATATATATATATTAATTAATTGATTAGTTTTTTCTAAACTTTTATTAGTTTCAGTTTGACTATTAATAGCGACCAATAATACCCTAACATATCTATCAAATCCTAATAACATTCCTAGTTCCAATCCTGGTAATTTTTATCTGTTAGTAAATGTGTAATTAAAATATATATTTGGCAATGCACATTTACGTAAAGATTGGCGAATTGTACACATTTTAAAGCATTCTTGCAACTAATTTCTTCAATTGTATAACCACTAGGTAAGAGAATGTCACGAGCAAAGAAAAAAAGAAGCACTTACAAGTTGTGTTACTCGTATTGATTACGCGAATATACAAAAAAATCCTTCTGCTTTACGTAACTAGTCGCAGCTTGTAATGAGCCCATTGTATATTAATACCGTAATGTTCGTCGTTGTATTTTTCAGCCCTCGAGGTATTATTGCAAAACCCTTTCGCTAACAGTTTATTTGGGACCAGGCATAGTCTCTCAGCGCCAAATTGCCCCCCATAATCTACCGTGAATAATTAAAAAAGAGGGGGCGCTTCAAAATTTAACAGCAGGTATATTCGTTTGTTGCTAATAAACCTATTAAATATTCACGCTAATAGATACGAGGGTTAGTTGAGGATGTTCAGTGCACTAACATTATCTAACACTTTAAAAACGCTAATTTATAGCTAATATTGAGTTGGCAAACAATTTCGTTCGGGTTTTTATAGTAAAATAAAACATGATTCAATGAATTATTTTACTATGATCAAAAAAGTATGGACACTTTTGTTTTAAATATTCGCACGCTTTAGTTATTGATACAACTATTAGTTTTTCAGGTTGATGTGACTGTTTTTTACTTTTTACAAAAATATCATATCACTTTGCTAGCTAAGTTAGAAATTATAGCGTGTTTTGTAATTGTTTTGAGGCTTCGTGAATATGGTGGATCCTACACCAAGTCGTAGTGTAACTCCTTCAATTTGGTCATCGCAAGAACACTTCTGTGAGCCGGTGCATTGTCTTCATGAAAATTTTTTTTCTTCGCTAAACCAGGTTGTTTCTCAAGAATTCTTGCATCCAAGAATTTAATCACTACACCATTTTCAATATTTTCCATTTTAAAAAATAACACTGATTTTTTTATGTTTACTCTAAGCTGCTATTTTTGTACGAATGAATTGACAGATCGACTTGAAACTTCACGTATGTTCATATGAAGGATAAAACTTCAAAATGTAATATATTATATAGTTCTTTTACCGCTCTATAGCTGTTGATTCGCGAACTTTTCAATTAGACTAGTAGTAAGCAGTTAAGTGATGTTAGAAAAACAGTTGAAGGCGCACCTTGTTCAGGAAGACCTTCCATGTCAACCAATGAAGAAAATATTACCAAAATCAAAAATCTTGTACTTGTAATCGTCGATTAAGTATTAGAAACATTGTGGATATTACTGGAATATCATTAAGATCAATTCAATCCACTTTAAATAACAATTTAGGCTTGCCTTGTCAATTTTCTGGTCTTATTCCAAAAATACTGAATTTTGTTGAAAAACATCGTCATGTTGAAGTTGCTCAAGAGATACTTTCTCTGGAGCATGATACTGTGAAAAGGTTAACTACTATGACTAGACAGGGATGTATGCTCATAATTCAAAAACTGTTTAACAATTAAACGGGTATCGTGCTAAAGATCAACAAAAGCAGACAAAAATACGTCAAAACCGAATAATTTTCTTCCATTATCAACAAATATTCCCTCCAACTGGCCAAATAGTTAATAAAACATGTTATTTAAGCGTCATAAATAGAAGAAAAAGTTCATTCGAAAAAAAAAACGTCCTGACCACAATAATTATTCGTCAATTTTTGGCAAAAAATTAAACAAACGCTATCCCACAAGCACCATGTACGCCAGATGTGGCACCGTGTGACTTTCCTATTCACTCGATTGAAGAAACCACTTCATAAACGCTGTTTTGAGTTTATAGAAGCAATTCAACAGAGTTCGCTAGACGTTTTGAAGTAAGTATCAGAAGTCCAATGAAAAACTTGAAGCACATACGAGAAAAAAAAATGAAGAAAAAATAAATGAATAAAATACATCGTGATTTATTTTAAAAGTCGGCTTAATTTTTGATCATAGTAGTATATAAGGCACATTCTTAACAATGAAGGGTATTCCGTCTAGAGCGGTCTGCAATGACAG
Organism: Cosmopolites sordidus; assembly: GCA_031761425.1. Classification (NCBI taxonomy): domain Eukaryota; kingdom Metazoa; phylum Arthropoda; class Insecta; order Coleoptera; family Curculionidae; genus Cosmopolites; species Cosmopolites sordidus. The sequence continues at coordinate 2,079,631 of JARFXV010000063.1, read as the reverse complement.
AAATAAGTGATGATCAAATGACGCTGGATATATTGCTTACGTCGTGTGATTGAATTATTAAACCTATCTTTTTCAAAAATGGGAAAAGATGAACAGAAACTAAACATATTGTGTTGTGTGTTGCTTGCCACAATACTGCGGTCTATTAGTTGCAGCAGGATGCTGCTGCAGCCTATACCATACCAGTTCAGAATTTATATGGGATACCTATTTTTAGGACATCCTATATATGTACATGGCATACCAATCGGGTGGTCATTTAAACATCGTCTTTATATTTTTTTATGGCACTGTATCGAACTTGGTAAGACTTCGCTACTTTCCGCAATGGCCTCAGCGAGTCACGCCCACCCCCATTCTTTCGCTCCATTGTCTCGAGCGTGGCACAAGAGCTTCGTGTACAATTTTTCAACGAACCCCATACACACAACGGGCCTCCCTCCTCTTCTTCGACCTCTCAACGTATAGAGTTGCGCGTATTTATTTATTCCGCCATATTCGCAGCAAGTTAAGGGATAACGTAACACTAAGTGCCTTCCCTTTTAATTAACTAAAAGGTTAAGAGGCGCATTAATATTTAGTAACTGCTAAAAAGGTTTTCATTAGGGACTCGGGACAAATATTGATTACTATTTCGCGGTTCGTTAAACGTGCGGTGTATGCGTGAAAACCGTCCTTTAAACATACTTTTGCTCGGGAGGGTGATGTATGTGTGTGCTATTCTGCGGTCGCCATGGAGTTGTCACCCTTTAATACTGGAAGTGTTTCTTTTCCAGTTGGTTTGTCGAAACAATATGCTCTTTCGTTTCAAACAACGGTTAATGAATAAATACATAAAGATGTTCTTGTTCTTGAGGAGGAGACAGCACTGTAAATTAAAAAATAAAATCGATTTGTTTTTATAAGTTTAAAAAACTCTTTGAACCTTTTAGTATATGGAGCAGAACAGTTTTTTTCTTGAAATTTCGGGCTCTTTCCTAAGTCCGTCGGACTACTCCGAAACGACAGCTGCGTCAAGTAAATACTTGCTGGGAAGGTACAGTCTAATGTTTTACCTTATGATTTCTAACTTCTCTAATACACAACAGATGTTAAAATATGTTTATGTTTAGTCAGAAGCATTGACAAACAAAAGTACGTTAGTATAACGCCAGTACATGTACATAAAATACAATTTCCTCGCTTGAAATCACGGTTTTTGTGTCTAGTGCTGATTTTTAACAGTTTATTTGTAATCTCAGAGTGCTTATAAGTTACAATGAGTGACGCAAAGCCAGGACCGGAAAGGTACAAAAAAATCGTATGCAAAATGGCGTCGGAGCAATACGTCATCGAGACGACCGTTGAATAGATTTGAGGCTGAGAGCGATTCGAAACGAGTCAAACCGAGATGTGAGGACCGAGACGAGTTGCTAAACCGTTGCTTGGGAGGCTACATGCAATATATAGCAACAAAAGTTTTAATGTTACTGTTTGCAAATTGACAAAATCAGTTGCAAAAAAGTCTTATATATAGCTAATGATATTGTTGTATGCACTTTTAATGACGGTCTGACTAATATTTTCATGTGAATTTTTAACAATATCTTTAAAATATCATTTTAAAATGAAATACATAGGGAATTTTCGATAAGTTAATTTAAACATTATTTAAACTTGAAGAGATTTACCACTAAACACCAAAGCTCTTTTTTGAACTGCTCGACGCACGTTTCGCTAACCATGTTAGCATCATCAGGAGATGTCAGGATATCATCAGTAAGATGTAATCTAACTAGATTAAATTTATATTTAAATTTTTTAAAAATAATATTTAAATTTATATTTAGACACTCGTTAATAACATAAAATTTAATATTTTCAAAATCCCCTACGTATTTCACTAACAATAAATATGTAAATTAAATAATTTTTGTTTGCAGTTAGAATTTTGTTTGCAATTACCACCACTTTTCACCAGTTACCACCACCACTACCGCAGCGCGTCTTAAATTCGACATGTCTCGCGAGATTGGCACCAGTGTCGCCATTTTTGAATATTTTTTGATAATAATTTTTTGTATTATACTTAAATATATGCCCAATAACATTCTTAAATATATGACTAATAATATCCTTACATATTATTATCTTACTACCTTTTCTTCCATCCAAAAAAAGTCAAATAAGCCCTTTTTCAGCTTATTACTTACAGTGATGTTACCCCTTAGAGACCAAATCACTTTTCTATTAAATTACTCGACGTGTTTCGATAACTATAATTCAATATATATTGAATCATCTTCGGATGAAGCTAACATGGTTAGCGAAACGCGTGTCAAGAAATTTAATAAAAATGTGATTTAGAGTTTTTCTTTTAATTATGGTACATTAACTCTTTGCATGTATGCTGTTTATGTAAAGACCAAATCGCTTTTATATTAAATATCTTGACGCGTTTCGCTAACTATCATTCAATCTATAGTGAATCATCTCCGGATGACGCTAACATGGTTAGCGAAACGGGTGTCAAGTAATTTAATAAAAATTTGATTTAGAGCTTGGTATTAAAACTCTTCAAGTTTACTGTGTTACATCACAGGTTCCAATTGAAGCATTGAACCTCTTATGCAAATATTTATATATACAGGGTGTCCCGTGTCTAGTATATATACAGGGTGTCCCGAAATTCAATGTCATGCTGGTGCCGAGCGAAAGCCCAGGTTGTACCAGTTCTGGTAAAATATGGAAAAAAAAATCCATGTCACCGTGTTCAGTGATAATAGGCATATTTTTGAAACTCTTAAAATTCGACACCCTAAGCTATATCTTTAGGTACTGTGATCACAAATTACCCAATTATCCAGTGTTATTTTTTGTATTTTCCTGACCGTTTAATATTATTTTTTTGTTTTTTTCAGTCAATTATAATAAGATTTTTTTAAAATTTTGGTTACGTTTAGGCAATTTTTTTATTAACCATCTTCAGAAGAGCTATAATTTTATAATTTAAATAATTATTAACATAGCATACATTTGTCTTTTAACACAGCTCTTTATAACATCTTAATACAATATTTACATTATATTATTAATTATAAATTATTAATTGACCTTTTTTTAAAAATATGTTAGTTTTTTGTTCAGTGTTTAGTTTACATATTTTCCGTCTTTAACATATTTATGATTTTTTTTCATTTAGATTTTTTATTTTTTTCAGTTTTGTTATCCAGTTTTTGTAAAACAGTTTTGGGTGTTTCATTTTTAATGGTATTTGATGAAAAAATTAGAAAAAATATAAAACATTCATGTGTTATTTAATTGTCATTATATATGTTACTTAAGTTATCAGTATCAGTCCTGAAAGTAATGGCATTCTTTGTTTTTTTGTATGCAAATCAATTCTTTTATATTTTTAATTTTTATTTTTATATTTTTTATATTGTGTTTCAAAATCTAAAAGTTTTGTGTTATTACAATTAAAAGCTGTGGTCATTATCTATGGCGTGTTTTGATAGGACAGTTACAGTTACATGGAAGTTATATACTTCTAATGCTTTTTTGTGTTCATTGATTCTGTTTTTTAAATAGTGTTTAGTTTGGCCAATATATGACCTTGGTTAATTTAAGCAATCGATTTTGTATATTAAATTTGTTTATACCATTTTGGGTGTTTGTGGTTTTAATTTTGCAATTACAATATAATAATAACATAAAACAAATATTTGCAAAATTAAAACCCCAAACACCCCAAAATGGCACAAAAAAATTTAGTATACAAAATCGATTGTTTAAATTGCCCAAACACACATAAAAAATGTTTAAAAAACAAAATCAATGAACACAAAAAAGTATTAGAAACATAGAACCAAACGTAACTGTCCTGTCAAAACATGCGATATATAATACCCACAACTTTAATTTTAATAACATAAACATTTTAGATTTTGAAACATAATATAAAAATATGATTTATATACAAAAAATATAAAATGCCATTAATTTTAGAACTGATACTGATAACTCAAGTAGTGAAAAACCCCTGCTTTGGGTTTTTCACTTTTAATGCTATAAAGAAAAAATAAAAAAATCTACGTATAAATGAACAAAATTTATAAAACTATGTCAAAGTCAAAAAATATGTCAATTAAACAGTAAACAAAAAACACTTATTTATATATATATATAGATATATATATATATATATATATATATATATATATATATATATATATATATATATATATATATATATATATATATATATATATATATATATATATATATATTAACGAACATTTTAGCCACTGTTGTATGTTTACCTTTTTTATACAACAAAAAATTGAAATAAAATATTCACAAATATTGATTGTGCTTAATCATCACTGATATTATTGCAAGAAACATCATTTTCTTGTCTTATTGTGCATTTGTAAAATCCACAGATGACCATCGAGATAAAATCCGAAACGCATTAAATTCGCACGTACACGAATAGCGAACGCGCACCGCAGGTAAAGGGTTGAAATAATTCCGCTAGAGGGCAGGGCAGAAGCAGAGAGAAGAGGTGGTGAAATAATTAGTGTGTGAATGAATAATGCGCGACTGTCCGTTGGTGCAGTTACAGGAGACGATTCCCATGCGCACTTATGCGTGTCTAATGCCTTTTTGATTAAAACCGTATTAAATATGAGCAACCGACTACATAATTAATGCGTTTATATTAGGTCCTTTTTATCCGGAAGTCTTATAAATTTCGTTTTAATAACCCGGGAACAGTCGCGATGATGGTCTGAATTATTAATGATAGAAACGGAGTTAGAATTTTATATTTGAATGTTAATGCCGACGATATTTCTATGAAAAAAATTGAATTAGTTTCAGATCTTTTCTCTCTTCTTATTTCTGTTAATTAAATTATCAATAATACAAGTTTTTGTTAATTTATGTTTTTGTATTTAGTTTTATTGGACAAATAAAGATTTTGGCATAAAAAATAGAACTTTTAATCAGTTCTTTGTTATTTAATAATACTTTTACGGTTCTTTAAATTACTTTCAATATTATCCTTTGATCAATTTTTCTATGATCTGCATCTGATGATGCTATGATTAGCATCATCAGAACTTAATTTAATCTAGATTTTAGAAATCATCTCCTGATGATGCTAATATCGTCAGTGAAACATGCGTCGACAACTTTTAAAAAACTGGTTAGGTGTTTAGTCTCTTTAATCTCTTTGAGTTTAGTTTTATCTTTGAGGTGAAAATTTTATGATCAGATTTGACATAAGGTCATCTCTCAGATAAGGAATGTACTCAATGGCGAAGGTGTTTGAGGTAGGTGACCTGTAAACAATGAAATTAATACAGGACAAAGACTTCTCAGGATCAGACAGACCTCAGGAAGGCAAACCACTAAATTTTTGGAATTAAATTATTTTTTCCTACGAGAGCAAATTTGAAGTTTTTAAGCCAGCCAATATTTTAGCATTATGGCGGAGAAATAATAATATGCTTAATAGAGAAAACATACTAAATGCATTTAAGATGATGGTAGAAATGTTATGGCTTGGATGAGCATATCTTAGAGTGGAGTAGGAAATTTTCACTGGACATTTCGGTCTTATGTGGAAGTGTTGCAAGACCATGTTGTAAAATTAGTGCTGGAAGGGACTTTCTATTTCCAATAGCATAACGACCCTAAATAATCATTTAGAAGGTTGCTCACACCACCCCAGTCATCACTTAATTGCATAGACAATTTATGGACATTCTAAACAGAAAAACCGTGAAGTCATAATTAGGAGCAAGGAGCATGTAAAATACATAATTTTAACGCATGTAATATTTTACGCATTGATATTACAAAAAAAATGGAAATTAATACTTAGATGATTGACAGGTATCATTCGAAAAAATCTTCGCCATGATTTGTGATAAACCACTAAAAATTAGGATCTGCCCTCCTATTGCATTCTATTTTATCAGCCTGGTTTTTATATTAGCCTATTCGGCTCCAATTTTTATATTATTAGATTGACCCCAAGAGAGGTTTTTCGAGATTTTTTTGGGGGCCTCTAGTTGACACAGTAAGGGTGTACCCTAGTACTACTACTAGTGGTAGGACTTTTTTGTCTACTACATATTGGGATCTCGCTGGCCAGTTGAGTGGTGCCATCGCATAATTAGGTTACATGCATTTTTATTATTCTGTTTAATATGAGTGGGAATTTTAAAATTTAAGTCGCATCGACAGTATATCCATTTAGCGATAAAAAATCAAGTAATACACAATAATAAGACAAAACAGATATAAGACAAAGCATAAATAGTAGAACATAATTTAAGGTTGCTGTGTAAATAATTGTAATAAATGAATATGATGGTAAATGTTTAATATGACCTGTTACAAGAAATGCCTACCAATCATCAATCAATATATATTGTAACGATAATATTTCGCTCATTAAGCATTTAAAATCAACACAAGGATCAATAGCAACTAAATATTCGAGTACCTATGATCTAGAATATTAAAATCGCAAGTTCATAGCGTGAAAATCTAAAGAGCGCATTAAATGAGAGAGAGATAAATAATGAGAAGAAAAAAATCTGAACGCCGAACAATCGGGTCAAAAGATCTCGCGACCGTGGCGTATAAATGAATGCACACATCCACACTATTTAAATCAATAAATAAACCTTAATTGAATCATCGGGCCGGCCAAATGAACTTGATATGAAAGGATATAAACTCAACATTGAAATTTAAACAAGCCCCTCGATTGAAGAGCAACGTTCCGAACCGAAATTCTGCAACTCATCGACCGCCGTCTCCGAAGAAATACATACACACGACGAGTCAAAATATTTCAGTTTATACATAATACAGCGGCTCTCAGTAACTCTCTATCTTGCCGGAAAATGAAATAAATATTTGAAACTTACTTGAATATTTATAAATCGGCTTTCTGTAAACACTAGTCTAAAGTAACATTAAAAAAAATACTACATATCTATTGGCTAGTTCTTTATCTCCTAATTATTAGGTTTTTCACCTTAATTCGCAGTCCGTACATTTCAACGACTACAAAACCTATTGAAATCAGAACTTTTTCACGTCGTATAGATATTTTAAACGGCAATCTTTCAGTTTTATAACGAAGTATAATATATAAATCTATATCGTTCGAAAAGCAACATTTTGCACTGTCTCATTTTCGTCTTTTAATTGAAATGAAAATGTTGTAAACGTTCAGAACATGGCTTTTAAGTGGTTTCAGAAATTCCGAACTGCAAAATTTGACTTAAATGACGCAAATAAAGTGGAGAATAAAGAACTGGATGCATTGCTGAATGAAAATCCTTGTCGTACACTGCTAGAGCTCGGACAAAAACTCACGATAAGAATAACACGACAAGCCACTTCTAAATGCTTACAAAAGCTAGCGAAAATTCAAAGGGAGAGTTGTTGAGTTGCCCTATGAACTCATAGCTTAAAATAAGTGTAGCCGCTTTGATCTTTTGCTTTGTGTCATTGCTCCCCAGGTTCAAGAAAAAGAACTTCCTATATAAGACTGTGACCTGTTATGAAAAGTGGATCCTTAACGATAATCCAAAGAGGTGAAAATCATTGGTTAATCCTAATGAGTCATCATATCCACACCAACAAGGCATTGCTGGGCATCCTGCATTATGAGTTGTTCCAATCTGGTGCAACGATTATTATATTGCTGACCTTTATCAGCAGTAAGTGAATCGTTAAGTAATGCTTTGGGGGATAAAATGCCTTATACTGACAAAGGAAGAAGAGAAGTCATTTAGTTCCCAGACTTGGCCCCTTCAGGTTTTCTTTTTATCTCTTCGGAGACGTGCTGTAGATATTTATTCCGATTAAGGCAAAATTACTTGTTGGATAGTACCTTCACACATCTTTTGAGGAAGCCTTGAGGAAGAAGAGGAATATATATATATATATATATATATATATATATATATATATATATATATATATATATATATATATATATATATATATATATATATATATATATGACAAGAGGTCAAACTCAGCCAGGAGAACCAAACCAAAGAACCAATGGAAGCATTTATAGCTGGTTATCAGAATTTAAAGTAGTTTAGTTGCAACAACAATGCATAAAACGTTTTCATTTGGTTTTTGGTAATACATTATCTTCATGATCATCACAGAAAATGTTTATAGATATTGGGCAGAAAGTAAGCCTGGATAGACAAGAGGCGTCAATTTTTGAATGATATGCTGTTATTGCATAAAATAATGCACTCTAGGGATTGATTAACCAGATCTCCTTCCTACCTTCCAAGATATTCAGAAATTAAGTATCATTAATGTACGTTTTACCCATATTTTCTTGTGATAAGATATGTATACACATGCTTCAAGTTTCTTTAAAATTGCTGGTGACCAAGGTAATGGCTCAAGGGTTCGATACCAATAATTTATCCCTTTTTATATACGGATGAGTGAAAAGACGTGGTGCAGTTTTAACAGAATTGAAAGAATACTGCTCAGCTTAGTAGCATGCGTAGAATACCTCAGACATGGTAAAGCAAAAATTTTTGAATTCGTTTCTCAATTCTGAATTCGTGAAACCCGTACATCTTATAAAGTGGTCGAGTCATCAAGCCATTTTTCGACATATTCGTAATTGTTGAAACTTTTCATGGAGAGTGTGTAAGATATCGATGAAAACAAGTGGTAGTCAAGTCTGGTGAGTACGGCGGGTAGGGCAAGAGCTTCCAGCCAACTGCAGAAACGGTGTCTTTGGCCGCTTTCCCTATGCGTGATGCAATGAAATATGATAAGAATGAAATATAATATGAAATAACATAAGATAATAGACTGCGAGCCGACCCTTGTTTCCAGCGCCATCTCTTAAAATAAATAAGAATTATTAACCGCCACACCTGATATGTTTAAAGGAATCATTTTGTTTAAAATAATGTAAAGAATCATTGACTAAATTTACGAAAATTATTTCCTTTACACCCTGTATAATGAAATAAAGACAAAGAAGTTTTAGGATGGTCTAATCTTCTACCTAATAAAAAAAATATTGATAAAATTCCAATTGCAAGCTGCAAATAAAAACAGAAATAATCGAAGTAAAAGGATAACGGTAAAAAAAGAAATGCTCTATATTTTTCACTAGTTTCCTGAAACCGTTTGATAATGTTTTAGACGAATAGCGGTAAAACAAAATGCGCACAAATAAAATGTAACAAGTTTCGCACGGAACGATTCAATAGGCGATTCGCGCATCAGGAAATGGCCAATCGATATCTTATTCTAATCAGATTTGATTGTAATCGACCGTTTATAAGCGATGCCAATTATCTCGCATCAAACCATATATAAAATAGAATGTTCTATAAACAGAAACGGCAACTTGGTATTTTCTTCGACGTTCCACAATAAAACGTCTCCTCTTCCCCATCGCCGAGTGCTCATTTTATGCACGCACGACGCATAACCGCTCTAAATTACTCCGAACGAATTGCATGGATGGTTTTTGCCACCGAGCTCATCGCGTAATAAGAGAAAAAAAACAGTTTTGAATCGATATCACAAAAAACAAACACCACGCTACCGAGAATACAGAAATTATATGTTCAATTTTCCCTTACAAGATCAATGATTTTTTTTAATCTAAAATTCCATTACTTGAGTAGTTATAGACAATTGTTTGTAGCAGTTTTCAAACATTACTTACTCTTGAATATCCTCTTTCAATGTTGATCGGTTACCCGAAGTGAACAGATTTTTTGAACTTGGAATTTTGGTTTAATAAAACATAAAATATTGAGCTAATCACCCACATTTATTTTGTCGTGCTCAAAGTAAGCTCTATTTGATGCGATACACTTGACTCAGCGAATAATCCAGTAGTCAAAATACTACTGATCTCCAAATTATTCTGCGAATTTTATTTTTGTGGCTTCATTAGGCACAAAATGTTATACCAAAAGTGATAATTTGAGTGTACTAAATAAAAAAAGTTGTAAGGGAACATATTTGGTGAATAGTCTATGTCTATGATAGAATCAATGTGTTGGACGTCGCAGTACTGCGGTTTGTTTTGGTGGCTTTTTTCAATGAAAATTTTCTCTCGAACACCTCATAAATGCGAAATAATATTGCTTGTTGATTATTTACCCTTCCGGAAGGAGTTCCGAATGAATAGCACCATGAGAGTCCACCACGAAGCAAACAGTCAATATGAACTTTGCCACGACTCTGAAGTGTTTTTATATATGTGTTTGGTTTGATTGTAAAAATTCATAAAACCTCGTCTTGTCACCCATTATGGTTCGTTTCATAAAGGTAGAATCGTCATTGGCTCATCCAAGTACGTTTTCAACAACCTCTTTACCATGGTCTTATGAAGAAAATTCGGATGATCCTGTAGAATAAGCCATGGCGTGAGGCGTCTCAGGGCCAAAACGTACACAGGTACAACAGATTCGTCAGGTATGGCGAGGTCCTATCAATGTCCCCTTAAACTTGATTGACTACTCTTTGTCCATGTTTTCTACAGTCGAGGATATTGAAGTCGACCGGGGGGAGCTAAGCCTTCAATCACTTTTCATAGTGCTTTTTCCATTCCGATTGAGGTATCTCCAAAACATGCAATTTGGACCCATCAACCGCTCCTTCTGGCGTCGAAAATCGTTGACCACGTAGTTTATTCATTATGGTCGTGGACGCAAAGAAATCATTGGATGTCAAATCAGGGCTGTATGGCGGATCAATTCGATGTTTTGACCGGTTAAATAGTGAGTTGTTTAGTCCGATATATGAGAGCTAGCATTCTCATGGTGAAGAATGATCCTGCGTCGCTGGTTGTTTTTTCTTCTTTCTGAAAATACTCCTGGCAAACAAATGGTTCTGTTCCATTCAGTACTGACCGTTCTACAAATCTCTAACGGCACTGTAGCAACATGTTCATTTACTTCCATTAACAATTGACCTAGTGCTACTTACGCAAACAACTTTAGTTGAGTTTGGCTCATTTTGAAAGACCCATACAGTTGACTGCCGTTTACTTTCGGGCGCATACGCATAGATCGTAGCTTCGTCATCTGTGTAGATATTATACATGGTTCTTGACGAACTACGATTGAATTTTTGAGCATTTCTTTGCACCAATTGATACGAGTCTTTTTTGAGCGATTGTCAAATTATGCGGAATCTAACACGCACAAATCTTTTTCACAACTAAACGTTCAAGTAAAATCTTGTGTATGCTTGTCATACTAATGCCCTGGGATGCCTCAATATCACGGAATGTCACATGACGTCTTGCTTTATCAGTTCGCGCATAGTATCGATATCTTCGAGCATAACAACCTATTTTGGATTTGGATGACCTTCTTTAAATTCGCCCTTGAGAAAACGACGGCCACGATTGAATTAGCCAAACCAGTGATATGCATTGGTTTTAGATGGTGCATCATTGTCAAGGGCCGAAGTGAGTTAATCGATGCACTGCTGTTGAGATAATCCAAGTCGAAAGTTGCAGAAAATCATCTATCTGTCTACTAATTATATCTTTGGACAGGGATAAAATGAAGTCCCTAAACATAGCCTCCGTAAGATAAAATGTTCTGAGCACATATTATATATTTACACATTTACATATACACATTTATATATATATATATATATATATATATATATATATATATATATATATATATATATATATATATATATATATATATATATATATATATATATATATGTCACCGTTTAATATTATTATTATTTTCTTATTTATAGGGATTTTCGGTCAGTTATTAAATTATAAGCTTTTTACTGGTTTGTTAACGTTTCGGTTCAATAACAAATAATAATAAATAAACGTTAACAAGGCAATAAAAACATAATAATTTATTAACTGACCCAAAAATTCCAATAAATAAAAAAATATATATATATATATATATATATATATATATATATATATATATATATATATATATATATATATATATATATATATTTTAAATGACTGAAAAAATGCAGTCTCATTGTTAACAATTGTTATAATCACTGAACATCAACTTCAATAGGTTGACTGTGCTGGATAAGCGGTTATGAGTGTAATATTCCATAAGGAATGGACTCAGCGGTAACCAGGCCGAGTTACACCGGATACCATCTGAGAGGTCTTTAAAATGGTTACTCGCCAACCGACAGGGTTTAACCCGAACTCAGCAATGTTTCGCGGAGAGACTTTTTAATTGGGATTTTACATTTGGGAGCCTGAGGATAGTACCAAGCAGCAAAATTGGGAAAAAAGGGATGTTCTAATTTCATTTTGACCTTTATAATAGCTATTTTGTGAATACTTTTGTTTGAGGGGGTATTAGCATGAATCAACGTCCACTTATATCCATATCCCGACAACATAAGTAAAATGGAGTTATACCTACATGATAATTTCCGGTAACATTCCAGTCATTGGAAATAAATCTTTCCGAATCATCCTTTTGTGTGTTATTCGCAGTGTCGGCTCGTGAAGGACGCCATTGAGGCCCCTCCAGCATTTATCACAGTATACAAATTTTCAGAGCAAAACACCATATTTTATTTCCGTTCAGTTTCTTTCCTTTAACTCATTTTCCTGGTTCATCTCCTGCATAGGGTTTCAATAGCACGAAAAGTAAAAAGGAGGAAAAGGAAAGCAAAAAAATCTTCAGCAGCACTATTTTTTTCTACGCCCTCCCACTTTAAAAACCCACGAGCCGCCACTGGTTATTCCACATGGCTATTTTTGATTTGATTAAACTAATCGTAAATGACTCCATAAAATAAGTAATTGACCTCGTAATTAAATAATCGTGTAGTTGTTAATCGTTTTGGTAAAGATTTTCTTTAGTTTGGTGAAAAATTTAATATCGATGCATGGTTTACCGCAGTTGTTGAACTAGCCAAGCAAAAAAATCAGTTATATACGATCTGACGATTTAACCACCGAAATCGAAGCCATAATCCTTTAAAGTGGACCCCTTTAGCAAGATCTTTTAAATATGCCCGTCTGGGTTAAATCTGCCAGAATAAACTACTTTGTAAGAGTGCGAAGTTCAATTTTATAAATTGTATAAAATAATGTTAACACTTGTTTGCTTTTTTCGATCTAAACGCACTCCTCTGAAACATTGCAGCACGTCATGCGACAAACCATACTTGACAAATATTATAACTTGGTTATAATTGCGGCATATCTGTGTGAAGCCGAGAACTTTTTGAACGATTCTCGTAGATATTACCTTATATGTTTGGGATGGAAATTCGTTGATTCCCCTGGTATGTAGATTCGATATCTGACATAACGATTGGGAAAATTTGAAAAATATCGTGATAAAAGAGAAATTCTCAAAAGATTTATCGGCGAGCGAAACACAACGATATCTGAGAATCGGTAGAACTCGTGCACCGAGCTTCGACCACTTCGTTAAATTGCATTTTTATCAAAACAAATATCAAGTTCCGCATATATATCATCTTCGGCGTCCGACATTGTTCAACCCGGACATTAAAAGGGACATCTTGCGGCAAGTACAGTAATTAAGGGCAATTACCAACGTAACTGTGCTTGGATAATTACTAATTACGATCTGTTGCAAAGATGGACTTACAAATACACTGATATCAAACAATAATAGGCACTTATTATGGTCGCTCGAAATGCCCTGGGTCGTTCATTACGGTGGAGTTTTACGAATGCCAACGGGAGTGAATGCTTCACACAAAAACGTTGTCCGGTACATATAAGTGCTAATTGTAAAGGCTGCTTACAATCCGACATTGCGATTTGATACTATTACATCAAATTTTATTAAACAACCACATATTACATTACATACATTATAATTTCTCAGAAACATTATAAAAAACATTAGAACAAGAAATGTTAACTCAGATAGATGTATATATATATATATATATATATATATATATATATATATATATATATATATATATATATATATATATATATATATATATATATATATATATAGTATATAAATAATATATTAAAATCTCGATGTTTCGGTTGCCACTTTGAAGCTATTACCAAGAGACTCTAGTTGATTTGCCGCGAGGCCTTAATCTGCCTACTCCCTATGATTCACAACTAGAAAAAAGCTTAAAAAGCAACTTTTTTGGTATGTGTGTTCCTAAATCATTCCGGGTGTCAGTCTGTTCGTTCTGTGTCACGACGTTTTGCCAAAATTTCATTTGGCATTTCCAAGTGTTATTCCCTTCGAGTGAAAAGTCTAACTGACGTGCACAAGCCATTGCGCTCGCTCTTATGTATGGTAGCAGGATCTTCGGTGCATTTGGTTCTTGATCTTTTGTCGTTCTTCGAGTTTGGGTTTCCTGACGGCCTTCCGTAAAAGGAATCACTGATAGAATAGGCAGATTACTAAGAAAACATAAGATCAGAACAGTCTATAAGCCGCACAAAATTGTCGCAAACATCTTAAAAAAACCCAATGACAAAGTCAGACTGGAATATCATGGGGTATATAGCATATTCTGTTCCGAGTGCAACAGAACATATATAGGACAAACAGACGGATCTCAGCCAGAATACAGGAACATCAAAACAACTTAAAAAACAAATAAACCATTTCCGCTTCGCACCCTCTACAAACAGGACATAAAATCAATTTTGAAGAGAAGGGAACAATCAGAGAAGCCCTTGAAATAGAAGAAACGGGTGAACTAACTAACTGAAATAATAAACACACCATCAATAAACGGACGCCCGTCAGCGGTGCTGATCGCCGCGAACAGCGAGGAACTACCCCGATAATATCTGGACAGTCACCGGCCGCCTATAAAAGCGAGCGCAACGACTTGTGTATGCCAGTTGAACTCTTCACTCGCAGTGAACATTTGAAAATGCCAAATGAGATTTTGGCGAAACGTCGGGACTCTTCTCAGAACGAACGAATTGACAACGGGAATGATTTTGAAAAATTATTTGTAATCGGTGAAAATATTAGATCTATCATGTTAAGGATCCGCTAATAGAAACAAGCTATCAACAGCTTGTTTAAAATGAGAAGAAAATTTCCTATATGACAATGACCAAACCTAACCTAACCTATGAATTATCTAGACTTGGCTCTATCGGATGACCACCTTTTCCGCTCGATGGTGGAAATTATTTGGAATACTTAAGGGAAAAGCTATATTAAATATATAAAAAAATTCAAAATAATTGAATCAAAACACTGTTCTTACCTTGTTCAGCATTAGTCCATTGGGTTAGTATTGCCAGAAAAGGCAATGTGCGCAGCACGAATCCCATTTTGATACAGAGTCAGCCCGTTTCTTCGGGCCGAATGTTGGAACAACTACTTCATTCTGCAAAAGAAAATAATTTGCTTAGTTTCTGTTTATCGTCATATGAAATACCCAGTTTTTTTTCACCGTTTATATTATTGGAGCAAACGAAATGTGCTTGTATGTGAAAAATCAAATAAAATATTTAAATATATTGTTTTATAATTTAATAAAAAAATTATGTGTTCATTTGAATATTTGTTATAAATATACTCTAGAAAAAAAATATGATCATAGTACAAGATAATTCAAAAATGGTAGCATATACCACTAGAGATATATGCTGCTATATTCCTGCCTTTTGGAATACATCTGCTATAACACTACACACCCGAATTACTAGATCCATCAGGAACTTTCTTGGTTCAAGATGGCATTAATGAAATGGTTTCTATAATCGAGAGAAAAGGAAAATATCACACAGTGCCACATTTGGTGAATACGGTGCTCTAATACTTAGTTGGCGATGACTCAGTATAAGATCCTTAATTTTCGGAATATTTTCTTCATTGGTTGATGATGAAAGTTTTCCTGATCGAGATTCATCATCTATCTACTCCTCTGTCATTATTAAACTCCTACTGTACCACTTGTAAACATTGTTTTACAGAGTTTTATTGATATAATGCTTTCTTAACTTTTTTAATGTATTGACATAAGAAATCTTTTTTCTTTTTTGCTCGATAAATGCATTTTTTTAAACAGTCGAGAATTTTTTGTGACGTCTATGTCAACGTCTAACCTATGTAATGTCTGTTAAACAACTATATATAGAAAAATTGGTATACATATATATACATATATATATATATATATATATATATATATATATATATATATATATATATATATATATATATATATATATATATATATATATATATATATATATATATATATATATATATATGCTCAAGAGATACCGTATTGGGGCCGTGGAGAAATCCGTACTTTCCGTATATTTCATCCGCACTATCACGTACTTTTGCTCATCTCAAATCAGCCGTCCCTATCACGTTAAGACAAGTATCTCCCAGGACCAGGTTTCTGGCCTCACAGCCGCCGTCAGCTGGGCTTGAGTCTAACGCAAACCTAACGCTGATTTGAAATGAGC
Source organism: Cosmopolites sordidus (assembly GCA_031761425.1). Classification (NCBI taxonomy): domain Eukaryota; kingdom Metazoa; phylum Arthropoda; class Insecta; order Coleoptera; family Curculionidae; genus Cosmopolites; species Cosmopolites sordidus. Next base: position 2,063,130 of record JARFXV010000063.1, on the reverse strand, counting down.
AGAGGTACTTGAAAATACGGATGAAAGATTTCTGTTATTCAAATATCTCTCTCCACGTCCCCACTGCGCTATCTCTTGAATATACCTGATACCTCTATCCAAGGTCGTGGGAAGAATTTATCGCGTAATACCGACTGCTGCGCACATTCACCATAGGATGGCGCCAGTCATATAGATGGACCCGCCATCAATATGACCGGTTGACTTGGTCTGGCTCTGTTCGTTTCTATCCAGCTGTCTCTTTGTTTAGACTCGAGCCCAGGTGACGATGGCTGTATGGTCAGAAACTGGTTCTGTTATTCAAATAACTCCATCCACGGCCCCACTACGCTATCTCTTGAGCATACCAGATACCTACATCCAAGGTTGTGGGAAGAATGCATCACGTAGTCCGACTCCTGCGAACATTCACAGTAGGACGGTGCGAGTTTCATTGAGATTGCGACCCGCTATCAGTATGGCCGGTTGTCTTGGTCTGGCTCTGTTCGTTTCTATCCAGCTGTCTCTTTGCTTAGACTCGAGCCCAGCTGACGATGGCTATGAGGCCAGAAACCGGTCCTGGAAGAGACTTGTCTCGACGTGATGGCGACGGCTGATTTGAAATGAGCAGACGTTCGTGGAAGTACGGCTGAAAGATTTCTGTTATTTAAATATCTCTATCCACGGCCCCACTACGCTATCTCTTGAGCATACCTGATACCTACATCCAAGGTTGTGGGAAGAATGCATCGCGTAGATCCAACTGCTGCGAACATTTACGGTAGGATGGTGCGAGTTTCATTGAGAATGCGACCCGCCATCAATATGGCCGGTTGACTTGGTCTGGCTCTGTTCGTTTCTACCCAGCTGTGTCTTAGCGTTAAACTCGAGCCCAACTGACGACGGATATGATACCAGAAACCGAGATACTTGTCTCGATATGATGGTGACGGTTGATTTGAAATGTGCAGAGGTACGTGGAAGTACGGATGAATTATTTCTGTTATATATATATATATATATATATATATATATATATATATATATATATATATATATATATATATATATATATATAGATTTAATAAACGTATACAGGAGGAAATAAGTTTAGAATGTTTTGAATGATTAATTATCCTTTAATTATAATAAATTTTCAAATTGAACTCTTAAAATATTCTATTTAAAAATTAGATACATTTGATACATTATACTTTAATATACATATCTTTAGGATAGTTTAAGAATAGCAGCGCCGGTTCAAAGACGAGTCTTCAAATTAATATAAACGAGATCCAGGCTTAATTAAATCTGATAAAGTCTTGTACAATTTGCATCCCATAGTTAAAGGAATCTACGTCAAGATACTGTTGTGAATAACATAGTAAAAAACGTCATTCCCGGGCGAATCGCGATCTACTTAAGTCCCGTAAAGGTACTTAGCTCCAACTCGAGCTAAAGAAACTTCTAATTTAATGAAACCCTCTTTCTCTTTTCGAAAAACAGACAGAGTAGTTTCAAGTCGCGTTGAGGACTAATTTTCAGTGAGACCGAGAGAGAGAGGGAGAGAGCAATAGGGAGGTTTCGACGGCAAAGAGATTTTAATCCTTGATAGCTCTCATATGTACGTGGAGCCTGCCGGAATTTGGGTCCTCCTGAAAAATTTTTGACCCTCATCAAAGAAATTTCGCTTGGCGCACATCAACTCCGCTATGCAACCCCAGCAAATTTTTAATCGCGACCGAGCTTGCGGAGTGCACTTCAGATTTCGACACGACTTCTTGATGGATATACGTCGACCATAACTACGACCTACCCCAACTTCGTCACGTGACAAAAACGAAGAAAAAACAACAGGACGGTCTCTTTTGTGATGCCGCCAGTTCCGGTTATTGTTTTAAGTATCCAAAACGTGAAGGGGAATTCTTGAGGGGCATTTGAATTTCAAACAGAAACTATACCTAAAGGAAGTAACATAAAAAAGTGTTTTACTTGGTAATTATTTTGCTACGGCTTTGCATTTTAAATATAAAATTTAATAAGTTATCAACTGGTGTTTATATGATTTTCTTAAACATTGGATAGTAATGTGTAGATGAAATAATAATATGTAAAGAGTCTTTCAAATTGAGCGTTTTTTTTAGTTATTAAATAATACACAGAATTTGCGTTGATTAAAAAAATATATTGATAATTGAAGCACAGTGTATGACATTTAAACACGAAAGGCAATATGCGCCAAATGACCATCTCTTACTGCACCACAGACGTCCACTCTTTTGTCATAACCCATCTGAAAAGATGATTTTTTGAGAAAAATGATCTGTTGGTTCTTTGATGCAATTAACAAATGCACGACGTTTTGAATGATCCAGTGGCTTCAGTTCCTGTATTATTTAAACCTTATATGCCTTCAGAACTAAATTATTTTATAAAATACGCCATGTTGTGGATTCACTGAGTCCAAATTGTTATGAATGTCTGAAACTAATGGATATTTCTGAGTCTTCAGCAACACTTTTACGTACCAAATCAATATGCTCTTGTGAACGACCACTACGACTATATACTGCGCTTCTTGCATCTTCCACCGAACCAGTTTCTTGAAATGGTTGAGCAATTCGATTGATAGTGTTTTCAGATGGACTATTGTGAAATATAATTTTTCTTAAAACATTTTTCACTGAACGCCCATTTTCATCAAATAATTCAACAATTTTAACGATTTGTTGTATTGTGTACGATTCCATTTTTATAAATGCCATACAATACACTTCTGAAATAAGGCTAGAGCTAGGCAAATTCACAACGCCATTTGTGTCTTATTCAAGAATTAAAAAACCATTCAATTTAAAAGACCCGTTAGTTTCATGTTAATTTCTGTTATTTTTCTAAGATTCGAAGTATGTGCGGTAGATTCGAGGTGTGATCTGAGGTGGTGATTCGAGGTGTTTTCAGTATGAGTTTAAACTTCCTGGTGGTCACAAGTAATTCTTTTCATGAACCGGATTTTTCTATGATTCTGAAAATGATTGACAAGAATTTTGAGCAATGGTTCGTTATTAAGTTTGTTTCAGACTTAGGCACAGTGCGACAGAAACTTTTGCTAAACTTCAATAGGCCTATAGAAACAATGTTTTGTCAAAGGCCCAGGTTTTCAGGTGGTTTAAGCTATTTTTAGAAGGCCGAGACTCGATTGAAGACTAACCTCATAGTGGAAGGCCTACTTGCTTGCCACTGCAAGAAGTGGTGGAAATGTTCACAGACTCGGTGTTTTGATGGTCGGTTGACGATGCGTATGATCAAGGACGAGTTAAATTTGACTCATAAAACCAGTGAATCGAGGACAAAGAAAGTCTGCGTGACAATGTTTCCAAAGAACTTATCGCAGAACCAAAGTTCGCAAGGAAAAGAGGGGGGAAACTGTCTGGGATGTCTTACTTTTTGGGATGAAATGAAAATGACCCTATTTTTCTAGAACGTGTTATTACTACAAACGGGCCAGCGAACAGATATAGCAATATCGATGTAACAGAAGGTACGGTAATAAAACCAGTAAAAAAACGGCTCTCCTTAATAAGTCACTACCTCACGAAGATCAAAAACACGGTCGAAAACCGATCATCTGTGACCAGAAAGTACATGTAAAGTAATTTTTTTGGGTCCGTTCCCAATTTTATTATAATATCTGTTCGCTGGCCCGAGCGTAGTGACGAGTTTTGAATATTTGAGTGCGACTCTGAGAAAATGCGCCACAGCAAGGCATTGTACACTTCAAGCTCACCACGGCTAAAAAAGTCAGAAAGAGCAAATCAAGAATCAAAAGAATGTTGATTTGCTTTTTTGTTAGTGAGGAAATCATCCATAAGGAATATGTGACTCAAGGCCAAACGGTAAACCAGAATTAAATCGAGAAAAAGACGCAAAAGAGTCATTTGTGTGAAACCGAACATTAAGAACACCTGGGTGCTGCATCACGACAATGCGCTTTCGCAGTGTACGACACTGTATCCGCCCATTCGCAGATGCATCAGCAAATTTGGGCTACAAATTGTCGCTGCGTCTACCCTATCTCCGAACTTAGCTCCCCTCGACTTTGTTTTCTTTCCAAATATGAAGAAATGGCTGGCTGGAAGGAAATTCACATGAAATGAACAGATCAACGTCGTAACAGAGGACTACTTTGTAAAGCTTGACCAGTAGTAGTTTTTGGAAGGTATAAAAAAGTTGAAGAATCGTCGGGCGAATTGTATCCAGTTAAAAGGAGACTACGTTGAAAATTTAATCGATTTTCGAAAAAAAAAAACAGTATTTCATTTTAAAAGAATCTCATTTTTTAATCTGCCTTCCCACAAGGACTTTTTGCCAATTTGACGCAACGATAGTTAGTTTTATCATAAGATTGCTTCAACAGATTTGCTGAATCTAATTATAAAGAGAGCAATAACTCTTTCTCCAGGGTAAACACTCTATAGGACCAGTAAATAAAAGTATAATAACAAAAATTTTTCTTTCAGAAGTAATTTAGTATATATTTGACATTTCAATTTTTTGTGAAGCATTTTAACAAACTTTTGACATTATCATTTTTACTACAACAAACCAGAATTATTAATTATTAATTTTAATTAATCGAAATAAAAATCATTACAATTAGTACACTTTTGCCAACAAGAAACAAGTTTATTTATACCGGTTGAGCAAAATTCCGGAGTAGCGGAGTCGACGAAGTCGTTGAAGATAGTTTTTGAAACCTCTTGATTTTTAAAGCATTTCTAGCGCAGGAAGTTGTTGAGATGTTTGAAAAAGTGGTAGTCGGTAGGTGAGGTTGTCAGAGTATGGCGGATGGTCGAGAGTTTCGTAGCCCAACTAATGTAGCTTTTGTGATCATTGAGACTTGTGGCCGAGCGTTGTCATGGAGGAGAATTCATCTCTTTCTATTGACCAATACCAGGTACATGCGCCGCGGTTTTTGGTGCATTTCATTTATTTGCTGGCAGTACTTCCTCGCTGTAATGATTTCGCCTGGGTTTAGGAAGGTGTGATGAATCAGACCAGCTGCAGACCACCAAACAGTCACCATAATCCTATTTTGATGCGTTGCGGGGAAGAGTTGTGGGGCTTCGTCGCAGTCCAACCAGTGAGCCGATTATCGCCGATTGTTATAAAGAATCCACTTTTTCTCGCACATCAAAATCCGTTCGAAAAACGGATCGTTTTTATAGTACAAAAGAAAGGCCGACACAACTTCAAAACGGCGATTTTTTAATTTTCATTCAATTCGTACGGCACCCATTTAACGAGCTTTACTGACTATCCAATCTCCTGCATATAGTTAGAAATTGTCACATGCTTTACGCCTAATTCAGATGGAATCTCCCGAACAGTTGTACGCGGATTAGCTTCGACTAAGGTCCTCAATTAATATTTGTCAATATCCGATGGCCAACTTCAAGCCTCTCATCACCGCAACGAATTTTCTTAAACCACCATTGCGCAGTACGTTTATTAGTGGTTTTTGGATCAACCACATCGTTGATATCGTGAGCTATTTCGGTAGCTTTTCGGCTTAGTTTGAACTGAAACAAGAAAATTGTGCGAATTTATGCTTTTTGTACTTGTCGCATTTAACGTTCTGAAAAAATTGGCCAAATTATTTTGTAACAAAGCTAATTCCGCAGTTAGAAAGAGCCAAAAACGCATTTCAAAACGATACATAAAATCAAAGCAATTTAATACAAATTGATTTGAAAACACAGCTTTTAAAATTAAAATAAAAATAGCAATAACTTTCTTAACCACCTAACTTTCTTAATAACCTATTAACAACCTAATAAATAACTGTTGCTCAATTATCGCATAATAAAAATAATAAAGATAAATTTATAAAAAGATTTCTAAAAAATTTAAAAAAATTCCTTCCTGAAAGACCCTACAAAAACTGATCACTTGTGGGGAAGTTTAATGTAAAATAACAAAAAACAGTAATGACATTCGTGTAACCAGAAAATTCTTATATTCAAACCAACCGTTTCCTCATTAAAATTTTTATTATATTAAAAAAAAACATCTAAAGGCATGTCTTAGAAACATAAAATTTATCACGGGAAACCGATAAAGACTTAACTTCTTTTTGCCTTCTTGTTTCTTTTTATATAAAATTTTATACGAATTTAAATCGTTTTCGCTAGAGGATAAACACCATAATATTCTGCTCATTACAGTTGCAATACTAAATCTCAATAGGATCATTACGAGATAATAGTTTTTAAAGCACCTTTTTACTGGTACCGCGGGGTTGTAAAATCCAATGCATATTTATTAATTTCTTAAACGGTGATATAAAGAAAATTGCATTTACGGAACTTGTATACCTTTGCATTAGACGACAAAGAAAATATAAGAAAAATGAAGAAAAAGCACTAGCTTAGATCAGTTTACTTTAATGGCATTTTTGGTGAAAAGAAACAACGAAAAATTTAGTAATTTAATCATAATGCTATTTTACTTAGTAAAAACCATTTAAGATGCTGTTTAAAAATAATTTGCGGCTTTCGAATTGAATATTTAGAATGTGATATTATAGATCGTACATAATAGCGTTTGAACCGAATCTTAACCGTCTCTTCCACGTCGTAAAACATAAAGGTTGTTTAACAACTCATCGGAAAACCGCGATGGAACAATATCAACTTCTGGGCAAAACTAAAAACCCTTTACTTAGTAGTTCAAAATAAGTCCAATACCACGAAGAAAAATGATTTGAGTTTATTGGAATGTTTGTCTTTTAATAGTGATCATCCACTATATTTTCCAGATTGAGTTTCTTGTAGCTTCCCTTCATCCCTTGCCAGTATACTGGTTGTTTCCTCAGAGCGGCACTAACATGAATCAGTTCCTGCTGCTAGAGGCCAGCAGTGACCGTTTGACCTGATTGGAGCAATTCATAAAGTACGACGCGCAGTTAATCTCATCTTATACCAGATATGAAAATATGAAACCGGAATTTTTATATCGAAAATACACTTTTATTGTATGAAAATAATAAAAATAGTTTATTCAAAGTATTGTCCATCCCTAGCTATACATTTTTTCCACCTATCTGACAATTTGTGGATACCACGCCAAAAAAATAGTTGCTCTTTTGAGGCAAACCAGTCATCGAGCCATTTTTGAACATTTTCGTCGTGTACTGCTCAGCAAGTGCGTGTTCCATCGATGCAATTAAGTAGTAATCGGACGAAGCCAAGTCTGGTGAGTAAGCCACATGCGACAGTATTTCCCATCTAAACGCCTCAAACGTTTCCTTGACCAGTTTTGCTATGTGTGATGGCACATTATTGTGAAGCAAAATCACTTTGTGTTGCCTTTTTTGATATTCTGGTCGTTTTTCACGCAAGGCTTGATAAAAATCGATCATTTGTTGTTGGTAGCGTTCAGTATTAACGGTTTCGACAGCTTTTAGCAATTCATAATAGATATACACCCTTCTGATCCCACCAAACCAGAGCATTATCTTCCGTCCATTGCGATTTGGCCTTTCAGTCGATATTGATGGTTCGCCTGGAGTTGCCCATGATCTTTTATGCTTAGGATTCTCAATATATATCCACGTTTCATCGCCAGTCACAATTCGATAGAGAAATGACTTTCTTTTGTATCTAGCGCATAGGGAACCCTTTTTCCCATCTTTTGGATATTTCCCATAGTTTTCAAACGTATAGAGACGGCTTCTCGTTTCACATTTAATTGATCAGTGAGTTGTTGTTGTGTTTGAGCGTCATCCTTATCCAACAATGCTTGCAATTCGTTATCTTCACACTTTTTCAGTGATCTTCAACGTTCTTCATTTCGCACGTCAAAATCCCCATTTTTGTTTTTTTAACCATTCAAAGCACTGTGATTTACCAAGAGCATGCTCACCGTAAACTTCGACAAACATTCGATGTTGTATGGAACTTGCATTGTTGTAAGTTGAAAATTTTTGTCAGATATCAACAAGGAAATGGCGCCAATGGAGTGGTTTGACGGTAGCTACATTGACAGTTCGGGTCATCTATCGGCAAATTCCGGTGTCATATTTACATACCTGGCATGGATATCAATACTGGCATGGATATTTGGTTTGGTTTGCTGCTACTGGTGCTACTGGTTAATGCTCATCAGGATTATCTCAAATTTGTTTTTCGTCTTTTTGGATTATCGCAAAGAATCCGTTTTTCATTGCAAGGCACAATTCTATGCAGGAAGTTCTTTATCTTGAATTTAAAGAGCAATGACACAACAGACATCTACCCTTATTCTCAGCTGTGATTTCATATGGGACCCAACGACTCTCTATTTAAATTTTTCTTAACTTGTGTAAACTTTTAGAAATGGTTTGCGATGTCAAAAAAAAAACAAAATGAAACAAAAGGAACTGACACTTTATTAGTATTATGTACATTTGTATGTATATGAACAAAAGTTATGCGATCAATACATAAACATATCTTTTTAACTAGTTTGTGAAATTGTTAAAAAACGTCACGTTATAATGGAAAAATTAGACATTTTTGTGAATAAAGGCAGATAACCTGGTAAATAATACATATAAAAAAGAAAAAATACAGAAAATACAAAGAAATAATAAAAACCCCAAAAAAATTAATATAACGAAGGCAAACTATAGAAAAACTATATTTAAAAAATATATCATATTAAAAAATTGTTTAAATTTACAAGTTGATAACACATCGGTCAATAAGTCACCGGTCTGACAAATAGAAAACACTTATTTTTAAAATAGCGACTTTATCATCAATATATTCTCATTGAAGAGCAATGCAATCATTCCAATGCTTTTTTAACATTTCTAAACATTTTTTATAGAACGATTTCTCGTTCTTCCTTCAGTTTTTACAATTACCTCTTGAAAGCAATTACCTTGAGATCTGAGATCAGGAAATAGTCGCTAGGGGCCAGATCTGAAGAACACGCTAGATGAGGAAGCAATTCGAAATGCAATTCATGTAATTTAGCCATCGTGCATTGTCTTGATGAAACTACTTTTTTTGTTCATTTGAAGCCTTTTTTGCGATCTGGTCCTTCAAACGCACCAATAACCTAATATTTGTTATATGTGTAATTTGTACATATGCTATCGATGGATTTACATTTTTCGAGTTAGTTGATGAACAATATCCCATGCGCATCCCAAAATACAGAAGCCATAACCTTGCCTGCCGATGGTTGTGACTTTGGTCGCTTTGGATAATTTTCACCAGCTGCTATCCACTCAGCTAACTACCGATTTGATGTCGGAGTGTAGTGATAGATCCATATTTCATCTATTGTTATATGTCGTATAAAAAAATCCCTTTTATTTCGCTTAAACAGCTCCAAACTTTGCTCAGAATAATAAATTCGTTGTTGTTTTTGGTCCGCTGTGAACAAACGTGGCACCCATTTCGATAGCAATTTTCGCATTCCCAAATGTTCATGCAAAATGGAATAAACATTTCCTTCCGATATATTCATGATATTAGCTATCTCCTGCAGCTTTACTTTACGGTTTTGCGAAATAATTTTGTGAATTTTTCTGATGTCTGGAGTAATCACCTCAATTGAGTGTCCAGAGCGTGCAGCATCATGGGTGCTTATACGACCATGTTTTAATTCAACATACCAATTAATTATGGTTGATTTTACTGGGGCAGAGTCCGGGAAATGTTTATCAAACCACTGTTTTGCTTCAACGGTATTTTTCTTCATCAAAAAGCAATGCTTAATCAACACACGAAATTATTTTTTTTTTGCTTTGAAAATAACAAAAGTAGCCTCACTTAAAGCACAACAACTCAGAAACTAGTAGACAGATTGTCATGAAATTTTGACATATGACATTTGAAGGTTAGCACAATCGACCACTGGTAAGGATTTTTCGTAAGTGACAATATCTATCTGTCACTACCGGAGACTTATTGACCGATGTGTTATGCTTACCATATTGATTACCATCTATTACCATAATTTGTATATAATTCCATGAGCGTTAATGTCTTCAAACATGAAACTTCTATGATTTAATTTTATAATATTTTTTCTAGTTATTTTTCACGAAATAAGCTTGCAAATTAAGCACATTGTTAATAAAAAAGGCACAAATAATATAACATAACATGCATGAAATTGCAAAGAGACCAAAGCAAACGTATTTCCTACAATGCAAGTTTTTCTTGAGCCATAAACAATTTTTAACGCCGACTGTTTTGACACATTTTAGTTTCTGAAAATTTATGGCCGGCACAAAAGCCTTTATCAACAACGAGCCTTAGTTCCACTCAGTCTGGATAAGGTCGCGCAAATATGGCAGCTATGAATCGTTTCGATTTAGAATATCCTTATCGGTAACTGGAATTTCCTCTTTAAAACTCGAGCGAAGAAAAAAAAACGACGACCAGAATATATTTCCATGCGTTTAAGAATTAAATATACACATTTCTTTTGCCGAGCATTATAATCCGCAAGCCCTACGTAAACTCGAGGAAAGCAGCAGTGAAGCGCTGACGGTCGTGACCGTCATATAAGTGACACAGTCTATCGTTTACTGTTTTTTCGACGGGTGGGAGTGAGATAGACGATGATATTTACGGTGATGTTGTCGTATATAAAGCCGTATTGGGTCGGCGACGGTGTCGAGCCGCGCTTTGTCTTAAATTTCCAACCAGCACCTGCCCCAACATTTTTCATTCTTCACAAATCGATTTAATTACTGAAAACTTTGTCGCGTTCGACGATGGCGGCAATAGTGAATATATAAAATTAAATTTTGCATCAACAGTTAAAAAGAATATATCAATACTCGTTTTACATAATTTGAGAAAGTCTCATATTGTGTCTCTAGACAAATGTCTAGAGAAAAAAGTAGTAGCAAACTTCACTATTGTAATACGAATAGGATGCAGATTCTAGAGCAGTAAATCGTCAACAAAGAATGTTGTCCAGGGATATGGGACGTTCGAGAAGGAATGGGGACTAGAAAAGATCAGAGTTTTGGAATAATTTTTAGACGTTTCACCACGATAATGCGTTGTCGATCCCATTGATTCTTGGAGGCAAATTTTTAACCACAAACTCAACAAATAACATCGACAAAACACTGTATTCTACAGATAGGACTTCGTGTTATTTCTGTTGTTCCTCAAACTCAAATTATCACTTCATGGAAGAAGAGGCTTTGATTTTTTAAAGCTATAAAACAAAATTCGCAGAAGCAGCTGAGGGTCATATTACTGAAAAATGCCTATAAAAATGTCTCGATGGCTGGTTATGAGATATGATGAGATAATAGATAGATACGAGGGTTGCTATTGCTGTATCAATAAATAAAAACAAATATTTATAGTTGAAAATGGTTTTATTGTTTTTCAAAATATTCTTCGTGATAATCGATACACTTTTATATACTTTTGAACCAGTTTTCATAGCATTTTTTCCATTCCGATTGAGGTATTTCCAAAATATAATTTTGAACGTATCAACCGCATCGAAAGTCGTTTGACCACGTAGTTTATTCTTCACGGACGGGAACAAAAAGAAATCATTGTCATACTGAACAATGATCCTGCGTTGATGGTTGTTTTTTTTATTTCTTCAAAGACTCCTGGCAAGCAAATAGTTGCATACCATTCAGAATTGACCGTTCTACGATTCTCTAGTGGTACTGCGGATACATGCTCATTGATCCCAAAAAAAAAGCGACTATCTGCTTCGAAGGGCTTCTTGCGCGAACAACTTTTGTTGGGTTTGGCTCATTTTGAAAGACCCATGCAGTCGACTGCTGTTTACTTTCGGGCTCATATGCATAGATCTAATGTCCGACACATGTGTAGATGTTATACACGGCTTTTGACGCCCTACGATTGTATTTTTTGAGCATTTCTTTGCATCAATCGACACGAGTCTTTTTTTGGACGATTGTAAATTATGTGGAATCCAACGTGCACAAATCTTTTCACGGTTTCATGCAAAATCTGAGTATGTATACAGTCAATAATGTTAAAATTTACGATGCTTATGTCAGATGGCGCCTAGCAACACCATTATTGCCAATTCCGGATACATAAATAGCAACCCTCGTATGCTGAGAACAATGCTTAAAGGAAGGACTAGGTGTATAAAAAAATCCAGTTTTCCAAAAGACCAAATCATTAGCCCTTGACAGTGTAAAGTCTTCGAACTTATTTCTCAATATAAAAAATTTATTACTGAAAATATGAGATAATATAGAAGATTAATTCTTCTGTTGAAACCTTTGGTATGAAATACTAAACTCGAAGAGATTTAACCACTAAACACTAAATCCGTATTAAGTTGTGCAGCTAATGAGTACTCACTTTTTTGGATTAAAATAGTATCCAATTAATCTCTTCGAAAATTCATAATAAATGGTAAGAAGTTTGCAATTATAAATGCAATGTTTTTACAATTATAAATTTAAAAATTATAAATTTTGAATTATCCTCTGATGATGCTAACATGATTAGTGAAATATTTTCTAATAGTGTGTTAATAGAAAATTATAAAAATAAGAAAATGGTACAACATTTATTAAACTACAAACCCTTTAAGACGACATATAATGCACTGAAGATCCTTCTGCAATGCCTATCACCTCAATAAATATGCAACACGTACTAACATATAAGTGCATGGCACTCAATGCAATCATAGTTGATGATTGATAAGTAGAGATACAGTTGATGCACTTCTATTCTTCCTTACTACTGACGGTTGTATATCCAACTCATAAAATTTTATATTTTATAGTTTGCCTATTTTTCTGATATTGCATCAGGTTATTTTGTCCAGTCGACTGCATTCTTTGAAGGAGATAAAATACGAGGGTTGCTATTTATGTATCCGGAATTGGCCACAATGGTGTTGCTTGGCGACATCTGACATATGCATCGTAAAGTGTGACATTGTTGACTGTATAAGTACTCAAACGTTTTGACATACGGATGCTATTTGTGCTGTTTAGTGACTTGAAAGTTTTATCTCAGTCAAAAAATGGAATTAACTCATGAGAATTTTCGTGAGATGATTAACTACGACTTTAGACGTGGATTTTCTCAACAACAGTGTATAGATCAACTCGCTTCGACTTTTGGTGATAAAGCACCATCCAAAAACAATGTATATCACAGATTTAGTGACTTGATTTAGTGACCAATAGTTGGCGTCATTCCCCCACGGACAAATTTAAAGGTGGTCCAAAATCGGTTGGTGTACCAGAAAATATTGATACGGTGCGCGAACTGATAAAGCAAGATCATGCGAATACATTGCGATTGAGGCATCCTTGGCATTACTACGGCAAACATAAAAATGATTTTACATGAACGTGTACCGTGAAAACGTTTGTGCGCGTTGGATTCTGCATAATTTGAAAAAGTTTATTGGTACAAAGAAATCTCAAAAAACATAATCGGGGTGCTTCAAAAGTCGTGTACAACATCTACACTGGTGACGAATTTTGGATCTGTGCGTATGACCCCAAAAGGAAACAGCAGTCGATTGTATGGGTCTTTCAAAACGAGCCAACCTCAACAAAAGTTGTTCACGCAAGAAGCACTTGGAAGCAAGTGGTCGTCTGTTTTTTTTTTGATAGATGGGCATGTGGCTATAATGCCACTAAAAAATCGTAGAACGGTCAATTCTGAATGGTACATAACCATTTGTTTGCCAGAAGTTTTTAAAGAAATAAGAAAAAACAACCAGCGATGCAGGATCATTCTTCACCGTGACAACGCATCGGACCGAACACATCGGACTGAACAACTCAATATTTGACAGGTTAAAACATCGAATTGATGGGTCATCCTTATTTAATATTATACAGTTGATACATTCAAAATGAATGTTTTGGAGATACCTCAATCAGAATGAAAAAAGTGCTATAAAAATTGATTGAAACGTATGCAAAACTGTATCGATAATCGCGGAGAATATTTTGAAAAACACTAAAACCATTTTCAATGATAAATATTTGTTTTTATTATTTCGGATACATAAATAGTAACTCTCTTATATATAACTGAACAAAAAAAATGGGTTTTATTTAAAAAGTAAAGTAGTTTCATCATAGAGGTATGTAAAGTAATTAGTAATATATAATGAAATTATGCTATGCTGTTCATAGAAATGCGAATGGTATACAGTTTACATAAGACATGAAAAATTGACATAAAATGTATCAGATTTTGCTTTTGCACATACTTGAATCTACAAAATCAAAAGGAGTGCTGAGAAATCTGAAGACAAAGTAGATAAAATAAATGAATGGACTTTTTAGGACGCCCTCGTATTTCAAAATAATTTAACTACAAAGTGAAATATGACTTCAAAGAACTCCCAAAACTGTTACCTCGACCTCATTATTTCTTCGACAATCGTTCCGCGTCTCCCTCGGAACCCTTCAGATATTTGTTTTCGTAAATTCAAAGATCCGACAAAGGTCCATTGTGATATTCGATAACAAGTGGGTCCGCGCGGCATTTACATTACCACGTCTTCTATTTGTCACTTTTCGTTATTAAAAGAGCTGACGGTCTCATAAAGCCGCTCCCCTAATAAAAGATGTCAATTCCGCTGCCGTCGACAAGATCCCAGTTAGTTAACTAACGCAGCAAACAAAACCCTTTTTAATTCGACTTGGAACTTGGCCTTTATGGCGATTTCCGGACGATTCTTTTATCGACGCCCTTTGTCTTTCAAACATCCAGCCTGTACGCGACGGAAAATAGCTGGAAATGAAGCGTTGGACGAAGAAAAATGAAAAATCGACCGATTGACTGACTAATGGACCATTTTGCATTAGATAAACACTGTTAAAAATAATTTGGACAGATTTTTTTTGAAAAAAAAGCTTTTAAAAAATTAAAAATTTGTTAAGGTGTAAGATTTAGAAAGCCTCAGAAGTAATTGTTTGATTACCGTATGAATTTGCTGTATATAATACAGGCTGCTGCAAAAATAACGCATGTTTGAAATGTGCTGCAACGAGGAAGAGGCAGGTTGGCGACCATTATAAACCGGAGGTGACTGCACTCACTGACAACATGTTAAACACACCATATAAATATTAAAGAATATTAAAAAATTTCAATATTTTTAAGTTTTATTAGATGGTAACATCCATTACTGCAAATCTTGCCGAGATAAGTCGCATTGTTTTTCCAAACGCAATAACATAAGTGCACTCTCAATGCATGCCAAATCTCTCTAGGTTCCTTATCGAAATTACTAAAAATCCTTTTTTAAAACTATCCGAAACGTGTTCAAAAACCCCTTTTGCTTGAACAGAACGACACAAAGGAGTGCCATCTAACACGGTGCAATTTTCAAAAGTCCCGTCCTTTTTCGACTGTAAGAGCGAACATTAAAATTCACCGTAAAGCGGGTGCAAGAAAAGTAAAAAAAAAATTGGGAAAAATTTTTTTTAAAAAAAAACGCAAAAAATATTCGGGGGCAAAGACCTCGCAACGGCGTAGGCTCGAGAGGGAGTAATGCCTCATTAGCGGACTAGTTCCTGTTTTGTGCCTTTTTTGTCACCTAGATACTCTAAGACCTCAAGTTTAAATCGATGCCGAGCGCGCGGTAGCGACGCCCCGGAGTCGACGTCTTTTCAATAGGCGTCAGTCGGTGGGCTGAGCCAGTATTTTTGTTTTTTTTTCCTTCTTTCTGCTATGTCGTTTTTTTAATAGGGAATTGCAGGTGCATGTGCAATTTTAAATTTTGCTCGAATACTTCTCACTGAAAAAATAATTGTTAGAATTTAAAAAACACCTAAAGTAGAACAGTATTAGACCACATTCATATTTTTTTTATTAATTAAATTCAGTTTATGCCAGCACAAAATTGGAACTTTAATACGAATTTTAACTTTAAATCACTAATTTTTAAAATCCAGTAGGTAGGTATATCATTTTACATCGTTTAAGCACAAGGTTACCAGTGTTTCTTCTGAGAAGTCCAGACACTAAACTTTTAGGATGTATATTCAACCTCGGGAATGCTTAATCATAGTTTAATTTTCATATTTAATTTCATAATGATAGTTTTTAATTTCTTCTCTTACGCGCACTATACTGTGACGAAGAAGTTTGTTGGGAACGAACGACCAGGCATCTATAGTTAATTGTTAAATTGTATATTGAAAGCATTCCAGTAGGTCTATATCGAAATTGAAAGCTGTTCTCCAAAGTTGAACTCCATATATCCATTCGGATTTGAGCATGCCATCATTTTTACTATTGGAATCTTCGGGGCGAAACGCAAAGCTCGAAGAGACTTATCACTAAACACTAAATCGGAATAATAAAAATAGGTTAGGTTTTGATATTTGGAAACACCACCAGTTCGAGATACATTTCTAGCGATTCAAATCATAAGTTCCATAACAAAATGGTTGTTTTAAATTATATTTTTCTTTAAACAATATAGTTATAACAAAGAACTAAAATTGATTATGGAGGTGGCTAAAGTGTATGGATATGCCAAGAATATTGCAGATAGAGTTTGTAGATATAAGTTTAGAGGATTATTGAAAGAATCTTCAACTTTTGAAAAAAAACCAGAACAAAAACAAATACATGGTAATAGTGTGATAGGATTTTGAAAATTGTGAACATTAAGGTAGTCTACGAGCTCTATAATAAGTTAAGAGAAGTCCTGGGTAATCCAAAGGACAAAGCAGACCAATATAAAAATCGGAAATTTACGAAATTTGTTGTGTAAATTTTGATCGAAAGTATATTGGGCAAACTAAAAGATGCATAATAATCAGATATAAAATTGCCCGCATTAGATATAGGATAATGGATTAGGTACGTTTGTCATATAAACAGAACATAGTTTAGGTTTTGAATTAGACGGAGTCATCTCCTGACGATATTAACATGGTTAGCGAAACGCGCGTCGATAAGTTAAAAAAAACTTGATTTGGTGTTTGGTGGTAAATTCCTTCGAGTTTACTATGGTTTATAATTTCATCTCTTACACTCACTATGTTGAGCTAGTGACAAAAAAGTTGAGAACGAAACACGGGACACAGTTGGTTATAACACTTTAAACTGAAAGCATTCCTGTATGTTTTGACCGGAATTGAAGTATGTTCCCAACGTTGAAACTCATACGCGTGACTTTATAGATCAGCAGTTCCGACTTTCTTTCAATTAGGTAACAAAGGCAAACTAATCTGACAAAGTTATATTATCAAGCTACTTTCGTTTCATAAACATGTATGTTTCCCAGATTAGTTATAAATCTAAGAATATTTCAAAATATTTAACATCTTTCAGAAGAATAACTTGGTTGTTTTCTAAATGTAAATGTTGTATAGGCTGATTTACCAAATGCCTTTTTCAGACAACTTTGGAATATATTTGTATAATATTTTAAGACGGAATCACTCAAATTTAGAATAGAGAGACATGATGTTTCTCTGATTAGTTCATATTTTTAACATTTCGTCATAAGATATACCCAAATATTTCTGAGTAATACTGCAGAGCAATGGTTCCTTTAACAGCCATGAGAATTTGCAGCGAGATGTAAAATCGAAGCCACTTGTGCTTTTTAGCTAATTAACGGGCTTCAATTAGTCAAGATCAATTATGGAAGATATTTCATAAAATCACTGGTGGAAATTATTTTTATTGTACAAGATCAGACTATAACCACTATGATTTTATAAGCGAATAATTTTTATTAGATCATCAACTTAATTTTTGACCCATAGGTTTCATCCACTGCAGAACCTGTTAGAGTCAGAATTTTTGCCTACCGTGTAGCTCTTTTAATGAACCATCTTTGAGCTTCAAATCGAGGTATAATATAACCTAAAAATTATAGACGCAGTATCGTTCCAACAGCAACATTTGAGGCACATCCTTCTTTTTGCCTTTCAACTGAAAAAAAATTGCAGATGGTTTGCTGAGTTTTGAAACATAATTCTGTTTCGTACCGTACTTGTTTTAGCAATTGCGAATTTGGAATTTTGATGTAAATGATGTAGAACGCCTAAAAGGAAAAAAAGAGGAGGATAAAGAATTTGAATTATTGCTGACAAAAAATCCTCGGACAGCGACAGGGATTTTGGAACACCGCAAGCCATTTCTAAACGTTTACACAAGCCAGGGAACATTCAAAAAGAGAGTCGTTTAGTCACAGTATAAAATAAGAATGGACCTATGAACCCTATGACCCCTATGAACTCACAACCGAGAATAAGGATAGACGCTTTGATGTTGATGTATTACTTTTCCAGATTACCAGATTACCAGAACTACTTGCATAAGATTGTGGCCTGTAACGAAAAGTGAATATTCTATGATACTTTAAAGAGGAGAGAATTGTGGATTAAACTTGGTGAGCCATGAATCAATATCGCAAAACCAAATATCCAAATATTCAAAAAAAAAAAAATTTTGATATGTATATTGTGGTAATAGCTGGGCGTTATACATTATGAGTTGTTCCAATCTAGTCAAAAAATTAGTTCTGACTATTCTAAACATCAACTGATTCGTGTTAGTGACGCTCTAGGAAAAAGGACTTTATACTAGGAAAAGAAGCTATTTTGTTTCAGGACAAAGTACGGACACATATAGCAAAAATGAGCCTGGAAACGATCACTGATTTAGGCTAAGAGATATTATCCAACCCGGCGTATTTTCCAGACTTGGCCCTTTCGCATTTTCATCAGTCAATCTCTGCAACATCAACTGATTGATAGCCGTTTCGCATCCTTTGAGGAAGTCGAAAAAAGCCTCACATCAAAACCAGCAAGTTTTTTTCGATCTGGGATTCGACAGTGGCCCGAAAGATGGCGAAAATGTATATCGAAGATTAAGTTTATATAACATTTTTCATAAAGGTAGTGAGAAAGACCGATGATCTAACAAGTTGAGGACCTAACATATAAAATATTTCATTCAATATATCAATCAGCTGGGTGCTTTAAGAAAATCTATACAAATTATCGGTATCAATTCAAATGTGTCTCTTAAAGTTTATCCTAAACAATTCAGGATATCTCCTAGAAGACAAATCTGCTTTTACAGATTCATTTATAAAATTCAATTTAGTTGAACAAATAATATATCTTGCATCGTGTCTACGAGTCCGTTACTGTCCTTTACGATAAATTGTTCTGGCTTGAACGTTGCCCGGACGCAACACTTTGATCTAGAAAATCTGTGTGGACTCGTCACGATCCAAACGGCGACGACTCCCTATTTTTTCGGCATTCCGACGTTTTTTTCACTTTTTCCCCCATTTTCCTCCGGTTTGTAGTTTGCCGACCGAGCTTCTTGAAGTATATCCGACGCTTTTTGTACTTTGAGCCGTTTTACTTTTTTTCTTTTTTCCGTTTTATTGCTCTAAAAATGTGTAAAGGCAAATCCGTTACTTTAGCAACTTCGAGGTAAGAAAGAGTGAAAAAAGATATACCGAAATTAGATGCAAAGTGCCAAAAGCTTTTTATATAAAAAGCCCTCTTTTTTACATAGTAATTATACCTTATAAACAGTATTTTCTGAATTCTTGATAAGTAATTTATATGTTGAATGTTAAATCTGTATGAGTCTTCAAAAAAAAATCTTTATTTATTATAGTAACTTCATTGGTCACAAAAGTTAACCATGCTAAAGTGTTTATTATTAGACTCCTTTTATAAAGCAACGGCTCAAGATTTTTTTTCACAATGAGAAATTAACGAGACTGCTTACACTGTTCTTTGCTATTTTTTAAATTGATGCTCCATTTTATTCATGCCTTCTTGTATTTAGTAACTTGGTTTATTTACCAAAAAGTGTACCTAATGAATTGATATTGATGAAGAGCGTTATATCTGAAATGTTTGCTATTAATGATTTTAAGGTGAATCATAAAGATAAGTCAAATTTTCCAAAAATATTCGTAAAGGTGCTCCATGTTATTTTGAGGAAGTCTGATGGAAATCTTCCTTAATTGTTTTTTAATTCTTTTTCAGTTTGAAATTGCCTCGAAACTTTGTACGCTTCTATGTTTAATTGTGCCCAAATATTTTCTGTAACATTTAGATCTGGGGAGCTTGCTGGCCAGTCTAAAATGCGTATACTCTACCATTAAAATACTCATTAATAACTCGAGCCCTATGCACGTGAGCATTGCCTTATTGAAATATGTAATTATCGTTTGGTGTTTCCAACTATTTCCTTAGTTGGGTATGAATTATATTTTAGTATGTTCATTCCGCCAGATTCAAAAACGATTTAAATTTTTTACCTGATACCACTACCCATTTGTCGCTTTGAGAAAAACTTTTCTTCCTTTCACAAGTCATGGAAGTAGTAAGAGCTGCTGGTCGGCCGGTCCAGATTTTTTTCGCCGGAAAACATTATTTGCTTATATTTTTTGTCGCAATGAATATGGCCGCGAAAGAACTGCTTTCGGTATTCTTAATCAGTATCTCTGAGCGGAGAGGTTGTCTTGATTTTCTTTCTCTAAATATGCGAATCTGATTGAAAGGCTATTCTAGCGTTTTTAATATTAGTAATCACACCTGATTTATGTGCGATCTGATGAGATATCAATGTGTTATTAGAAGAAGCATGTAAGTTGGTACGTTCTTGTCATCTCTGTCAATACAGAGGGTCTTCCAGTAACCTTTGTCTTTCTGCGCTCTTCACGATCTTTAATCAAAGTAGCAATTACGTATCAACTCCTACTTGTACACTAAGAAATTTCCGAAATCACACACCAGGTATTAAACATTTTGAACATCGCATGATACATTTATTTTAACTTCGATAAAATAAAAGAATTGAATTAAAATAGTAGGTAAAAGAAAGATAAACAAGCTGTGTTTACAAAATAAACAGCAAGTGTCTTATCTTTTTCTCCTACTGTATAATAATGACCTAAGGAATAATATTTTTAAATATTTTTTGACCTTTACCTAGACAGTTTTTGGTCAGCGCAGGTATTATATAGTCTATTGATGTATCAATGGGCAGACATTGTAACACATTTATAAACATTTTAATTATTCCTTATAATTTTTTAAAAATTTTATTTAAGTCACGTCAACGCTCTAGGTGTTATTTAGTGACCCAATACCGACAAACATATACAATACGCACACAAACATCTATGCCTGTACCAGGATTCGAACCCAGAACCATTGGATTGCCAGGCGAGCGACTAACCCATCAGACCATTGCGGTGAGCTATAAGCCAACCGCCGTGGTCTGGTGGGTTAGTTGCGTGCCTGGCAATCCAATGGTCCCGGGTTCGAATCCTGGTGCGGGCATAGATGTTTGTGTGCGTATTGTATATGTTTGTCGGTGTTGGGTCACTAAATAACACCTAGAGCGTTGACGTGACTTAAATAAAATTTTTAAAAAATTATAAGGAATAATTAAAATGTTTATAAACATTTCATAGGTATTAATCTGTGTTGTAAACAAACTCAAAGATGGTGTTTTTGTTTAGTAAATCCAGTTATAAGATATAAAAAGATATAAATAATATTAAAGAATAATGTAAAAATACGCAAGAAGTGTTCTATGTTTTAGTTTGGGATTATATATTTCTATACAGCTCAATAAATTACTCGATAATAAAGTAGTACTAGCTATACTAGGCTAATCAAAAAGTTTGACAAAACAGGTTTATAGTAGAAAAAAATCACTTTATTCTATCGTATATTTTCCCTTTAGCTCAATACATTTTTTCAAGCGGTTCTCCAATTCATCGATTCCATATCTGAAGTGATTTTGTAGAACTCCTTCAAAATACTCATCTACGGCTGCTATAACGTCTGCATTTGATGAAAAACGTTTGCCATGTAGGATTTTTTTGAGGTTTGGGAACAGATAAAAGTCAGAGGGGGCACAATCTGGTGAATATGGTGGATGCTCTAATAATTCGTAGTGTAACTCCTTCAATTTAGTCATTGCAAGAACACCTCTGTGAGCTGGTGCATAGTCTTGATGAAAAAGAATCTTTTCTTCGCTAAATCAGATCTTTTCTCACGAATTTTTGCATCCAATTGATCCAAAAGGTTTAAGTAATACTGTCCTATTATTGTTTTACCGGTTTGAAAGTAATTAATTAACAAAATGCCTTTTGCATCCCAAGAAATTGATGTCATAAACTTTTTGGTCGATTTGGACCACTTTGGTTGCATCCGACCTGAACAACCGGGCTTAGTCCACTCTGCAGTATGTTGTCGTAATTCAGAATCATTGTGGTAACCCCAAGTTTCAATCATAGTTACAAAACGACGTTTAAAACCTACTATATTCTTTCGAAAAAGATCCAAATGTTGGTTGGAAAGTTTTACTCGAAGTCGTTTTTGATCAGGATTTAACAAATAGCGCACCCAGTTTGCACATGGTTTTCTCAAGCCAAATTCCTTTTTCAAAATATGAAACACCCACGCAGTTGGGATATCCATTAGCAATTTCACTCAAAGTCACTTGTCTGTCATGCGTAACCATATTATGTATACAATTAATAATTTGTTCACTAATTGCACTTGGACATCCAGAACGATGATCATCATCCGGACTTGTACGACCACGTTGAAACTCCCCTGCTCACTTACTTACAAACTATTGTTTTTCAAGAGACTCCCCTAATACATTTACCATTTGACTATGAATTTCCATTGCCTTTAAATCTTTTTTAAAAAGAATTTAATTACTGCACCATTTTCAATATTTTCCATTTTAAAAAGTATCGCTGATACGTTTACTTTAAGCTGCTGTTTTTGTACGAATGAATTGACAGATCGACTTGAAATTTCACATATGTTCATATGATGGATAACACTTCAAAATGTAGTAGATTATATAGTTCTTTTACTGCTTTATAGGTGTTGCTTCGCGAACTTTTCATTTAGCGTAGTAATTAGTTATTTTAATTATGAACAAAATTTTGTGCCTTGATGGCTATCCAAATTTCACGCAATTTTATCCACCACCATAGTCAATTATTTACTTAAAGATACAATTACTCGGCACGAGATTACGAGAGAAAATCCTCTACGATATTAGCCTGAAGTTTAGACATAGGTGGATATATAATATTGATGTTACTAAAGCTAGGGATTATTAAAGGAGCTAACTAATAAACTTTATAAAAAATAAATAAAATTAATTTTGAATATTAATGCAAGGTTTAGGAACAGAGTGAAATCGGTTATCTCGCAAATTCACTAATTTAAAGTTATATTTTTTAAAAGAGTTTTAAAGTAGTGTTTGAGAATGTAAAATCGTTTTATGAAACTATAGTCACACAAATTTTGTTTAAAAATAAAAGTGATAGAAAAAAAAAAATGTTTTATTGCTTTTTAAATTTAAGTTTATCAAAACCATTAAACGATGTTGAAAAGGAATTTAGAAAAAGCACAGATTCTGTTTGTAATTGATAATTAATATATAAAAAAGTAGGGTAAAAAGTCAGATATTTTTTAATAAAAATATTTTTTTAATCGAAAATTGATTTATTTTTCAATGTAGCACCCTTTTAACTCGATAGATCATTTCAGCATAATGACTTTCGAACTTTGACTGCTTCTGTCTTCCAAAAATTACGACTTGTCGAACTACGTAAAACAGTCGGCGAAAGAAGTTGAAGGGGGAAGGGGCCAAGTCCGGAGAATAGGGTGGATGCGACATCAATCCGCTGTTGCAACGTCCCATGAATGACCGGGTGCATTGAAATATTATCTATTCGATAATGTATTTTAAATTCCAGAAAACAGTGGTTATAACCTTTCCTGCCGATGAAAGCGTCGTCGCCTTACCAAAAAACGCTAAAGTCTACAGTTTGTTTGGCTCTGTTTGGAATTCAGCGCAATACTCCATACAAACAAAACGGCGAATTTTTCAGTCAAACGTTAAATCAATCTTATTGTAAGACAATGAACATTTTATTAATAAACCTCTACAAGAATACTTCGTGCATTCGTTGCAAAATCGAACCAGTATTCTGGTGAGATTGAATCATCTGATGCTACTAACATGGTTAGCGAAACGCGCATCAAGACATTTTATGAAGAAAAAGTAGTTTAGTCGTTAGTGGTAAATCTGTTTGAGACTTTACTTATGCAATAGTTAATTGTTTCTTTTTTATAGGTAAGTTAAATTAGCACAGCGATTTATATTTTTTTATTGGCCAGAACGATAATTTCTAACGAGTCCCCCTAGTAACAAAGCTAATATAGTTTTCAGCGTTTCGCCAAAGTGAGTAAACAAGTTTTTGTCGAGTTTTAGGAAATGCTATAAAACGACGATTTTTATTATCAGCCAAGTGCAATCTCGAGAAAAAACCTATTGCCAAACATCTATCGGAGAGTCGGTAAACAATGCATACGTTTATCGATCTGATGCATAACGAAGATATCTGCATTGTACTACTCCAACAGAAAAGTTTAGAGACATCATAGTTTCAATTGAGTTTTCAAAATTCATTTAACGTCTTTTAAAAATATTTTTTCTAATATCAAAATTTTGTTAATTCTTAAAAACGTTTTAGAACCTTTTTTAACGAGACCAAACTGATGTTGATCTATAGCACAAAAAATGTATATTCCTCTATTCATCTAGCAGGAGAACCAACGGATGGCCCATAGCGCTTTTCTATACACTTTAAATGTAAGCCGTATAAACAGCTTCAAATTCAGTAATATCCCGACATACGCTACCCCGTCTTACGCGAATGCGGAGTTATGTAATCTGTCCTGTTGATCGAGAATACGGTGTGGTGTGTTCTCAAGCTAAGCTGATTTTTGAAAGATTAAAAGAAGCTGGGGAGGTGGCCATAGAAAAAATATTTAAAGCTAGTATAAACAATGGGTGGTTTAGCAAATTCAAAAGTCCTGTAACACATGATGATATGATGAAGACACGACGAGACGACACGACATGACACGACGAGGCACGCCGAAGTTGTTCAAGATTGATTAAATTAATCCAAATGATTATTCTAGCAATATATATAATGTCTCTAATACTTAATCGCCGATTAGTAAACAGAAGATTTTTGATTTAGGTAATGTTTCTTCATTCATTGTCGTCGAAGATCTTCCTGAACGAGATTCATCTTCCAGTTGTTTTTCTACCATCCATAAAGTCCGCTACTATCCTATCCGCTTGTAAAAGATTTTTTTCACATATTTTCACATAGTTTAATGTATAAGCGTAAGAAATTTCTATTTTTAAACTAAATTATTTAACTATAACTATTTGCAAAATATAATGTAATTAATTACTATAATTATTTGCAAAAATATCCATTATCCATTTTATCCATTTTAAAAAATCGCCGACAATAATCTTTAACAATTACGAAGGACGTCTGAAAGTTCTGTCAGAAATCAAGGGCACTCATGCTAACTTAAAAAAATACATGGCTGTATGGATACGTAAATGGTGCAAATTTTTAACACAAAAGCCACCTTACTTTTTAACAATTGTAGTATAAAAGCAAATTGTTTAAATTAAATTACAACAGTCCCAATACTTTATAATTTGAGTGGTACAAGGCACGTATATTGTCCATATCTAGTCAGACCAATTGTTATTTATTCCGAGGTGATTGTTTCATATATGGAATTTATGCAAAACGTTTCGCTTTTAACAAGGAATTTATTCTTGTTGGGGTGAATGAAACAATTTATATAAGCAATCAACTTCTGCACCCGTACGATGCAAAATAATGCAGGTGGTTTCTTTAGGGCACTCTATTTGCATTCTTGAGAGATCGTAATATAACATACCAGGGTGGGCTTAATTATTTTTGTATATATTAAAGTGGATTGCATGGAAAGTTTTAAGAATTTTCAGTTTCAACAGTAGTGCCATCTTAAAATGAATTCGCGATATGTCATAACTCTTTTGATAACTTTCATGATAACAAAAAGTCACAGTGCATTTCAGTTTCGGTTGAAAAACCAACAATAGAACATTGTTAACATTACGTATTTACTAAACTCGAAGATATTTACCATAAACACCAAATCACTTTTTTAAATTACTCGACGCGTGTTTCACTAGAGAGAAATGATTAAAGAGAGAGATAAATCAACTCCTAATGATGCTAACAGGGTCAGCAAAACGCGTTGAAGAATTTTAAATAATTTGGCGTTTAGTGGTAAATCTCCTGGAGCTTAGTACTTCACAGCAAAGATTCCAATAGAAGAATTGATTAAATATTTATTTTAAGCTGCGTAGAGAGGTAACCGAACATTTTTGATAGTGAAACTATGAACATTTTCAAATATTTTGTAAGATTTCGAATTGGAAGAGATGGAGCAGTAAAGATTACTCACTATCAGGCTCATTAATAGCAATTCGAATTTAAGAAAACATCCGAAATGATCGCTATATCATTATCAGGTTCATTGGCACACGGGCATTTCTAAAGACACTAAAAAAAAAAGATTATACGTAATAATCCAGACTGTAAGCGATTTCTTGACCAATAAAGTATCGTAATGAACGACCATCCCTCATATTCGCCCGATATAGCTCCGTGAAACTTCAAGTTAGTCACAAAACTGAAACTGGCGATGGCAGGAAAATGTGTCTATGCAATTATCGACGTCCAGCAGTCTTTTAACGAGATGACTGCTAAAACTGAGCGCTTCAAAAAAAATGTATGACCACTCTACCTTTTATTGATATATAAAAAGTGTATATTGAATAAAAAATAATGAAAACTATAAACAGCTAGCCCCTTTATTTCACTAAAAATCAAACAAATTCCCTGTTCAAATACTATATTCACGAAATATGGAACCGTGTATATTTTATTTATATGGAACCGTATATTTTCCTGTTTCATCGATTGAAGAAACCACTTCGTCGGTGTCATTTGGAGTCCTTAGAAGCTATAAAAATTACAGAGCGATTGAAGGATATTAAATATTATCTGAAACTTATGGTAAGTAAGGTGCTTAGTCATTTCATTGTGAACAAAACAAAGAATTGATCTTGAAAACCCAAAACATGTGGCGATGCAAAAAACCGAACAATTTTTCACTGGAAACAACTATGTTAACGTGAAATGATAATGAATGAAAAATACAGCACAAATTCAAACGAAAACTACCACTTTCACAAATATGGAGACGTCATCATAAATTATTCAACGAGTTTGGTAGAGTAAAATTACACATTTATAGATTTTAGGTTAAAACAGATATTTATTTAAATAAATACAAAATATACGTTCGACAGGTTTATTTTTTATTATCTATATTCTATGAACGTAGCGACTAAATCAGTCTTACAGAAAGCTTAACTGAAGCATTTTTATAACAAAACTATCACCCAGCTTTTATTAGTATTTTACTTTTGATTATATATATATATATATATATATATATATATATATATATATATATATATATATATATATATATATATATATATATATATATATAAGCACTATTTCCTCCATGGAACTGTATGCATGCCTGTAAGCGATATGTCATGCTATCGATTAAATTTGGCCTTGTGGAATTCTCTCTCATTCTTCACCGAGCAGCACCTTTAAGCTCTCGCAGAGTAAGAGAAGGATTCACAAAACATCACGCTCCCAACTTCAAATGTTATACGAGTTTGAGCTGTTTTTAGTCAGACATGTCGACCTAGAACTCTCCAAACTAATGTTTTTCGTGAATCAGAAACCAAGTCAATGATCGATTCACTGGAGAACATCACGTTATTCCAGTTCGAATTATGATCGACCATTTCTCGACCTCATTGCAGTTGTCATTCGAAAAACCCTTGATATCAGTAAAATAACGCATTTGTTATTTTCATTTAAAAAGGGTTTACAATAAATATCCATCACAATTTTTAGAGTACCATACATAGATATACTTTTGGACATATGACATATGTATATATGGTATATGTATATATGGTATATGTATATATGGTATATGTATATATGGTATATGTATATATGGTATATGTATATATAGTATATGTATATATGGTATATGTATATATGGTATATGTATATATGGTATATGTATATATGGTATATGTATATATGGTATATGTATATATGGTATATGTATATATGGTATATGCATATATGGTATATGTATGTATGGTATATATATATATATATATATATATATATATATATATATATATATATATATATATATATATATATATATATATATATATATATTTATATTACTTCATTGATCTTCGTAATCTATATTTACCTTTATTATTTACCTCAATTTTGACTTGTTTTTTATTAATAATGTTACTCTCATTATTTTTATAATCCTTCAAATTTTGTATTTATTCTTTTCTGCTATTAACCAATATTCTGTGGCGTATTTTAGAAATGATAATGCGTGGTAATGCTTAGAAATCATAATAAATATACATTATTCTTATACCCAAATTGGATATAATAAAAAATATTCTATAAGAATGTATATTTTTGACCACTGTCTACGTTTTCTCAAATTTAATGTACAAATAATAAACAATTCGAACATTCAATTCTTTTATTGGAACCTTCAATACGAAACACTATACTCGGAGAGATTTACCACTAAATGCCAAATCACTTTTTTTTTTAACTTTTGAGGTGCGTTTCGCTAACCAAGTTAGGATCATTAGGAATGATCTAATCAGCTGGAAATCAGCTGGAATCATCTCTTGTTGACACTAAAATGGTTAGCAAAACGCGAGTCGGAAAATTTAGAAAAGTAATTTGGTGTTCAGCAGTTCGAAATTAATGTGAACATTCATATGTTCATATTGCTTTTTTCACTATATTAACCAAAATATGCTGAAAAAGCTAAAGAGAATTGCATAGAAAGACGATGATGTGGGGGACGAGAAATATCAGTGAGGTCTTGACCTGTTTAAGTGGAAGTTCAGTATTTTTTAATATGAGGTATTATTCATTATGAAACTTGCGAATCATTCAAATATTTGCTAGTTACAAAACAGCGAAACATTAACGGACATTGTATTGTGTTATGGTTTGCGTTATTTGTTCCACGAAAATAAAAACGCGGAAAGTACATGCAATTTTACTGACTACAATTTCAAATCAATTCTTTGAATTGAATTTCATATGACGATGTTCGATGTTACTGTAAGTAGGTTAAAATATACAAAACAACAGCAGGTATTGATGATTGCGGTATTATAAAGTTTCCTTTATGCATTTGCCTGGTGCAGTTATCTATTTCTTTCGAAATACTACCTGACGTACCAGATGATAAAAACTAATGATTTTAATTACTCATTACTGAAGCACCGAACAAAAGCCCGACCTAACAGTTTCACAACGTGGTTCGAACATATAATCATTCATGTGATTAGAAAATAATGACATATTCAAGTCTGATTAGTACTTGGAAACAACTGATAATCTATCTACTCGTCACTATTGATTAGAAACAGAAACAGTTATTTGTTGTAGATTAGAGGTGAGTCAGATCCTAAAGGTATTCAGTTATTTTGCTTAAAAGTTTAGTATTTGAATAAATACTGGTAAATGACCAGGTTGATTGATCAATTTTCCGGCCTAGTTGCCAGAGTACTACTCATTCTCATAAGAGAAAAATATTACTCGAATTAAATGTATGGAATTTTTTTGGATTGCCAAAAGTGAAAGTCAGCTTTTTAAATAAGTACAAACCGTACACTAAATATAAAGTTAATGCTGCATTTGCATTAAGTCCTCGGTCTGACATATAGATGGCGTCATATATGACCAGTGGTCGATTATGCCAACTTTCGTGTTTTGAATAAGCATTACTTTTTTATGAAGAAAAGTACCGTTGAAGCAAAACAATGGCTTGATAAATATTACCCTGACTCTGCTCCATGAAAATCAACCATAATTGATTATATGCTAAATCCAAATGTGGCCGTACAAGCACCGATGATGTTGAACGTTCTGAACTTCCAAATGAGGTGGTTACACCAAATAACATCAGAAAAACTCTCAAAATTATTTCGCAAAACCGTAAACATGTAAAGCAGTCAGCTGACTGGACACCAGCCGGTGAAAGCCGTCCAAAACCAAACCAAAAATACAAGTATTGATAAGCAAGACCTGTATGGCCTTTGTATTTTGAAATTCGCATGGGATTTTGTTCATCAATTTTCTATATCTATATTACATAGCGTTATTAGTGCATTTGATGAACGAGATTATAAAAAAGGCCCCAAATGAACAAAGAAGTGCTGTTTCACATAATCAATGCACAGTGTCACAAATCAACGATGACTAAATTGCATAAATTGCACTTCGAATTGCTTTCTCATCCACCATATGCTACAGATCTGGGCCCCCGCGACAATTTCCTGTTCTCAGACCTCAAAAAATGCTCGCTATAAAGAAATTTCGCTTCAATGAAAAGATAATTGCCGAAACTGAAGGATATTTTGAAGTCAAAGATAAATCGTTCTTTAAAAAAAAATGTACAAATGTTAGAAAAACGTTGGAATGATTATATTGCTCTTCACGGAAAATATATTTAAGAATAAAATTAAAAGTGTATTTTATTTGACAGACCGGAGACGTATTGACCGATATGTTATTGACAACGATCGTAATTTGACAAAACTCCATGTTATGAGATATTCAATATTAGCGCCATTATACATTATACATTGTCACATTACGTGAGATAAAAAATTACTACACTATAAGTCTGCTTGAGATTTGTCTGCGTCTTATTTATACAGTTCAATAAGGTCATTTGCCCCTCCCTAGGGGTATCCATGTTGTTTAACATGAAACGGTGACCAGCCATTTCCATAACCTCTGTAGTTTAGTTTTAGAGGAGTGCCGCCTTTTACTTTAATACATTCTTGTCTCCATTAATCTTGCCCACTCCTTTCTATTTCTCGCTCTCACTTTCCAATCTGTTATGCCCATATCTTGTCGAACCTCCCTTAGTCCCTACTCCATCTCTTCCTTGTTTTTCTTTTCACTCTGGATCCCTCTATGCTCTTTCCCAATATTTTCTTGGTCGGGTGTTCGCTGTCCATCCTTTCAATGTGGTTTATTACTTGTTTTGTATTACAAAAAAAGTTTTTCTCAAAAACTCCTCGTCACAATGAGGAAAAGGGAAATAGAATTCAACTAATTTTGAGCTTAAAAATGTTTAAAAAAACAGGCGAACTAAAGTGAAACAAATTCTGAGATATAAAATCCACTAGTCATTTATAAAATCCATGAAACTAAAACAATGATTTCATGGATACAAGTATCTTAAATGTTGTTTATATTTCAAACAGATTTGCAACTTCATATTCCATATATGCTTTTCTGTTTCTATTCTGGTTCTTCATTATTTCGATTCTCAAGTAAATTGGTACATTCGTCACTTTATAAATTTCTTTAAAGCTTTCAGTATAGTGAATTTCTTTAGTGGTGTTTTACTATGATAGTTTATATTCATCTAAAACAAATTATCGATACCTAAAATCAATGATCTTAACCATTACCTTGATCTGATTTAAGATATTATCAGTAACTTACAAACATTCGAAGGCGATAGTTGACATTCTTTATAGTGTACTTTGGGCTACTGACACACTTGTTAAATCTATAAAATTTGATTTATGACAAGACAGAAAAAGTTCAGTCTTGAACAAACAGCACTATTCTATATGAAAGACAGAGAAAACAAAAAGTGGAATAAATGAAGACAGGAAAAGGTTTAGATGATCTAAAGCGACAATCAAACGAAATAAACTTACTGCCTCTTGACATTAAAGAAGCAAAAACTCAGTGTTATTTAGTTGCATTAAAACATAATTACTATTTATTAGCTTAAGAAAATGTGTAGCTGTGAAAAGCTGAAATGACGTATTATACCCAGAGAAAGAAGATTAAAGTATACTAAGAAACACAAAGATTAAATTCAATAAAAGTACGCAAGTAAGTAATGTAGTATAATTGTTTGGGAGTGTTATCTGATAGTCTAGGCAATACAGAGGGAAGCGATCAGTTATTTCAGAACTAACCCAATGAAAAACATAAAGTAGAAAAAGAACATTTGGTACATTGCATGTTTTATGTATTTAAAAGCGGTAGTAAGGCAACCGTTGCTACAAAAACAACATAGCAGCTTTAAGACAAAGTGCTATTGATATTGAGACAGTGTAAAGATGATTTTTAAAATTTCGCAGGGGGAAATTTGATTTGAAAGATGAGCCGCATACAGAACGTCATTTCGATTTTATTATTAATACTTTGAAAGTTTTATTTACTAACCGAAGATCCTCTCGTAACTACACTAGAAACTGAGGAAAGAATGGTGCTTGACTACCTCAGTGAAGAAAATGAAGAAAGTATTGCCACTTGGCCAAAGTATCACTTGTACTGTTAGCAAATGTTGCGACTGGATTCAGAAATAAAGAAAATACTGCCTGCACTACACAATCGAAATGAGAAGATGATAATGCTCGGCCACATAGAGGTTTTAAGACAAAACAAAAAGAGAGCAAACTCGACTATAAATTATTTCTTTACCCGTCCATCTCTTGTGTTTGTTTCAATTTTCTTTTAATGAGAAAAAACTTGAAAACTATTTGAAAACCAAAGTAACGTAAATAGTGCAATGTTAGAAAATAAGTTTTTGCATCCTGTATCGGAAACCTACATAGTAGATGGAAGCAAGTTGTTGACTACACCAGACAATATATCCTTAAGTAAATACATGTTTTGGTAAAGTTTCAGCAGCTGTGATATAACCGAAAACCTACGACAAAAATTATGCAACAACTTAATACAAAACGAATGGAACTGTTAGATGTAGATGGTTAGATGGAGATGGTTAGAGAATTCAAACTCCAAAATTTCTCAAGAAGGTATAAGAGGATCCTGATTCAATTTGTATGATAAAAATACCTTGTTTGGCTATGAATTTATGTTACTATACTATAAAGTATTGAACCAGAACACACAATTGGAATAAATACGAGGGTTGCTATTTATATATCCGGAATTGGCAACAATGATGTTGATAGGCGTCATTTGATATATACATCGTAAAGCTGATATAGTTGACTGCATACATACTCAGAACGTTTTATCATACGGACGCTATTTGTGTTGTTTAGTGACTTGAAAATATCATCTCAGTCTCTCAGGAATTAACTCGTGAGAATTTTCGTGCGATGATTTACCACGACTTTCGACGTGGATTATCTCAACAACAGTGCATCGATCAACTCACTTCCACTTTGGCGATGAAGAAGCATGTAGAACCAATATATATCTCTGGTTTAGTAAATTTTATCGTGGCCGTCGTTCGCTCACGGACATATTTAAAGAAGGACGTTCAAAATCGGTTGTTGTGACAGAAAATATCGATATTGTGCGCGAACTGATAAAGCAGATCATCATGTGACATACCGTGATGCACCAAAAGCCGTGTATAACATCTACTCAGGTGACGTGTAGATGATCTATGCGTATTAAACCCGAAAGTAAACTGTCAATTGACTGTGTGGGTCTTTCAAAATTAGCCAAATCTAACAAAAGTTGTTCGCGCAAGAAGCACTTCGAAGCAAATGGTCGCCTATTATTTTGGGATAAATGGGTATATGGCTACACTGCCAACTAAAGAATCGTAAACAGTCAATTCTGAATGGTACACAAACTTTGTTTACCAGAAGTCTTTGAAGAAATAAGAAAAAACAACCAGCGACCATCATTCTTTACCATGACAACGCGAGCCCTCACACATCCGACCGAACAACTCAATATTTCACCGGTTAACAAATCGAATTGATGTCGTACAATCCCGATTTGGCACCCAATGATTTCTGTTTGTTCCGGTCAATGAAGAATAACCTATTGATGAAGCGATTGATGCGTTTAAAATGCATGTTTTGGAGATACCTCAATCGGAATGGAAAAAGGGTTATGAAAATTGGTTCAAAAGTATGTAAAAGTGTATCGATCACCGCGGAGAATATTTTGAAAAACAATAAAACCATTTTCAATGATAACGATTTGTTTTTATTTATTATTCCGGATACATATATAGCATCCCTCGTATTTGTTTATACTTTTTCCAATATTTTATTCAACATTGCATACGACATTGTGTATATAGCTAAAAAAGCTTTTTATCTGAATTATGCTCAGCAGTTTCTAGTTTAATTAATATAGTATTTATTTCAATAAGATGAATTAGTCATTTCGCCCTGGTAAAAATAATGTAGAGCATTTTCATAACTAGCAAGTTGTCTTTCCAATAACTACGACTCATATCAAATGCCAATTTTATTTTACATTCCACCTATCGTACGTCAATAGAAAACTGGGGAGAAAAAGACGACAAAAAATTGAAATCTAAAAGTGATGGACGCATTCATATGTATGTAGTCATATCGGGCAGAATACCAGAGTAGAAGGGTCGTTAATATTAATGCAACATATTAACATAAGCTGAAGGAAATAGTGTGAAGAACTCGCCGAAAACAAATTACACATAGAAAAAGCCCCTCGTGCTTCCTCCAGGATAAACCCCGGAGAAGCAGAAAAGTTTTGTTGTTGGCGGTCGGTCCTTCGGGGAGTTCTCAGAAAGCACCTCGGGTAAATGGAAGCAATAAAAAGTTACGCCAAGCTGGAAGGACGGAAGAAGGAAAAAAAAGCGAGACAGATAAAAGTACGGGGGCGGCGGGGGTTACGAGTTAAGGGGATGGGGCCCAAAGGGAGTGGGGGATCGAAAGGGCCAAAACAAATAGTGCGGTTTTTTCGGCGGGGTCAGACTGTGACACCTCCAGTGTACAAAGGTAATCGTTCCTTTAAATAAAAGAGGGAAACTTGGCAAGAGATTGTTGTTTTGGGGTATAAATTTCCGTGTAAGCTTCCCGAAATAGAACTGCAGATGGGGTGGTGGTTTTTTTGTTTTTTGAATGGGCCGGGATGAGGAAAGAATAAACATTTTGATTATTCCCACTTTGACCGTTATCAAGAAAAGGGCTTTTTGTTTGTACCTGAATATAAAAACAAAAAGTGTCTTGGGGTTATATAAAAAAACCGTCTAGGGAATTTTTAAATTAATTTTTTTCGGGATATTGTGGGATACTGCAGAATATTCTAGTAATTTAGCCAGAGACAATGTAGATAGAGGAATAAAATAAATGTCAATAGATTGTTTTTCAAATACATAATGTACATATTTAATGTCATTTTTTGTTAGGGTGCCAAATTATATTATTATATATTTAAGAGTTTGGTTTTTTTTAAGTTTAGTTTTAATCTGCAATATAATCTCCATCGTTATTGATAATTTTCACCCATCTTTCTGATAAAACTCCTTTTTCTTTCAGCTCCCCTCTTGTTCATTGTGCTTATTCTTTATTTGAGGAATGTGCTCTTACAGTACCTGTTAATATAGGTTTATTGTACAGTTCCAGCAGCTCTTACATTTTACTTTTCTCCTATCTACGTTTTTCTTTTGTTCTCATGTTGTTTGCTTCTTTTATTTTTATTTCTTTCTTTATCTTCTTTCATTGTACTTTTATTATCTTCTTGCATCTTTCGTTTCCATTATCGTATCGGTACACACTTAGTTTTCTTTTTCCTCTGACTTTCCTTTTTAATCGTCTTGTTTCATTGCTGTCGATATTTGTTTGATTTTTCTTTCTTGTCAGTGTTAGATGTCTGTTTCTCCCATTCTAGTTCTAGCTCTGCTGTTACCTATTAGGATATCCTTCTATATATTCCATACTCATTATTTATTTTCGGTTTAATCAGTAGATTGAATAATCTCCTGATGATGCTAACATGGTTAGCGAAACGTGCGTCGAGAAGTTCAAAAAAAGTGATTTGGTGTTTAGTGGTAAATCTCTTCAAGTTTACATTTTCGGTTAGTTGATTTCTTTTACAATATCGATGAATTTTGCTTGAATCTCCTTGTTTTCTTTACTTTTATCATTGTTTATATACATGTTTGCCTTTTAAACATTTTTCAGTCAGTTTATTTTTATTTCTTTCTTTATCTTCTTTCATTGTACTTTTAGTATCTTCTTACATCGTCCGTTTCCATTATTGTATCGGTACATACTTTTACTTTTTTTATACAAAACTTTTTTTTTTCCTCTGACTTTCCCTTTTCATCATCTTGTTTCGTTGCTGTCGATATTTGTTTGATTTTCCTTTCTTGTCAGTGTTAGATGT
This sequence comes from Cosmopolites sordidus, assembly GCA_031761425.1. NCBI lineage: Eukaryota > Metazoa > Arthropoda > Insecta > Coleoptera > Curculionidae > Cosmopolites > Cosmopolites sordidus. The sequence goes on along the minus strand of JARFXV010000063.1, from coordinate 2,026,911 downwards.
CTGTTTCTCCCATCTATTTCTAGCTGTGCTGTTACCTATTAGGATATCCTTCTATTTATTCCATACTCATTATTCATTTTCGGTTTAATCGGGAGATTAAATAATCTCCTGATGATGCTAACATGGTTAGAGAAACGTGCGTCAAAAAGTTCAAAAGTGATGAATTTTGCTTGAATCTTCTTGTTTTGTTTACTTATATCATTGTTTATATATATGTTTGCCTTTTAAACATATTTCAGTCTGTTCTAATGTTTCCTTATCGGTTGTTTATTATGTTGTGTTTTTCCACCGGGTTTCATTGGACATTTTAGTTTAACCTTCACTTCCAAATTATTTTACTTAAATCTGTTCATGTTATCTCTTCTTCGTGTATAATAATCGGAAATACCTGGACAACTATATTATTTCTTTTCATATTTCCATTCGTTATGTCAATCTATTTGTTTAGGAGATATAATTTTTTGTTTTCCTATTAAATTTTCCATTTTAATCCCGACCTCTCTTTTTATTCTTTCGAATAGGTTATTTGGTCTTCTTTGGTTTGTTTTAAATACTATTTTAGGTCCACTTTGAGAATGTGGATCATCTAAAATATTTCTTTCAGTGTCAATGTCGTTTTGTGGTGTTTTTTTTTATGTAATTTTTTATTTGGACTGGAATAACTTAACAGTCTTTGTAACGTTTCGATAAGATTTGAAGGTATATAAAGGGAAATTTATTCAAGTTAAGTTAATTATTAAGTGTATATATATATATATATATATATATATATATATATATATATATATATATATATATATATATCAAAAGAGTCAGGTTATGTTCAATAACTTCGCTCAGGACAGAAGAATTTCAGTTTTAGGAAGGGATTTAGAGATTGTGGACAGCTTTGTATATCTTGGGCAGAGGATTTCCATGGAGGGGAATACCGCCCGGGAGGTGGAACGGCGTGTTAAATGTGGCTGGCAGGCATTTGGTAGGCTCAACATAGTGTTTAAGAGCAGGCTCCCACTTTGCCTGAAAAGAAAAGTATTCGATCAGTGCGTTCTACCCGTTATGACATACGGAAGTGAAACCTGGACACTCACATCGCAATCAATTCAAAAACTTCGGGTGGCACAGAGGGGAATGGAAAGATGTATGCTTGGCATTACAAGACGAGACAGAAAGTCCTGCGCATGGATCAGGGAACAAACAAAAGTCTGTGACATCATTGGAAGAGTAAAACAGTTGAAATGGAGATGGGCAGGCCATATAGCGAGGCGATGGGACGACAGATGGACCAAGGCAATCCTGGAGTGGATACCGCTTGATCGCAAACGTCCGCGAAGAAGACCGAAAGCACGATGGATTGATGACATCGTTAAGTATATTGGACCCGAGTGGCAGAGGAAAGCCCAGGACCGTGAAGGTTGGAAGCATGCTGAAGAGGCCTTCATCCTGCAGTGGATCGATACGGGCTGATGATGATGATGATGATGATATATATATATATATATCAAATTGTTGTAGGACAATGAAGTGAAAAGTGAAGGTATTGACCTGACTTTTCATAAAGTTTCAAAGAGAGCGCACTAATTATCTGTACATCTGCCAAATAACGTGTTGTAAAAATAAAAAATAAAAATTGTGATTTTTTCATTAATCTATACAGTGATCAATTTTGAACAATTTTTCAAGGTAAATACTATCAATGTATCATAAATTACATGTATTTTTACGTGTAAAAAGATTTCCTGTCAAAATTCATGATACGTATATTTTTTTGCGTGATAAAAAATGACGTCATTCAGGTAAGATAAGACTCCGGTGTTTTTTCACTTTTCATATCCAGGTGTCATTTTTTTGCCATCGATGTCTTGTCATCTATGTCTCGTGCATCAAGCCTGTCTTCCGTTTTGAGTGAAATTGGTCCAGTGCAAGCAAGTATATCTGCCAAAAAATCGAAGCGTGAGCGATGAGCGAATTTTAACTTCATCAGAAACAATTTCGGTATTGAAGGAACGGAAACAAAAGCTCGACGAATCCAAGAACCCGAAAAAATCACCAAAGAAATCGGTACCGAAGAAATCGAAGAAGCGATTAACATCATCGTCATCTTCTGATTCGGATGATGAGGTGTGTTTGATTTGCGTCTGCCATTGCCATCAAAGCAGACCCGTTACAACATCATTGTAAGTAATACGTGTGGCATATAAGCTCATTTGAATTGTGCAGACATGGGTTCACGGTATTTTTACACTTATATGAATTGTGACTCCTTGGATGTTGAGTAGGAGGAATCAAATGACTGATCTATTATTTTGTTTTTTTAGGTCATTTGACCAAATAAACATAATAATACATTTTAAATTTGGCTAATAAACTTAATAAACCCTCCATAAGCATTAAATATTTGGTGAATTTACTTCATTTTCTCACGTTTTCAACGTTTTTAAAGCTGGGTCCACAACAATACAAATTTGCGTTGTGCGGACTGTATGTGGTGTGCCTGCTCGGCATTGTAGACGCTCAGACACACAAAGTCATTCACAAATATTGTCGCCGCACAGCAGGCACACGAACGATGTGTTGTCCACCAGATAATACCAACAAATTGTTCCGGTAAATTCAACACACAACACACGCAAAATTTTATTGGTGTGGGTCCAGCTTAAGGTGTCTTAACTTACCAGACAAAAAATTTTTGGGCCAAAAATGTAGGTCACTGGAAAATTAGCTATATTTTTTTGGGCTTTTAAAAAATCGAAATACGTTTATTATAGAAGTGTTGGTATGGCCTCTAGTTTTCCAAAAGTGTAATATACTGTTCGATATCTTTACTCAGTGAAATTTTATGATCAAAAACAAAAAGGTGTCCCGACCTTCCCATATATATATATATATATATATATATATATATATATATATATATATATATATATATATATATATATATATATATATATATGGAATAATTTAATAATTTCTGCAACGTTTCGTTGACATTTGGCGGATTATTGTCAATCGATTATTTCAGCTCAACAATGAAAATCGACCTTTTCTGAAGTAGAAGTTTAGTATCTTCTTACATTTGCTGGAAAAAGCCGCCCGTAAAAAGCAAAGGTATTTTAAAGCAAAGGTATTTTAAAGCAAAATTCTCCTTTTTGATAGATACATATAAGATATGTATCAGAGCAAGTGAACAAGTAATTCTTGTGAGTGATTGCTTGTATTCGAACTGTCAATTGTAGGAAATCGGAAAAGCATTTATTGGCATTTTAAAAATACGACATTCACCAAATTCTTGTCATTTTTCAATCTGACTATCGGCCGTTAGCATTTCGAAATGGTCTAATGCGAAACTGCCTTATCCAATTTTTAACGTTTGAATAACAATTTCGAATCATTCGCTATACATGAGAGGACCGTAGATTTCGCGATATTGTTTTCTGTTGCACCTTTTATTTTTCGTTTTTTCCCCATATTTGTAAGCGGAACACGCGGAAAACTTTATGTATGTCTGGGATATTTCAATTTCCCGGTGGAGTTTTGCGGAAAAACTAATAAAAATATTGCCATATTTGATTGTTTGCCTTGTAGCTTTTGTAAACTTCTAATAAATATAAAACTCGATAAAATACTTACGCCGTTACTAACTTCCATAGAGTTTCGTAAATAAATAGAAATTTTGAAGATTATTCTAAAAATATACAAATTTTTTACTCAAATTGTATAAAGTGTGTTAAAACATCGATGCAACCATTTGTTTTTTAGGTTGGTATGACTGCTTTTGAAATCTGATTGAAGTATCCCATCATTTCGCTTGTTAAATTAGATTTTATAGCATCTTTTCTAATAGTTAAATATTGAAGAATAAAACTGAATTGAAGATACCGAATTGTAAGCATTGTTGGAAGATGATATGCCAACTCAACAACAAATGGCAGATAGGTTAAATGTTGGTCGCTGAACCATTTGTGATCATCTGCATGCCATGGGAAACATCCAGAAGGGAAGGGAAGGTGTGCGAAGTTTTGCTTTCCGGCATGAAAGAAAGACTCTTTTGCATCGGATCGTGACTGGAGATGGTGGTGGTGACTTCGAGAACCCAAAACGAAGGAAATCGTAGGTTGACCCAGGATAACCATTAACATCGATCGCAGACTTGGAAAAAAAGGTTCATATTTATGGCAAAACAATTATTGTTTTTTTCAAGACAATAACGCTCCATTCAATACCACAATACGTATTCGTCTAAAATCAAACAACTAACGCTCCACAAGTACTATATTCGCCAGATATGGCTCCGAGTGACTTTTTCCTGTTCCCTCGATTGAAAAAATCATTTCGTCGATGCTGTTTTCAGTCCATAGAAGCCATTCAAGAGAGTTCGCTGACCACTTTGAAGGATATATCATAAGTCGAGTATAAAAACTGTTTCAAACACTGGAAAAATGTTGGTATAAGTGCCCCATTGAATACCACAATACGTATTCGTTTAAAATCAAACAGCTAAAGCTCTACAAGTACTATATTCGCCAGATATGGCTCCGAGTGACTTTTTCCTGTTCCCTCGATTGAAAAAATCACTTCGTCGATGCTTTTTGAGCCCATAGAAGCCATTCAAGACAGTTCGCTGGCCACTTTGAAGGAAATATCATAAGTCGAGTATAAAAAATGTTTCAAACGCTGGAAAAATATTGGTATAAATGCATTGTAGTGCAAGGGGATTACTTTGAAGGAGAAAATAAGTTTGGATAAATAGCTATATACTTTGGGTTTTAACTGGTGTCTCATAAGAAAGTTTCTATTTTATTGGCTCACTGCGCAAAGACAACAATTGTGAGGGGCGTGGGGCGCAAGCCAATTGAAAGCCCCGCGTTTAGTAATTTAGTCGACATGGAGCGTTTCTCGGGAGTAAACCATGTGTTGTGTGTGCGAGAATTATAAAAATAAATAATGATTTCCGGCTCATTTTCATCTCAACGGTCATATAAATCAGCAGAATGTCGTTACTGGAGTGCAACGAACCCAAAACACAAGCATCAAAAAGTCACTATATGGGCTTCAATATAAGGGCGAGGAACAATTGGCCCCTACTTTTTGGAAGACGGCTAGAAATGCGCAGTTACCGTCAATTCAGAGCATTATATGGAAATGTTGAACAATTTTTTTGGTACCTGAACTGCAAAACTTTGCTGGTTATAATCAAAGAACATGGTTTCAGCAGGACAGAGCAACGTCGCACACTTCCAACATGTCATGGAGTTCGTGAAATTTTCTCGAAAAAAGAATGATCTCCAGGAGAGATGACAAATTGGTCTCTACGTAGTCCTGATGGGAGCCCTATGGACTTTGACCCAATAAATTGGGTTCTTAAAGGTGTAGTTAAAATATCCGACACGAAATAACAGCCATTCCAAAGATTATTTGCCGACCCGTCAAAAGAAATTTTGTTGTTCATTTAGATGAGTGTCTTGAGTGTGAGGGTTTACATTTAGATGACATTGTTTTTAAAAAGAAATTTCCTAAAATGTGTATTTCAGTCATTAATAAGACTTTTTTTGATCCATGCCTCTCTTTTATTTATATCGCTATATCAAAAAGAAACTATGTTTTGGGACACATTGTATTTAAAAAGTCCCATATTTTTTTACCATAGTACTATAAAACCGTTGGTTTTCCGAGTCTTAATACAAGGGTTTCTGATTAGTTTCAGTCTGTTGAATTTTGTTAAATAATTAAGTGGAAAGTCTTATTAACACGTTAACGATTATGTGTACTATACTAGTACATACCCTGGTTTCTGCATGGACCGTGTGATCCTATTCGGGCACAGTGCATTGTAATGTTCCAAGTCATGTGGGTCTCACAAGGACGCAGCTACATGGTTTTTAAAAGTGTCATTTAGTGGATCTGATCCCTAGGAAACAAAAATTTGTCTTGGGTTGGAATTTTTTTATTTATTGTTTTATTTCTGACAACAAAAGCTGGCCCAGAAATGGTTGAAGTTTCAACAAAAAGTGGCAATGTTGGTTTGGTGATGGTTTCGAAACCATCAACCACAGTAGAATAGAATACAGCCAAAGGATTTATTGATATTTCCGATCAAAAAGCTTCCTACAGCTCTCCAGTAGGCCGAGGGATCAAATGGAACAGGATTATTGTTGAACAATTATTGACAAAGACTGTTCTAGTCAATGCCATGGTGGTGTTCAAAGAACTACCTGGAAAATACATGAGTGCCACAGCGTTTCGCGAAAATATCGTACTACTACTACTTGTCCTGGAGGTTAAGTTGACCCGAAGGCCCTGACTTGTATTCACTGATTTTTTCGAACGTCACGACAATGTCGCTTATTCGAAGGGTTTTAGCTGCCGTCTTTTAGGCATGGAGGTGATGACCGAAGAGGATGGTCATACTGGGGCAACGGCCGGCAATGAAGCTGCCGTGGCTCTGATTAGCGGATTGTCCGAAAGGGACGCCGTCGCTAGGAATTTGTCCAGAAGTCTGGACAGGAATGTCTGAAGCTCTGGTGTGTCAGTTTCCCGATGGATTTGCGCATTCCTTACAAACCATGGGGCACCTACTAATGTGCGAAGAACACGTGACTGGAACGATTGCAGAATTGCAATCGACGTTGGGGGGAGGTACGGGAACCAGGCCTGAGATCCGTAGGTGAGGACGGATCGGACCATGATTTTATACAGGGTTATTCGGATGTTCAGCGAGAGCTTACTTTTGCCGTTCATTAGGGGGTAAAGCATACGAGCCATGGCTCTTGCTTTCCCGGTTACCTTCTTTAGGTGCGGCACCCACGTGAGGGCCTTGTCGAACTCAAGGCCCAGGTAGTGTGCCGATCTGGCCCATTTGATGGGGACTCCGTAGATGCGGATATTCTGTCTGATTATCGGCTGTCTTCTTGTGAAGAGGACAGCCTGGGAAAATATCGTCTGTGCTTTTTTGGATATGGACAACCAACCCAAAAATAAAATCAAGTCCAATCCAAGGCAGGTGTTCAACTTGCTATAAAAAGTACGCAGAAAGAGAAGGGCGCCAATCGGCTATGAAGAATGCCAAAAAAGTATATTCTTTTTGTCGTGCGTGGTCTGAAAATCTAACATATGTGTGTAACTTGTTTTTTGAAAGCCATACTTCTTTCGTTAAGTAGTAATGGCAAATATTTGTATGTTTCTTTCACTAGAATTTGATGTTACGTATATATAATAAAAATTACTAGTTTATTTCTTGAAATAAAATGCATAATAAAAGATTTTGGGCGAGACTGTGATAATTTTTTTTTTCGATGATAAATTTCATTACTTTTTAATCAGACCACTTGTACCAATTTGGTTTTTATTTTTTTTTTTTGTTAAAACTCTTTTCCAATAACTTAATTCGCCAGGAAATATATTGTGAAATTTCCTTTTACCAAGATTTAACACAAAAACTACGCTGATCCGGGAATAAAGATTCAAAATTTAGCGCTGGTCGTTAACGTGTTAAAAATCTAAGAAAAACTTCTATGAGCGAAATGAGTTTAAAGATAAACAAAGAGTATATGTAGGAGTTCAGTACTGTCATTGCAGAAAATTTTAAGTTAACAGATGTCAAATTTTGATATCAAAAACGAAAAACTTATATAATCTTCAACAATAGTTTTCAAAAACTTAAATTATTCGAAACATTTGTATAATCATTTTTTTTTCAAAGGCCACAAAATTTATATCTAAACGAATGTGTGTCTGACCTTACCGGCTTTTTTTCAGCAACCACTTTGATCAAATTAGTTTCAACTCACCTGAAACAAAAAAGAATCGTAATTAGATTACATGATATTTATCATACCCACACAATGACAAATCACATTTAAAATTAATAACTGCGGGGCAAAAAATACATTTTTAAAAAATTTAAATCGTATTTTCGTATATTGAAATATCATTCAAGTTGAAATGTGTTTTTTTGAACTAGGAATATCTAGTGGAGACAATTATAGCCCTGAAAAAATGGGTATGGTAGTTTAGTGGCTTATTTTGTCTTCGTATATCTGTATAATTCGGGTTTTTTGTTCCTCTATGTTTTTGACCGCAGCTTCTGATTTCAAATTATTAAATCTGGAGGATTTAATAATAAAGATTTAATATAATAAGGAGAAACAGAGGATTTTGAAATCAATATAGGAGTGAGACAAGGAGATGGGCTATCAACAACATAATCAACGAGTGTAATTTAACCAGTGTTATAACCAAATCAGTAAAAATACGAAATTACGAATTTGAAGTAGTGGAAAACTTTAAATATTTGCGAATAACAATAAATGGCAAAAGCGAGAGAAACATAGAGATTGATCACAGCCTATTATAAATTCAAAAGCATTATGAAAAGCAAAAACATAAGTATAAATACAAAAATGAAGGTATATAAAGCAGCTATTAGACCGGTGGTGACTTATGGGGCGGAGATAATGAATTTAACAAGCTTGGAACAGGAAAAGTTACGCATATTCGAAAGGAAGATAGTAAGAAGAATATATGGATTAAAGAAAGTTGCAGAAGATGAACACAGAAGGTTAATGAATTTTGAAATAAAAATAATTTTGAAAAGAGAAGATATAGTGAAGATCATAAAAATGCAAAGACTCTGGTTTGGTCATATAAGAAGAATGGAAGACAACAAAGTAGTAAAGAAAATTACAATGTGGAGACCAGATACTAACAGAAGAAGAGAAAGACTGAAAAGTAGGTGGGAAGATCAGGTGTGGGAAGATCAGGTGCGGGAAGACAAGGAAATTGGAAATACAAGCATGATGGGAAAAGATACTGGACCGAGATGTGTGGAAGAAAATAACGGAAGAAGCAAGGACAAACAATAGGATAGAATAAGGCAAGACTAGAGGAACGTGGACTAACTCACCACAAGAAATGAGTTTCTAGAGTTTAAAAGAATCGAGCGGCTGCAATTCCTAATGGAATGTAGAGCCATGTATATATTTAAATCTATAATCCAGCAGCTCAGAGATAGGAATGCAGCGTTGTTTATTGCGATTAGTACTTTGATGAGTGACCCTCTGATGGGAGACCAGTCTTCCGTACTGCATTTCAATAGGCAAGAGTAAAATCCGACAAAAAAATCCCCTCAATTTACGCCAGATCGAGGATGGGTAGAGCCGGATATCTTCTGCGTTGGTTACTGACCAGTAGGTAGGCTTCTCGATGGTTAAGCACAAGCAAGGGAGTAAAATTACTTTCCTCTAAAGGCAATCTATTTACCGACACTTTTCTGATTTTTTCTTAATTAGAAAAATGTATGATAAGTATATGTTCTATTCATCGAAAATCAAATGGTAGCATGTCTGGACAATAACCTGGTTGTAGAGGAGACCACTAACTCGGATTCGAAAAACTTACACGACAGAGGACATAATTAAAGTTGAACCGCTCAGAGTTTACCCATGCGTCATAGAATGACGACAAAAATTTCCTATATCATAGACATTGTCTCAATATGTTCTGTTTCTTTACCGAACGAGAGTGAAGGAGATAAAGAATCAATACGTATCTCTTCAGGTAAGAGCAATACGTTCGATAGTTTACAGCAAGGTAGAAAGAGAAAGTAACAAATAATTAATTGTTCGTACCAGTCCTTAAATGTTCCTCTATTGAGTTCAGTGGTAGTGTTTTGGTTGTCATTTGACTTGTTTTGTTATTGTGTTTTAGTGAAATTTTATGCTGTAAAGTCCAGTTTTATTCTAAAATAAGTTCTTATAATAAATACTGTTATTGATTATTTTGTTATCGGTAAGTATTTGTAAAGATTCATAAAGTTTTATTTACTTCAATAATTCTAACCTAGCCAAAGAGATTTCATTACAAAGGTTTAATAAAAAACAGAATTTATATTGGCTTACTCCAAAAAAAAAAAAAAATACTGAAAGATAACCAACCGTTTTAAAATAATAACGGAAATATAAAAGTGTGAACTTTTAAGGTATTTTTATTTGATTTAACATTTTGTGTTATTTCAGATAATGTCGGAAAAAACACTGAAATCTCAAGCCCAATAACTTGTGCTCAATGTTTATAAGTATTTTGAAATAGAAAAAAGGAATGGGGGACCGTTAGAGTCTTTTTCATCCATTCAAGAGGTAAGGAATAGTTAATTTGATTAGGTTTTACTTATTTTTCATTAATATATTTTTAGAGAGTTGCAGCAGCATTAAAAATATCAAGGAAAACAGTGTATTCTATTAAGAAAAGAAAAAAAAAACATAATCCAGTTATTTCTTCTCCTGGAACAAGTAGACCTCGTGCGAAGACCAAAACAACAGACTTACCTGAAGGAAGAAGAAGAAGAAGAAGAAGCGGAGGGTCCCACCATATCCCTCTCCACCGCCTGACCCTGAAGGGGGCAGACGGTGCCCCTCTTGGTCTTTATTAAGAAAGGTTTTTAATTAATTAATTAATTTAAAAATAAATAAATCGTGCCAGACATGAAAAAGAGAAAACAAGGCTTTGAACGAGGTATAGCAAGTATTTGAATTAAGCGCTTCTTCTTATTCAATGTGCAAATAAAATACAAATAATTCTTTATTAATTTAATACAAGATTAAATTTTGCTTAGAAATTTTCTCTCGCTCAACCCTGAAATCCCAAACAACTTGAATTAAAAGAAGGGTGGATCCCACAGAAATGGGCCGCAGCCCGGGAAGTACCTATAACCTTCCCTTTTGAGCCCCAGACAATGTAACTATTTATTTTTGAAATGTGCTATTACCTGAAGGAAGTAAAATGGAAGTTCGAAATACCTTGTACAATATGTATAACGAAAAGAAGCCATTTAAATATAATGAATACATATTAATTGTTTGGCAGTTGTACCACATATGCCTTTTAATTTTGCAAACATTTGGGTTCACAAGCAAACATTTTGGTTCTACAATTTATTAGAAAACTGTAAAATCTTGAGTTGACACCTAACTTACTTAAATCTAGCATAAAGATTTGGCATACCCTGCTATTCCTGGTAAATAATAAAATATTTAGGTATTAGCAATCATTATTAAAGTACCAGAAATTAATAATTTTTACCAAAACATTCCATTACCAAAAATAAATCAGCTTGAGGTCTACTTTTATATATAGTGTACATACAACTGTGTCGACTAAAACTAGATTATGATATAGCTTAATTTTCGACAAACAGTTTCATAAACTAAAAATAAAAGTATAGAACTTACTTATGTCTCATAACATATTTTTTTCATTTATAGAGAAGCATGTAACTATCAAGCCTTAATATGGAGCTATGAAGAAAGGAAATTGTCAGTATGGGTCGTACATCACTCAATACTCTCTTGAAGGAGCTAGACTTTAAGTACAAAAGGGATGACAATAGGAGATCATCAATCGAAAGAAGCAATATTTCTGCCTTAAGAGCTTGCTTTCTTCGCAAATATATAGAAAATCGTAACAGCATATTCAGACGCCAAATTATATTCCTAGATGAGACCTGGATTTATTCAAAAAGCAACAAAATAAATTCTTGGCAAGACAATAGTGTTAAAAGTGTCCGTAAGCCAGAAGGATATGATGGGAAACGTTTTATATCATTCATGCCGGTTCTTGTTCAGGATTTGTTCAGGGTGCAAGTTTAGTGTTCGCCTCAAAATCTTTGACGTCCGATTACCATGGTGAAATAAACAACACCATATTTCAAAAATGGATGCTAATCCCAAATTTAGAAGAGCCATCCTTAATAGTAATGGATAATGTACCGTACCATAGTGTACTTCAAGAAAAACAGCCCTGCAGTTCCTCAACAAAGCTGAAATAACCGCTTGGTTAAATGCCAATAATATTACATGTGATGAAAATCTCACAAAACCAGAATTACTGCAAGTGGCGAAAAGGATCAATTATATATATATATATATATATATATATATATATATATATATATATATATATATATATATATATATATATATATATATATATATATATATATATATATGGGAAGGTCGGGACACCTTTTTGTTTTTGATCATAAAATTTCACTGGGTAAAGATATCAAACAGTATATTACACTTTTGGAAAACTAGAGGCCATACCAACACTTCTATAATAAACGTATTTCGATTTTTTAAAAGCCCAAAAAGCTAATTTTCCAGTAACCTACATTTTGGCTCAAAAATGTTTTGTCTGATAAGTTAAGACACCTTAAGCTGGGCCCACACCAATAAAATTTTGCGTGTGTTGTGTGTTGAATTTACCGGAACAATTTGTTGGTATTATCTGGTGGACAACACATCGTTCGTGTGCCTGCTGTGCGGCGACAATATTTGTGAATGACTTTGTGTGTCTGAGCGTCTACAATGCCGAGCAGGCACACCACATACAGTCCGCACAACGCAAATTTGTATTGTTGTGGACCCAGCTTTAAAAACGTTGAAAACGTGAGAATATAATTGATGAGCTAGTATGAATTGATGAGGCTAATATATATATAATTGATGAGCTAGTAAGGGAACATGGCCATGAAATTTTAAGACTTCCACCCTATCGTTGTGATTTTAATGATTTAATGTGATTTTAGAATTAATGGGCTAATGCGAAGACATACTATAAGAAACATATTGGTAGGAATGGATTTAATGATGAAAAAGTACAAAATATATGGAAAGAAGCATTGGAACAGTGTAATGAAGAAGTGAATTAACTGAAGACTGGTTTGTCCAAGAACAACACATCGTCAATGTTGAAGTTGAGCCTATAATAATCAACGCAAATGAAAGTTCCTCGTCTGAATCTGATGAAGATATATAGCTATGTAGTTAATGTGATTGATTACTGAACTTATTACTATACCTAATTATTTAGATATAGGAAAAATTATTATTATTTAAGTATTATTGTATTTATTTATGTATTGTATTTATGTATTAAGTACCCAGTATTTAACACTATGTTTAAACAGCTGTTTTTGTATATTTTATATAATTATATGAAATATTTGAAATGATATTTGTAATAAAAGTGTAATAAAATTGTTTAAGGACCTTTATATTCCCATACCTTGGTAACGTTTTCATCATATAAAAATTACTCTTGACAATAATGTTTATAGAGTAAATAAAATGATTTGGACCAATAACAAATTAATTCAGTAACTACTTCCCTAAAATTACCTGATAACTTGAAGTTCGTCCAATTTTAACGTACAAAATTATTCGATCGATCTATGGCTTATAGATATTCCAAAACGCTCTTCTTCAGCTTGAAAATAGAATTCCAGTAATTTTGAACTGAAAATTTTGACTTAAATGATGCAAAACGTTCGGTCAAGTTAATATGAAGAATAAAGAATTGGAGAGACTGCTGGAAGAAAATCCTTGTCGCACACTGTTAGAGCTGGAACAGGAGCTTGGAGTAAAACCACAAACCATTCCTAAGAGTTTAAACAAGCTAAGAAAAATATAAAAGGAAAGTTGGGTTCTCTTTGAACTCCCAGCAGAAAATAAGAGTCGACACTTTAAAGTTGTTGTTTTATTGCTCTCCAGATTCAAGAAAAAGAACTTTCTGGGTAAGATTGTGACAAATTGTGGTTCCTCTACGATAATCCAAAGAGGGGAAAATCGTGTGCCAAATATCGACACCAAAAAAGTGTTTCTGTGTATATCGTAAAATGAACTGGGCGTCGTGTATTATGTGGTCAAACGGTCATTATCAGTGGCAACTGAATCGTGTTTGTAACGTTTTGGTTCAGGACAATGCGCGACCACAAAAGAACTCTGGAAAATATCACCGAGTCAGGAAATTTTACCGCACTCGGCGTATTCTTCAGACTTAGCTCCTTCGGACTTTTATCTCTTTTGATCCTTGCAATATCGTCTGGTTGCACAGATCTCTTGATGAAGTCGTCAAATGTTTCAGCAACTTTATTACATCAAATGGAGAAAGTTTTTTTCGATCTGGGATTCGGTAGTTAAAAGACGATGAAAGCGTGTAGAACGTGAGGGCGATTATGTTTTTATTACTTTTTTCATAAATAAATGTGAAATGTCGTTGAGGACCTAAAACAGTATAAAAAGAACATTATCGTTTCAAAGAATTTTCAGTACAATAGTAAAAATAAGACACATACATAGTGGCTTTTCGAGGAACTATCTAAGTAATTCACATCGACTAGCATATCTAATCACCTATGAAAATTAATCATTATCCGTGCAATACGACGCGTACGTATTAAGAGGAAGAAAATAGAATGGCTGCCAGTTAACAAAAGAAATGTTGATACTTAAACAGTTCATTCCACCCGTCCGTAATATCGTAAAATCTAAACGATTACAGGGACAGTAAAAATTCCAAAGTTTACAATTTTGCACACTACCTTGTTCCTAGAGAACAAAAGGCGAAGAAAACAAAAAAGACATTTCTATTAAGGCATTAATTGTTAAGCTGAAAATTTTTTAAATTAATATTAGGTGTTTCGGCTAATAATGTCATTTTTTTTGCAACATTTGAGCATTTATTTCCATAACCAAATAAATTAGGGCAGAGGGGGACTAGCTGATCGTAGGGGCAAGTTGTCCAATCGAAATATCTCGAAAATTAAGTAACCTATAACAAAAGTATAAATGGCGAAAAGAAGGGGTTATGGGAGGGAAATACATATCGCGATTGTCAATTGCTCCGATAAAATAAGAGAACGCTTTGTTTTTTTCAGCGTAAAAAAATATTCCGGGTAGTCATAATTTTTCTACTGTACTCTGTACTATAAAAACACTTAATAAGGACCACGTAAGTATTTAAAGATTACTTAATTATTGTTCTTTCGATTATAGATAGTAATTTATTTTTAACTCTTATGATTTTTTTATAACCTAATTTTTATTTTGTTGCCTCAACTGGAGGTAGTTGAGAAACGCGCGTTCAATGCTTGCTCAAACAGCCCCACTAGATGTTCGTTGTAGAAAATAAAAATTTTCTTTAATAAATTAATCGGTATGGGAGATCAAGCGAAAGCACCGTTCTACCCTACCTTAATAATCGAAGTATTGGCCATCGTTAGCTATTACTTTTTCCCACTTTTCTGTCAAAGAATGGATTCCGCGCCGAAAGAACTTTTGGTTATTTTGACCAACCATTATCAAATATAATTTTCTCTTCGTAAAAATGTAAGTGTTGTTCTGAAATTCCGTGCTGCATCGATCTAAGATCGGTGAATACGGAGGGCGAGGTAGAACATCCCATTTAACGTTTTCCAAATAGTTTCTTACACATTTTGCAACATGGAGCCGAAACAATTGTCATACTATTTTCTAATATTGTATAAATAAAACAAGGTTGTTTAATTTCTACTTATATTTTTCTCTAAAACATAACTTATTATTATTCACGTATGGGCCCTGGTGAACCACCCGAAGTACAGTTAGAGGCGTTTGTTGTTGTTCCCCCTGTTGTGGTATTAGTTTACTGTCCACTATAGGGGAGATCCTATTGTAGATTAGTCGCTCAAGGAGTTTATAGCACATGCTTAGAAATGCTATGGGGCGATAGCCAGCTGGGTTGTTGGAGGGCTTTCCCAGCTTCAGTATAGCCATTCTAAATGAGTTCGGAATTTCCCCGGTATTAAGGATATTGGTGTAGAAATTGACCAATTTTTACAGCCATATTTTTGCTTTATCACCGAGATGTTTTAGGAATTCAGGGAATACGTTATCATACGTTAAAGATGATTTCGCTGGCCAATTCTGATTTGCCACTTTTTTGTTATTCTTTAAACTGTTGTTCTAGTTTTCCGGACCAACAAGGTGTGTATGTTTTCCGGTAGCCCCTTGGAATGCTGTTTTTTGCAGCGTTGTACATGGTGTCATGTACAATGTCATACATGTACATGTCATGATTAGGTAAGGTCTATGTTGGCTATGATGGAAGCTTCTCAAAACTTTTTGAGTGGCTGGTACAGAGGTTTTGCAGGATAGAGGGATACAAACAGAGGCCCGGACTAGACGATGTTTGCCACTTTGATGAGAGGAATAATTTATTATCTTTTGCGTCATATAGAAGATGGAAGTTGTTGTTTTCCATCCAAATAGAAAGGGTCTCACCGCTGGAGTCATTTGCACGATATTCTCAGTTGGTATAGTGACTGTTGAAGTCTCCAAGCTACACGGTCGGGTGGTCGGCCCCGGGCAATACCGGATCCCGCCAATCTGCATTCGGTGGTTTATACACACTGATAATGTTTATGTTGGAGATGTTTAATTTTAGTAGCTCTGCCGCACTTCCTGGCGTTTCAGTCAGAGATTCGGCAGTGTACACTGCAGATCCGTATGTTCCTGAAAGAGTAAATGCAGCAACCACTGAAGCCTATTATCCTGCCTCGGCTCAGAAATTGACTTTCTGAGTCTATATGAACTTCCTGGAGGCAGATAGCGTCGACGTTGTTTTCTTTGGCCAGTCTTGCAAAGTACTTACATTTGGGAGCAGAGCTTCCCTCAATATTCAATTGCAGTATTTTGAAGGACCTAAAGGTCCGAGTACCCTTATCATGGGGTCATAACAACGATCATTTTTTTGACATACTTCGGAGGAAATTTATGTTCAATAGCTTCCTTGGTAGTGTCTCTAGTTCGCTCAACTGTAGCTTCTTCGGATAGTCGACAAATAATGATTCTGTGTGTTTTAGAGAAAAATATAAATAGAATAAACAGACTGATAACTTTTTAGACGACACTAGTATTTATTGTGCTCATAAAAATTTGCCCTTTGTGAGTGAGTACAACTTTAAAAGTGATCGTGTTTGGAAGCAGTTCTGGTATTAATTTTAAAAATCGTTTCCAGAACCGCGTTGAATACTGATCGTCCCAAATCGTGTCGAAAACCGTTCCTTTCATTATTAACTTCAGTTCAGCGAAAAGTCAAAACGCACACAGTACCAAATCAGATAAATATGGGGAATGGTTGGGAACCAGGAAACTTTTTTTATCAAAAAATATTTTAATTTTATTTTTACGTGCCATTATTTATTTTTCACAAATGGCGCTATGGGTTTGGTACGTTAAAATTCAAGCAGCGTCCTTTACCGCAAGCTATGTATTTCTGGAAAAAACATGAAATAAATATGCGTAAATATATTCATATAATATCGACGATAACTAAACCTCGAAAATTATTTCGTCCTTTTCACTTCGATGCACAAATAAAAAAATTTAATTAATAAAGGTCGTTATCGTTATATTATTAAAAAAATCTGACGGAATGTATTTTATTTAATTACCTATGCGGTTATGTGGGCTTTTTTATCTCGATTGGAATAATCGTGTTTTTTTTTTTGGTAAAGAACTGAAGCAAATAGAAATCGCGTTTCGATCTTACACGAAAGTAGTTCTGGTGAAGTGCGTGTGCTTAATCATGTAGTGTACTATAGTGACAAGGATTTGAATAAATTTATTGATTTTTATTAGAAAAACAACTATACAGTATGATTTATTAACATATTTTAAAAGTGAATTATTATATTATATATACATATTAAAAAAGTTACATAAGTATCACTTTCCATGAACGCTGCCGGGCGACTGTTGGGGAAGTAAAGAGCAGCGCGGGAAACTACTGCGCTAACATACCAGGTCTCTAAATGAAACCGGAATTTGCCCATAGATGGCCCTATCTCTCAATATAGTTACCGTCAACCCACGTCATTGGCGCCATTTCCTTGTTGACATCTGACAAAGATTCTCAACTCACAACAATACAAATTTCATACCACAGCATAATTTGTAACAGCGTTGAACATGTCGAATTTTGCGCCTGAAAACTACGATTTGCGGACAGCATTGATTTTCTATTACCATTTGAAGAAAACTGCTGCAGAATCTTGTCGAATGCTTGTTTAAGCTTACGGTACGCATGCTTCTTGTAAATCACAGTGCTTTGAGTGATTTAAAAGTGGCTATTTTGATGTGAGAAATGAAGAACGGGGAAGATTACCGAAAAAGTTTGAAGACCGCGAATTGCAAGCATTGTTGGATGAGGATGACGCTCAAACGCAACAACAACTCGCGTATCAATTAAATCTGACACAAGAAGCAGTCTTTATACGTTTGAAAGCCATGGGAAAAATCCAGAAGATGGGAAAATGGGTTCTACATGAACTGAATGAAAGACATCAGGAAAATCGAAAAACCACTTGCGAAATGCTGCTCATCAGGTACAAAAGAAAGTAATTTTTCCATCGAATTGTGACCGGGGATGAAAAGTAGATATATTTTGAGAATCCTAAGCGTAAAAGATTATGGGTAACTCCAGGCGAACCATCGACATAGACTGCAAGGCCAAATCACTGTGTTTGGTGATCTATCATGAGATGACAAAATCTGGTGAAAATGTTAATACTGAACGCTACGGACAACAAATGATCGATTTGAATTAAGCTTTGCTTGAAAAACGATCAGAATATCAAAAAAGCCAACATAAAGTGATTTTGCTTCATGATAATGCACCACACCATCATACACAGCCAAACTGGTCAAGGAAACGATTGAGGCGTTTAGTTGGGAAATACTTTCGCATGCGGCTTACTCACCAAACGTGACTCTGCCCGATTACTACTTATTTGCATCAATGGGATGCGCACTTCACTTCTTATGAAAATGTATGAAAATGGCTCGATGACTAGTTTGCCTCAAAAGAGGAACAGTTTTTTTGGGCTTGGTATCCACAAATTCTCACATAGGTGGGAAAAATGTATAGCTATCGATGGGTAATACTTCGAATAAAATATTTTTTATCATTTTCATACAATAAACGTCAATTTTCTATACAAAAATTCCGGTTTCGTATTTACATACCGGATAGGTAAATCAAAATTTAGATCGGTCGAAATGTCTGTCAGACCACATGTCGGTACTAAAGGTTAAATAGGAATGGAAAAAACGTGAAAAGCAATCTGATAATATTTTTTAGCAATAAAGATGCTAATTTTAGGGAAAAAGGCATTATGGACCTACCACTACTTTGGCAAAAAGTTGTTAATAAATAAATATTTTCATAAACTCTTTGCGTTGTCCTTTCACGTAAAAAATTCCCTACAAACTTTCCGGACAACTCGATACTTCGACAGACGATCATAATGGATAGTGATACCAGCATCGAAATTAAAGGATATAATAAATATAATCGTTGGACCGGATTAATACAGTTTTAAAGATCAATCTCTTCCGATGGAGATTTACACTACAAATAATAGTATGTCCCAGAGATGAGTTGATCAGAAACTGAAAAAAGTGTGCATTATCAGAAAAGTCAGATAATTGTAGAGGAATAGACGTATCAAATCGCAGAAAGATAAACTAATTAATCCTCAGGATCAATCTCCAATTGAACCTTAAAACAATGTGGATTTACAATATCAGCAAATACAGTAGGCATTATTGTTAAAAAATGACATAAAACCATCAACGACTGATAGTATTATAATGATAATAACACTAACTGATATTTTCCTACACCATAAGAGATGGGGTAAAAATGAAAAAAGAAAGAAAAAACTCCTCGACATAATCCTTCTCTGTTTCTAAAACGACTGATCCGATTTATCGCAGAAAAAAAAGCCCGATGCTTTACCGATTCAGAAATATTTTTTTACGTTTTTTTATGCGTTTTTAAATCGCAGATGAATCCCGTCAGGCTCAAAAAAACACCAAAGGGGTTGAAAGGGGGGGGGGTCTCATGGCGGGGGAGGTTAAAAATCTCTCGCGTCTCCGTCAGTGGTTGGTCCATATCGCGAAACGCTCTAAAATTTTTAATTAATGCTATCTGGGTCAGAGCTCTCCTGTTTCGAATTTGCAGGAAGTCACCGCAAAATTGGGAGACGGGTTTTTTTTGCAGCCTCAAGTCTACCCGCGGCCCACGTACATATGCGGTAACTCTATTTCTTTTTTTTTTATTTCCTAGTTCGCTTTTGTTCCGCACAGCGAGTACGTGCTGCATACCTGGCGATTGGGGAAAAAAGTTTTTCTTTTTTTAGAGATTGCTGATTGTGTATTATGCCCGAGCCAGTGCTGTCGTCTAATGAGAGGTGGAATTTTAAAAGCCATAATGATGCATAGAGAATGAAATTTGATGAATTACTACCAAATGTTAGACACCCTAGAAATTTCAAAAAAATTAAATATAATTAAGCTTTTCTATTCATTTCGACTGCTTTTTTTATTTGTTTCAAATACAAGTAAAAATGTACGTAAAGTTTAATTGACTTTGATCAGAATATAAATAAATTATTAGTAAACATGATTTTTTTAGCATATATATATATATATATATATATATATATATATATATATATATATATATATATATATATATATAAAACGGCATTCTTTAGGTAAGTCCACAAGTCAAGCAAGTTCTCAATGTGATTGAGGTCCGGCGATTGGGAAGGCCACGGAAGTAAATTCACTTTATTGTCATAAAGAAATTGTTTTGTTCTCCTAGCAGTTTGTTTCGGATCATGTTTCGCCTCTCGATGTTCAGGCTCGTCAGTCGTCCCTATTCTTGACGGGAGAGCATGTGTCGGTACCCTGACGAGCCTGAACATCGAGAGGCGAAACATGTGCCCTCCAATTGCAGGGATGGATGGAACTCATTCCTAGTCAAGCACCTAACAAAAATGTTCATATATATATAACGGCATTCTTAAGGTAAGTCTACAAGTCAAGCAAGTTCTCAATGTGATTGAGGTCCGGCGATTGGGAAGGCCACGAAAGTAAATTCACTTTATTATAAAGAAATTGTTTTGTTCTCCAGCAGTTTGTTTCGGATCATTATCGTGTTGATATTGCCATACCAGCGGCATATTTTCTCCTGCAAAAGGCATCATGATTCCCTGAAGAATGTCGATGTACTCATTTTGGTCCATGTTTTTTTTTAATCCAGTAAATTGGTCCTACACCATACCATGAAATAGCTGTTTACATCATTATATTACCGCCTCCATGCTTTACAATTTTAATAGTATGTTTTCGTAAAAATTCTTGGTTGGGTGGTCTTCGAACTTATCACCTTCCATCAGAACCTATTAAAGTTATTTTTGTTTCATCGCTAAATAAAATATTGCGCCACTTCTTGAATCCATGTTCACCACACCAATTTAACTGATCTTGAGCAAACTTTAAACGTTGTTTTACCTTCTTGGCGGATTAGAAAGGGATTTTTCTGGTTGTTTACCATGTAAGTTACTTGCCTGAAGCCTTTTTCGAATTGTTCTTGAACTTATTTTCCGAGTTAACTTTTAATTTCGGTAGGCGATTTAAATGGGTTGTTTTTTGAAATTCAGACAATCTGCCTGCCATATGAGCTATCGTTTTTCTTCTAGCTCCACGGTTTTTGAGAACCGTTAGAGCATTTTCCACCTATTTTGGTTTGAACGACTGACGATTCTTGCAATTTCCCTTAGTGAATTTGTTTTTTTCCGTAATGATAAAATCTGCATGCTTTCAGCAGCTTTACAATAGACGCTACCACAATATACAATGAACCCATTTCTAAGAAAAGTATTATTCGGTCAAGTTTGTTTTCATTTATTTTTTAAATTTCAACGCATGAAATTAACAAAACGTGTCTATTATTTTTATTATATTTTTTATATATTTCTATATTTTTGATAAATATTGTGTTTACGGTATTTTTTAAAAACTAAGTTTGATATTGTGTTTCCATTTTTTGTTATATATTTATATTATACAGTTATAGTACTAATTTCGTATATATATATATATATATATATATATATATATATATATATATATATATATATATATATATATATATATATATATATATATATTACGATAAATATTGAGTGAGTTATTTATCTGGTACAGTGAATTCGCGAACGCAGTCGTTCCCAGAGCACACAAAAGACTTCGACGTGTATGAATTCTTTTTAGGCCGCCGGTTAGAAATCCGGGCCCTCTCTCATCCCACAGGGCCTCTCCGCTGGTGTGGACGACAGTTGTGGGATCTTATTAGCTCGGGCGTAATAACAAAAATCTGTCGTGAAAGGGCGCAGCCTTTGATATTCGATTGGGGAAGGAATTGCAGTGTCGAATTTTATTATTTCGGGCTCGAATGGCTGTCCGCATTGAAAAAAAATCTTTCGACTATGATTCACGTTTTAGTCCATAAATTGTGTTAAAAATAATTTAAAGGTGTATTGGGAGTGTTTTTTAATATTATAGTATATAGTAGTTTAATAAAATTACATTTTGTTGGGGTTCTTTTTATTTCTTTCGGAAAATCTAACAAAATAAAAGTTTCTTCTGGTGTTCTTATTGTAATAATATAATAATGCTACTTTACCTCTCATTTATCCTCTAAATTATGTGAATAGTTTGTTAAACTAAAAAGAAAAATTAAAACACTAGAAATTATGAAATGGTCATGGCAATTATTATAATTTCAGTTTTCTACGGATTAACAAAAGAGTAAAAGTTTTGCACAGTTGTAGAATTATCTTTAAAAACAAATTGAAAAGCTTAACTATCTGATATTTCCATAAAATAATTCAAAGAATGTCTTGAAATTGTAAAGATATTCCAAGAAATATAGAAGGTCACTTTCACGAAGCTCGAATTTTATTTGTAAGTTATAAATTACCTTGTATTAGATTTTATATAATTAGACCCAAACAGGATGAACGTTTTAAAAGAAAATTGGGTATTTTTCCTTTCGATTTTTAAAATTGCTTTTATTTTTCAAAACTTTTTAACGTAAGTTCATTTTATAACACTTTTTAACATAAAATCTTCGAGGAAAATATTAAAATTAACAGTATTAAGATGAAACTTTGGTAGTATTTCGAAAATATCACATTTTTCGATGAAAATAATGACAAATAGAATGAAAGACATTCTGTTTCATAAATAGTTGTCGAATTACATTATGAAACAGATGTTCAAAAATCTCTTTTACCCATTTTGGGTTCGAACGTAAATATATCCATTGTGCGTGTCACGTTGAGGCCATATTTTGAAATAAAATATGTCGTTGTGCGGCCTTTCACATAAAAGTAACTTCCTAACCTTCAGGTGAGCTTACCTGTTTCTATGGAAAGCCGATAATACTAGTTATTAAAAATATTTAAAGCAATATTGGATTATTTGAAAAGCAATTTTAAAATGCTTATATTAAACTACTAAAATTATTCATTTTAAAACAAAATATATTATTTTTCTATTTTCTAAAGCTTACAGGGTAGAAAAAAGTTAATTATTAGGTTTTCAACTTTCTCTGTTTTTTTAATACTAGGCTAAGTGAGAAGTTCGCGGAGCGGAAATAATAAAACAAGTTTATAATTGAAAAAATTACTTTATTCTTCAGTATATATTCTTCCTTAAGCTCAGTACATTTTTTCCAGCGGTTTTCCAATTGATTTATTCCATCTCTGAAGTAATTTTTTGAAAGTCCTTCAACATACTCATCTACTGCTATAAATTCTTCATGTGATGAAAAAGGCTTACCACGTAGGCATTTTTTGAGGTTTGGGAACAGATGCAAGACAGAAGGGACTAGATCTGGTGAATATGGTGGATGCTCTAATTCGTAGTATAACTTCTTCAACTTGGCAATTGCAAGAACACCTCTGTGAGCCGGTGCATTGCCTTGATGAAAAAATGATAATTTTCTTCACTAAACCAGGTCTTTTCTCACGAATTTTTGCACCCAATTGATCCAAAAAACTTGAGTAATATAGTCCTGTTATTGTTTTACCGGTTTGAACCGTTGTCAATTAACAAAATGCCTTTTACATCGCAAAAAATTGATGCCAAAACCTTTTTGGTCGATTTTGACCACTTTGGCTGCTTCGGAGCTAAACATATTTAACATATGTAGTGGTAAACTCAAGTCAAGCATAGTTACAAACCAACGTTTAAAATATATTTTATTCTTTCGGAAAAGATCTAAATGTTGGTTAGAAAGTTTTACAGCAACTTTTGAATCACAGATCGAAAAAAACTTTTGATGACGTTGTTATGGCTTATTTGGACCGCCTCAAAAAGGATGTAAACCAGCTAATAACTAGATGGTATTGCACAGATCGGAAGAGATGAAAATTCAAAGTCTGGAGAATACAGCAGGTGCGATAAAATCTCCCAGCCTAACTCGGTGATCGTTTGCAGAGTCCTTCTTTCTGCATGTGATCATGCATAGTCCTGAGGTGAAAGGACTTTCCTTCTTCTCTTGCCAATATGAGGTATATTCCTCCAGAGGGTCACTCACACGAATCAGATGTTGCTAACAACTGTCCTGCACAATGCCCAGCTGATCTTACCATATACCCATCAACAACTTTTTCACCTGGATATTTGGTTTTTTGGTACTGTTTGATGGTTCACCAGAATCAACACACGATTTTACCTCTGTGGATTATCGTAGATGATTCACTTCACATCACAGGTCACAATCTTAAGCAGGAAGTTCTTTTTCTTGAATCTGGAAAGCAATGACACAACCACCCCAAGGTGTATACTCATATTCTCAACTGTGACAACATAGAGAACTCGACGATTTTTCTTTAAAATTTTCCCAAATTGGTATAAACATTTAGAACTAGCTTGTGGTGTTACTCCGAGGTTACAACAAATATTTTCTTCCAGCAGTGCTTATTATTCTTCACCTTCCATTTTTTAACTGCCCCAGACGTTCTTAATAACTTAAATCAAAATTTCCTGTTTTGAATTACTGGAACCAGAAATCCTGTATGAAGCAGCATTATCTCCCAGAGACGCACAAATCATGTTTTGAGCTTCCGCAGCATTTTTTTCCAGTTGAAAGACAAAAAGAAGATAGAGCCTCGAACAACATCGCTTCGACAGCTGATTTTTCAGGTTAAATTCACAGTAAGCTCTCGAATAGGCATTCATTACTTGAATAGGTACTCAAATAGGTTCTGGAGTCGATAAAATTCGTGGGGTCGGGAATTAAGTGTGGTTGGTTGAGTTTGTTAATTATACCAAAGATTGTTTAATTGACTAAACTGAAGCGAAATGTCAGCACGAAAAATCAAATTTGGTATATAAAAGAACTATTGCAATACAATCCTTAGAATGTTATCATTCCCGAAGCTTCAAAACTAAAGTTACAATTGAACATATACTTAGAAGTTCTTCGGAAAGTACTGTTTTATTCTTTTTTATTCTTTAACTTCCCTAAATGCGAAAAAAAGATTGTCAGGTAAAAAAAAAGTTTTTCAGAACGCTTGCCGGGCCTACACCGTGTTTTGGATTTTTTTGGTAAGCTCCAATGGGCCTTTCTCAATCATTCTCTGAACTATTAAACCAATTTAAAAATTTCCTCACACAATATGTTGGAAAACTTCGCATAATATAATAAACTAGGTATCACACGAAGTATAAATTGTAACTGGACAGTGAATATAAAAAATATTTCTTTAAGAAAAATATTTCTCATAACGACAAATTAAATTATAAATGACAATTAGATGAATCGTTGCTTTTCGTTTTGAAAAAAAGAAATCTGCAGAATTTTTCTATAGATAAATTTATTATATAAAATAATACCTAAAATATTATATAAAAACGAAAAATTAAAACTTTTGCATGCATGTGATAAATGAACGTTGGCCGTACAGTTCTGTGGAATTTACTTAGAAATGTATGTACAACTATTTATCATGACGATGTAGTGCCACAGGCATCTTTTTTAACAGCACATGCGACATATTACGCGACAGAGTAAACAAATTCCCTTGATGATAATATTTAAAAACACAAAACTTAGTTGTATTAACTATGGAGGTTAACGTGTTCAACTGCAATTTACGACGGCATTTTTCTACCAGCTAAGTGGTTAACATTTATGATCATATTACTCGCAGACATATATTAAATAGGGCCATATTAAAACTACATAATAAACTTTTTATTATTTAGTTGCAAAATGGTATTCAACGCCATGGATGTCCATAGGGAAATAAGACTAATAAGAAATGAAATATTAGATGATATGTATAGCTTTCATTAGCTTTTAACTCAAAACTAATTAAATATGACTACCATATTTAAGAATCGTCTCCAAAGTCGAGGATAAAGCCAACTAGAGAGTCAATTCTTTTATAGGAACCTTCGGTGTGAAACATTAAACTAGAGATTAAGACCTAAGGACCTAACTAAGAGATTTACCACTAAACACCAAACCAGTTTTTAAATCTTTTCGACGCACGTTTCGTTTATCATGTTAGCATAATCAGGAGATGATTCAATCTCGTGCTGACATGGTTAGCAAAACGTGCGTCGGGAAGTTCTAAAGAGTGATTTGGTGCTTACTGATTCTTCGAGTGCAAATGGATATTCAAAATCGTATTGAAACGATTTCCTTTCATCATCAATTTTGAAAATAGTCAGAAATTGCACGGATCCAAATCAGGTAAATATCTGTTAAAATGACAACACACAATGATCATTTCGATACATTTCACCATTTTTTGGGAGTTTCCTTCAGTTAGAATTATTTTGAGGAACCTGATCCTGGATCTTCAATGAAAAACAAGTAGGTATTCGTAAAACTAAACAAAATACCAAGAAATATTCAAATGACTCATTATTAATTTGTTTTTGTACATAACACTAAAATACGTGATTTTAAACACATTTGATTTGATTAATTTTTTTTTAGTTCCTTATTTTTGTATTATGTATTACTAGAATGAACCAAATGAAGGTCCAACTAAATTTAAAATTATCGACTGCTTACCTAAAAAATGAACAATAAACTGCATAACATCTTGCTAATTTAATCACGCTGGCAGTCTTGCAGAGAGAGATATCCCGATAACGCGTTCATTATGTTCTTGGAACATTTTGTAGCTGTTAATAGACGTTGTTTCCCGAATACGATCCATAAGATTTCACTGTTTGATGTAAAATCGTTAGAAGCACTTGCCTTGAAAAAGCAAATACTTATCATTAAATAATGATAGCAAACAAAATACTTGTGTTAGGTAAGTTGACGATATAAAAATATACATTTTAACAAATCTTCATATTAGATCTAAACTGGTTATTTTACATGCTTAAAAACAACTATCAGAGGAAAAAATCGTTAAGATTCAATTAGAATAAAATTACAACGAAATTAAATCAGGCAAATAAAGGGGCTGAGCAAATCGCTTCCGATTCATTAATTTGCTAACTTAACATAAAGACGAAATCATATCACGTCCTCGTCTTTAGTTGCAAAAATTAGTCAGAAATTTTGAGCAACAAAAATAATCCATCTAAAGTATTGAATGGATGTTGAACGAGGTTTCTCCATTCGTTATACGATCCAAATAAAAAAAAACGACATATTTTATTGGACAATTCATTAGGGAACCCTAATAACATTTATTAATATTGGTACATACATATATATATATATATATATATATATATATATATATATATATATATATATATATATATATATATATATATATTATATTTTTATATTTTAGAAAGACCGCAGAGAGAATGTCCAACTTAGCGGCGGACATAAGAAAAAGAAAAGAAGGTTGAAATTCTGTGGACTAGTAGTAATTCTATGTACTTAATAATAATGGACAGTAGACTCCCACCGACAAGACTCACCAACAGAATTCTTACATATATACAAGGAGTCAAGTCATCAGTACCATGGATTGCACAAGCCAGAGCTGATCTGGGAAAGGCACAAATGAGCCCAATAGAGATTGAGAACAGAAAAACGTACAGAAGCAAAATACATATGTGGAACGTTGCATCAGAGAGCGAAGTTTCGAGGAGATCGGGGACAAGGTGGTCGGAGGAGAATATATATATATATATATATATATATATATATATATATATATATATATATATATATATATATATATATATATATATATATATATATAGATGTGCGTACTGTTTGACGGATGGAAAAACATGTATTAGGTTTTTTCCAGGAGTACATCCGATCGTCGACTTGGTCAATGTCGGGAGCTTGCAGATGTTTCGCCAAAATCTCATTTTGCATCTTTGGTGCTTACTTTCGCGAGGTTCGTGACTTTCTGACTAATGACAGAAAGTCACAAACGTCTACTATACCATCTACCATCTACAGGGTGTTTTCAAAGTTCAGTCATTTATTTGAACAGGTTGTCGAACTCTAAAAAAAAAAAAGTAATTATACCAAAAATTGCGAAATAAAGAAGTTATTAACAGATAAAATATATGAAAACAGACCTGATTTTTTGATATTCTCGATCACTGCGTTATAAACATATAAAGGAAAGGAAAGGAAAGGATTTACGGTTAGAGACGCATCAGCAACTACAAGGGTATTTAGCAACTGGACCTACAGCTTAACGTGGAAAGGTTTCCTTTAAGAAATCATCCAGCTCCGTGGATGTCTGTAAATTTAGTTACAAGACCTCGCGACACAGGGTACTTAAAGACACTACGAGGTGGTTACGCTGGAAGACCTTCTCCACGCAAAATGGAAGAGATCCAGGAAGAACTTTTAGAAATTGTCAAAAACGAGCTAACAACGAGCACTAAGTCTATAGCTGGGCAAGTTGAAGTTGGTCATAGTAAAGTGTAGAAGATTATATGAGAAGAACATTTTTATCTCTATCATTATCAACGGGTACAAGCGTTACAACCCGAAGATTATCCTAGAAGAGTTGAATTTTGTCAGTGGTTTTTAATCAGTACAACAGAAATGAAAATTTTACCAAATTTATTTTGGCTACTGACGAGGTCACATTTAGAAGAAATGGAGCAAATAATTTCCACAACAATCATTTTTGGGCAGTAGAAAATCTGCATGCTGTGAAAAGAATCCATTTTCAGCACAGATTTTCAGTAATGTTTGGGCTGGCGTAGTAAATGGCATGCTTATTGGGCCTTTCTAAATTCCAGGTGGACTGACATGTGAAAATTATTTAGACTTTCTTCAAAACAATCTGTCACAATTAGTATAAGATGTTCCTTTAAATGTTAGACAGAATAAGTGCTTTCTACATGATGGAGTTCCGCCACATTTTAGACGAGAAGTTCACGAATATTTAAATAATGAATTTCCTGACAGATGGATAGGGCGCAATGGACCCTTTTCTTGGCCTTCACGCTCTCCGGATTTAACGCTCTGCGACTTTTTTCTGCGGGGCTATTTAAAAAAGTTAGTTTATCACGATGGAGAAGTAAATACTGTAAAGAACTGCAACAGCGCATCGAAAACGCTTGTAATGTTATTCGTGGACACCGAGATTTTAATTCAGACGCCTGTAGTGACGCATGGGTGTGTATGCCGAGCAAGATTTTGTGCTAATCCAGCAAATGGTGAAAATTTTGAACAATTTTTGTAACATGTAACATTTTTGTTTTTGTTATTCTTTATTATGCTGCAACTTTTATATAAATGACTTTTGCTAAATTGACTTCTCTTTGCGAGTTCTACAACACAGTCAGTGGTCGAGAATATCAAAAAGTCAGGTCTGTTTTGAAATGTTGTAACTGTTAATAATTTCTTTATTTTGCAACTTTTATATAAATGTAACATTTTTAATTTTTTTTTCACTGAAAAAAAAAAAAGATTTTTTCTGTAAATATTCCCGTGCAAAGGGGAGTGGGCCAAGTTTTCCTTCTATTTTTTTTTATTTAATTGAAAAAAATGTTTTTTTTAATTTTTCAAACTATTTCACTTTCTCTATTTTAAAAACTTTGTTTATACAGTAAAATTAATCTTAGTCAATGATTTTGCGATCTTTAATTCCCATACAAATATATTATAAGATATTTGGAGCTGAAATAAATAGTATTTGAATTTGTCACAATAATTAAATCGATAAGCGATATATCGAGATCCCAAATATAACCTAAATATCTATCATATGTTCTAGAGCTTATTAAAACTTTTCATTGTCTCGTTCTATGAAGGAGAGCAATTTATCTATTCGGCACATACTACATCAGAACATGGTCTAATTAATATAAATTTTAAAAATAAACTACAACCTAAACAACCATTCTACTGCATCTGATCGTAAATCGCTTATATCGACGGAATATGTTTTAAAAATAGCATAAAAAATACGCATGAATTCATTTATATAGTGAACTTTTACTAGTTCATGGAAACTACTATTTTTATCAGGACTTTAATATACAACTTAAACCAGTTAGGTCTGATCGCAGTCACTAAACTTTATAAAACGTAACAATTTGGTCAGTTCAATTATTTTAAATTATAGCATCCAGTGGTGTTTATTATCACAATAAATATATACATTACGATGGATATGTTCGAGGAGAACTGAAAAACGTACAATTAAATTGCGATTTTCATATTTCTTGGTTACTTAAACCGCTGATTTTCAACGACTGGCAGGATGTGTCAATCAGCTTAATAAGTCATCGCGAAGAGAAAATAACATTTGACGATTCAAAATGTGTTATTAAAGATATTTGAATGTTTTAATGGATTTACAGAATAATTACAATCTTTAGTCTTGTTAAAAGAAATACAAAAATAGACCTAATTGCTGTTAACGTAACATTAGAGACTGTCTCTAAAAATTCTTCAGTGGACGTGACTGACATAAAAATGTGGTACTGCAGGCACTTGAAATGTTAATTCAGAATTATCAGATTTCTAGGATGATGATGGATAGCTGAGGTTGAGAGAATACAATGAAAATTTCATGGTCAGTGTGTCTCGAACTGAATAATTGTGTACGGCTTTTTACAAAATTTTGTGTAATTAGTCAGATGTAATAATTAATTAATTAGTGTCAGGAAAACATGAACATTCACTTGTTAATATTGCATACGTACGCTTATTAATTCAGTAGTATCAAAGTATCTTAAATAACTAGTATTTAAATTTTATAATGGCTACTCATACAACAAGATATACAAGGGATGAGATAGATAAATGAGCGATTATATTTGGACCTCAACTTAATTCTCGGCCTTATTTAATATATCAACTTTAATCTCTATAAATAAAATTCAATTACCACATGTATGACGGAGCATCACCTGAGAACGGCTAGACCGATTTGGCTGATATCTTTTTTGTTGTGTTCGTAATTGTCAGGACAACGTTTGTATGAAAGAAAATTTTTGGGGAATCCACGGGAAAAGTCGGAAATTTGGATGGTATTTTTATATGAAAAAAATATGTCTTACATTTTGACGTTTTGAGTGAAATGAGGTATAGTTTGAGAGTTTTGTTGTCATGTTTTCATAACAAAAAAAAAGAGAAGTGCGTGGCTTAAAGGTCTTGAGGTCTTGCAATCAAGTCATTAAAAAAGAATTGTGACATTTTGCGAAGGGATTTCATTATATTTTCTTGGTTTAACGAAAATATTGTGTTATCGTGGTGTATTGAAAAGATTATTTTGGTGTTTTTGGCAAAATGCCACCAATATACATGGATGATAACAAAATAATGTTCAAAGCAGACAAAAGACCAAAAGGTTTTTATGATATCCATTTTGTTGTAACTCACCTTTAGATGATTCTGCAGGACATCAACTTCAACACCGTATAACCGATCGCTATGAAAATTGGTATACATAGATATTTGAACACGGTCAATATTTCTGTGCTATCCACTTTATTGTATCTCACCACCATATGTGACAACAGCGCATCAACTTCTACACCTTAACTACATCTTTCCCCCTGCTTAGAGTATTTAAATTTAAAAATGCTACCGAACGATAGATAAAGGTAAAGATAAAGTGATAGGGTTAGAGACGCATCAGCAACTAGGCTATTTAGCGACTGGACCTACAGCTTAACGTGGATTCCAAACCGCGGTCATCAGCTTCCGACAAACCCAGGCCAACACCCCCCTCGGGCTATGAATCCTTGGTTATGTGCCTACCAATAAGTCTATCAGGAAACCTACCGACTGGCGAGTGACCAATGTAGAACACTTCTCAGAAGGTAAGTAAGGCACCGGCCTTACCCAGCCTTTAACTCGCGTGACTGAGGGGTAATTCGTTGTCGGATTTTACATTCTTGCTTCGAAACAATCACAAACTTTTAGGAAGTAAACAGACAGAAGAAAGAAAGAAAAATAACCATCCGAGCGCTGCAATCGAACCAACTACCGTGGCAGACCGCTGCTCTTACCGTCCGCACCAACGCGACCTCGTGGCTCAATGGATATAGATAAAAGTAAAAGGAAATTTGTATAGGGCGGGTAGCTTAACTCAACAGAGCCCTCGACATGTAATCAAACGATCTGGATTCGTTGACCATCGAAAAGTCAACTATATGTTGCTTGGCTCCAGAATGAGCAAGTTTTGGGTTGATTCCAAAAACTCTGTACAACTTTACACTGAATCAAAAAACCAAAAATATTGTTTATCCACTTGCGTTACACTAGATATTAGTATTAGGTTGAATTACTTTAAATTGGTGTGATTATATAGAGTTATATATATATGGCCCTCATTCCCCGGAGACCAAGGGGCAACTACCTACGGCAGCGGGAAGACCTGCCCCAAGGCAGAGGGTGCTAAGAATCACCGGGTTAGATCAGGCTGCCATTGGACTTTTGACATTGTAACGTTAAATATACGGACTATGAAAACAGAGGCCCGATTGCAAGAACTGTTAATCGAACTTGACAACATACATTGAGATATAATTGGGCTCTGTGAAACACGAAGAAAGGGTGAAGAGTTAATCAAACTGGAACCAACTGGACACGTACTCTACACTCGAGGTACAGAAAATGGCCGATGTGGCGGAATTGGATTCCTCATCAATCGAAAGCTGAAAGACAGTGTGGTAAAATTTGAAAGTACATCCGACCGATTAACCCAATGCGTCATTCAGCTGAATAAAAAGTTTTAGGCTTCAAATCGTCCAAGCTTATGCACCAACTATAAGCCATAAAGATGAGGAAATTGAGGAATTTTATGATGAAGTGGCTGAAGCTTTTATACAAGGAGAAATGTAGGTACAAAATCCTGATGAGTGATTTTAATGCCAGAATTGGAACAACAAGAACAGACGAAAATGCAACTGGCCCATATGGAACTGGCGAGCGAGACAATAGAGGTGACAGATTAGTTGATTTTGCTGAAGGACAAGAACTATATATTATGAATTCATTCTATAAGAAAAATATCAGCAGAAAATGGACATGGAAAAGTCCATCTGGGCTCACAAGCGAAATTGACTACATCATGACCAACGATAAAACAATATTTACCAATTGTACTGTCCTTAACAATTTTAATGTTGGAAGTGACCACCGAATGGTACGAGCAAGGGTTCGAATTGACTGTCGAAAAGAGCGCGAAAGAATGGTAAGATCAAAGAAGGGCAAGGTGGATTCTAGAAAACTGCTGGAGAGAGGAAGCGATTTTGAGATTGCTTTGTCAAATCGGTTTGCTGCGTTACAAGATCCAGAGGAGGTGAAAATATCAGTTCAATATGAAGAAATCGCCAACAATGTACTTCAAGCGGCTGCTTCAATAGCACCAGAAGAAAAATGTCTCACACAAACAAAAATCTCCAGTGAGACCATTGATTTAATGAAGAAACGGCGAGCAATGAGAAATGCAGGTAGTCCTTTTGGCAAGGTCGAGTACACTGAGCTCTGCAAAACAATAAGAAAACGTATCAGAGAGGACACGCGCCGATTCAATATGCAGCTAGTACAAAAAACCCTGGAAGAAAACAAAGGAATTAACAAAGCTAAACAGAAGCTGAGAAACAAAAGAACGCAAATATATGTTTTAAAGCGTGAGAATGGCACAGTGTGCAGGGCGCGTACCCAAATGTTAGAGATTGTCAGAAAGTTTTATTCCCAGTTATATGAAGATCAGAGCCAGTCAGGAACAGCAATACCCACGGAAGAACAAATGCCAGATATTCTAGTGGAGAAAGTAACAAATGCTATAGAATTGATGAAGAACGGCAAGGCTCCAGGAAAGGATAGTGTAACTGTCGAAATGCTAAAAGCTGGTGGTCGGACATTACGGAGTGTTTTATCACTGGCAAAATTATACTCAAAATGCCTCAAAGAACAAAAAGTACCTGACTTATGGAAAAATGCAGAAGTGATCCTTTTACATAAAAAAGGAGCACATGAAGATTTAAAGAACTACCGTCCAATAAGCCTCCTATCAGTGATGTATAAAGTTTTCACTAAGATAATTTCTAAAAGAATATTAAAAAAAATGAATGACGCACAACCAAGAGAACAAGCAGGATTCAGAAGTGGATTCAGTACAATGGATCACATCCAGGTTGTACAGCAGGTCAAAGAAAGGCACAACGAATACACCATGCCACTGTGCTTGGCTTTTATCGACTACGAAAAAGCATTTGATTCCATCTCAAAGCATGCGATAATGGATGCACTGCTTAGCCAAGGTGTAGAGAGGGCCTATGTAAACCTATTAGAATCGATATATGATGGAGCTACAGCCACAATTCACCTTGATGATCTTGAAGTGGGAATTAATATAGAACGAGGTGTACGGCAGGGTGACGCAATATCGCCTATTCTTTTCTCGGCTGGCCTCTATATATATATATATATATATATATATATATATATATATATATATATATATATATATATATATATATATATATACACACACTGGCAGAACAACGTCTGCCGGGTTCTACTAGTACATAAATATTTAATAAATATACGCTTTTGTCAGAATTTCCACTTTATTCCTAAAGTTTGACGCGTTTCGATATCAATGTAGCTTCGTCAGAATTTAATACTTTCTATGTTTTACTTGTTCCTTAATTCTTTTCTTGAAAGATCTGCCTATTTGTCTTACATACGTTTTCGAACATGATCCGCAATGTATAGTTGATATACCTCGAATTTATCTTCTATGTTTGTTTTCGCATTGCAATTTATAATGCATTTTCCTAAACTGTTATTTGATATAAAGGCTACCTTTGTATTGTTTTTGTATAAGAATTTTTCATTTTTTTCGGACGGTTTACCAAAATAGGTTATCGTTTTGAATGAATAGCACGTGGGTTGCTATTTCTGTATCCGGAATAATAAATAAAAACAAATATTTATCATTAAAAATCGTTTTATTGTTTTTCAAAATATTCTTCCCTATTTTCATATCACTTGCTCCTTTCCGATTGAGGTATTTCCAAAACATGTATTTTGAATGCATCAACCGCTCCTTTTGGTGTCAAAAATCGCTGACCACGTAGTGAAGAAGCGGTTGATGCGTTCAAAATGCATGTTTTTACAGGTACCTCAACTGGAATGAAAAAAGTGGTATAAAAATTGGTTCAAATGTAAGCAAAAGGGTATCGATCATCGCGGAGAATATTGTGAAAAACAATAAAACCATTTTCAATGATAAATATTTTTCTTTTTATTAATTACTCCGGATACATAAATAGCAACACTCGTAGCTTGAAAAACCTTTGGCCAGACTTAGAAAAATTAGACAATGAACACGCTTAATCATTATAACAGTAAATTTGAAGAGATTTACTACTAAACACCATACATTTCTTGACGCGCGTTTCTCAAATCATTTTAGCATCACCAAGAGATGACTTAATTTAAAATTGAGATTAAATCATACCCTGATAGTGCTAACATGGTTAGCGAAATGTGCGTCGAGAAGTTCAAAAAACTGATTTGGTGCTTAGTGGTAAATCTTTTCGAGTTTAGTTTTTCCAAGGTTCCGAGAAGGTTCCGAGAAGGAAGGAACAAAGTACAACAAAGTTACAATACATGGGTAGTTCACTGGAGTATTCCTGTCATTAAAACTGTGGTTATTTGATTGTAGCAACTGACAAATTGTTGTTTGGCATCTTTGATGCCTACAAAACGACTCTGGTCTTTCGAAATAATAACATTCCTCAGAAACATTAATATTAATTTTTATTCAACGCATGAACAAATCTACGAAGTATGTTCTGTTGCCACTAAGAAGATTAAGTTTGTATTTATGCAAATGTATTCGACATTTTTACTTTACACCAGTACCGAAACATATAAATAAGTCCTCAGATCCTTATCGATACACAGATTATATTTTTTTTTTTTTCGTTCAACGGTTCGAGGATGGCTTAGACTACAAAAACCGAACGGTTTTTTATTCGAGCACTAGATTTTTTCCTCGGTGATGATGACGTGTTGTGTTGGATAATGCATACGAAATCTTCAAAGGTAAGTACGTTTTGTTTAAGGTGCAGTGATTGTTAGAGGCATTGACTAGCCAGAAGGACGTTGATAAATGTGATTTAAACGATGTAAGTTTGGTAAAATTGCAGAAAAATTAAATTTGGGGTTAATATGACATTTACCTGCCCTACCTGTAGTAGGGCGTACATAAGTAGGTAGGTAACTATCTAAATTTTTGTTTCCAATTTTCCGAAAATCTTTTATGTCATGAAACTTGGATACACCACTATACTCCTGAAACCAAGGCACAGTCAAAACAGTGGACTGCGAAGGATCAATCCATTCCGAAAAAGGTGAAGTCTGTTCCATCGGCTGGGAAAGTGATGGCGACTGTTTTTTGAGATAGTCATGGAGTTGTGTTAATTGACTATCTTGAAAAGGAAAAAACAGTTACCGAGGCATACTACGCATCGTTACTTGACAAGCTAAAGGCAGGCAGAAATTGCGGAAAAATATTTGAATTGATTATTGATTATGATCAATCATTCAGTTATGCAATCCTTTGCTGATGATACCCAACTTGTTCATTCTTTTTCTCCACTTAGACCTGATCTGGCGGCTGCGGCATTGAATGCCGATATTTGCAGTCTTTGTGCATATTCCGTCGATCACAACTTATTAATAAATAAAAGTAAATCAAGTGTTGTATTATTTCGTTTCAATAATGTTAGAAATCGTATTAAAAATGTACTAAAGATTAACATAGGTTCTCATGATTTGCAGTTCTTTTCAGAAGCAAACATATTGGGACTTACAATTGATGAAAGGTTGAGGATTACCAGCCATGTAAAGAATATGTTATTGAAAGTCTATCTTAAAATCAGAACATTGTATGCTAATCGGTATCTAATTAACTTTACATTGAGAAAAAGCCTTTGCGAAGTGTTAATTTTGCCAATTTTCAGCTATTGTATTATAGTATATTATCCTTGTTTAGGTTGTTTTACTAAGCATAAGTTACAGATAGCACAAAATAATCTAGTCAGATTCATTTGTGGAATTAGGAAGTTTGATCCTGTCTCACATAAGTATAAAACATTAGCTTGGCTAAATATTGAATTATTTATAAAATTTTCCTGCATAAATTAATAATATGTTCTGAGCCGGCATACTTGAGGGACAAATTGATTTTTCGTGGTGAAATTCACAGGGTGAGCATCAGGCAGGTCTCAGTTTTATCAGTTCCCCGGCATAAGACTTCGCTTTTCCAGCATAGTTTTTCTTATTGTAGTCCTAAATTATACAACAGTGTTAGTAATAAATTAAAATCTTTGAGTGTCACCTCCTTCGGGCTTCAGTTGAAGGGAATATTTTTGCAGCAATGAGCACTTTTTTGTGATCGTTTCTTTGGCTTTAGAAATTGATTTTTTTCCTGTTAGAATTGTAACTTGATTAGGTCGTTGTTTTGTTTGTTTTTCCTACTCTAAGACCTTTATAATGTAAAGCGTTCGGCAGTTGAGTGTAAGAGTAGTATTTGCTAAACTTCCCCGCTTTATGCTATCTATGCAATGCACTTATTCTATGTATTGATGCATTTCCAAACAAAGACGATTATTATTATTATTACTAATCACCAGATCTAGCACTAGCGGCTTTTTTCTCTTTCATAGGCTCAAAATTTCGCTCGGACGACAGAAATTTTCATTGAATGACGAGACCATCACTATTGCATCGTAAACGACTTACAGAATGAAATGTCAACTACTATTTGGCCGGCTTAAAGAGATGGGAATATCGCTGGGAAAAGTGTATAGAATTACAATGAGATTATGTTGAGAAATAAAACTGAATTTCATTAAAAAAATACGTGTTTCTCTGTTAGACTGTAAATTTTTCAGGCTACCCTTGTAGTATAGCAGACTCGTAGAATTTCTTTTTCTCAAAAAAAAAAAACTGTATATTACTAATCTTTAACAATATTTAATACTTAAATCAAGTAAGTCAATCACTTATTGAAAACTATGTAGAAAGAAGTACATTACTTATAGAAAAAGAAATTAAAGAACAAAAAAAAGGCACATGTGATTGAGTATAGGTGTATAATAAAGTACAGTTGACTAGAATAAATATATGATGACTCCTTTCAAAGAACAAAGTTTTTGTTTAATTTCCAAGGTTTACTATTGCAATGTTAGCTTCTTTCAATTCCTGCCAACTGCAGATTATTTTAGTTGTTTTTGTTAATTGCTCTAAAATGACTACTCCAATAAATAAATGTGACAAAATTTTTTTATTTTCAATTTTAAGATTTGTCAAATTATATTAAAACATATGGTGTTGCCATTAAAAAATATTGTTCCGGCAACACCGGAAAGCAATATTTGTAAATTTTTCTTAGTCAAGTTATTTTCTACAAGTTTGCATTTGGAAGTACTAGTCTATCACTTCAAATATAAATGTTGGCCTATGTTAAGTCTTAAAAAAATTACAGTGTATATAAAAATGCTATCGAAAATACCATTCGGTAAAATTTATTATATTAAACAGTTATTGTAAAAAAATCAATACGCCTTTTCACGCCTCAGAACCAATCCTGTCACTTTCTGATAACAAACACCTCTAAATCAGGCACCTAATCAAAGGTACTAAAGAAAAATCCGGGTTAAGGATTAGAGAAGCACAAACGAATGCAGACTATTTTAGTTGATTTTGTTAATTGTTCTAAAACGGCTACTCCAATAAATAAATGCGATATAACATTTTTTACTTCAAATTTTGAGATTTGTCAAATTATATTAAAAAAATATGGTGTTGCCATTAAAAAAATATTATTCCGGCGACACCGGAAAGCATTATTTGTAAATTTTCCTTAGTCAAGTTATTTCCTACAAGTTTCCATTTGGAAGTACTAGTCGTATCACTTCAATTATTTAATGTTGGCCTATGTTAAGTCTTAAAAAAATTACAGTGTATATAAAAATGCTATCGAAAATACCATTCGGTATAAATTTATTATATTAAACAGTTATTGTAAAAAAATCAATACGCCTTTTCACGCCTCAAAACCAATCCTGTCACTTTCTGATAACAAACACCTCTAAATCAGGCACCTAATCAACGGTATTAAAGGAAAATCCCGGTTAAGGATTAGAGAAGCACAAACGAATGCCGATTTAATAAAAATAAGTAATCCCCTAAGACCCTTAGGCTTGATAAATGAGAATCCTTTGCATAATTATACAGATAAATAAAAATTGCTGTATTTTTTTTTCAGCCATTCTAGACTGGTCATACAAAATATTTCCCCATAATTACTCGTCTAGTTAGGAATTAATGTGGGTGTCACTTGCGCAATTTAATCTTGCCATTAATCTCCTCTTTAATACGCTGTAAAAAGGTTTCACACCATGCGCAGGCCGAATGGTAGTTTTGTATATTTAATTAATATAGAAAAGAAATATTAGGAATAAATGCTTGCAAAACGGGTTTTTAATATTCATAATGCGTTAAGAGATAGTTTCGT
Organism: Cosmopolites sordidus; assembly: GCA_031761425.1. NCBI lineage: Eukaryota > Metazoa > Arthropoda > Insecta > Coleoptera > Curculionidae > Cosmopolites > Cosmopolites sordidus. The sequence continues at coordinate 1,987,220 of JARFXV010000063.1, read as the reverse complement.
TAAATGTTGAGTAGAAAATGTCTTTTTCACAATATACTTTTTCGCATTAATTTTAAAGTAGTGTTTTTGGATATCTAAAGGATAGGGTTGTCCAATAAAAAATTCAAAACTTTTAAATGAGGCACACTGGATACTCTGGTAATTTTTATTTTATATCGGAGAAAAAATTATGTCTTGAAATATATTTTGAAAATAATGTCGTTTAAATATTTCCCTTAGCTTCGTTCGGTGGTATGCATTTTGAAGATCCAATTTTCGATTACTCTTTTACACATATCGGTGTAATTTCAATAGTCTCTTAAATGATTCGTTTAAGGTCAAGTTCAGAGTTTATTTTTGCAAACCAGATATTTAACATAACCCCACAAAAATAATCCGAAAGTGTGAAGTCGCATAATCTTGGTGGCCACTTAGACACTTGGCCACTTACACACTCTTGGTGGCACACTACCCTTTCGCAAAATAATGCGTCCATGAAACCTTTCTTGTAATAAATTCATTGTCTGGCGAAATGTGTAACAAATCAAAGATTAAGTTGAAAAAAAACATTGTTTATATCCACATTTATTAGTTCAGACCAAAAATATTCTTCACCACCATTAACAGTAACACGATTTCCATCATCGTCATCAAAGAAAATAAGTTCCTATTACCTCAAAAACCGCACCAAACAGTTACTTTCTAAGGATAAAGCGGTAACTCCTGAATCACTTGAGGATTTTCATTGGCCCAAAGTCTGCAGATCACAAACCAAATAAGCCAGAAGAGCGTTCGTCAGAAAAGTCGTCAAAATTATTTTTGTCAAAATTAGTTTTCCAGAATGCATGCCAAGAGACGAAATCGAGGACATTTGAACGACATTATTTTCAAAACATAATGCCATTATTTGTTCTTCAAGATAAAATAAAAATTATCGGATTATCCCTTGTAGTTATCATTGTGCCCCATTTTGAAGTATTGACACTCTTATTGGACAAAGCTTTAGCAAATAATGTTAAGCAAATATCATTATATCAACAGAGAAAATCGGTTTCATATAGTCTGAAGATGACGGTGTGCTGAATTATGTTAAAGCATATTACAAGAGCAGCTGAAAACATCCAACGTGCAATGAGATTTGTTCGAAGAGCTCTAGGTATTATAGGCATAATTATGCAAACTTTTATTTGCCTCAATTCGGATACACTGAGTTCGATTGGTTTAAGCAGTATGCTTCTACAGCCAATACTGGGAGGGCAACAATGACGACTCTTTTAAAGAAATTTTTACAAAAATCTGAACCGCCAAGATGTCCAGATCTCATCACCCCTGACTTCTTTCTTTGGTGCTATCTTAAAGAAGGAGTTTACATTAATAAGCTGCAAAGACGATCAGTTCAACAAGATCAGCTTAAAAACACTATTCGGCCAGAAATAGAGTGTATGTCGAGAAATTAGAAAATTTCATCACATCAACATTCAAACATTTCAAAACATTTAACAGACAATTTTCTAAAGTAATCTTAACTTAATTAATTATATACTTAACTTAATTATGTATATTCCGATTTGCGAATTCGGTATATATTCATATCTCAGATGTGAAAGAAATGGTGTTGAGTGAAAATAGCGAAAAACCTATTAATTTTTATGTAGGATTAAGTATTCTAAAAATGCGTCTTGAAAATCGGGATACTGAGATGTGTAGACAATTCTATTTCATTTCATACAATATCTGATATTTTTATTGAACGAACGCTGTTTTGCTATGGTGCCTTGCTATCGCTCTTACGAACGCTATCTTGATTGGAACGAACGCTAGGAAAAAAAATTATAAAAATGGCCAAAGACGATAAATTTTCACAAACCTACATGAATAAAATGAAACTGTGAGAAATTTATAGAATAGATATTTATAGAATAATTTCATAAACCATTAAATATATTAAAATGATTTTTACACCATTCGATTTAGAGTAAAATTCTTTATTTTTATTGTGTTAGCTTGATTTTGAATCAGAATTAAGAGAAAAATTCTAAAAATGGGCAAAAATCGTAAATTTTCGCGACTGTATGCATGGAAAAATGTCGAAAATTGTTCATATTTCAGATTCAGTTCAAACTTTGATGGAGTTCAAAAAGATGAAAGATGTATTGGTTTTTAAGTATGATTAAATATCGTAAAGATACGTTTAGAAAATCGGAATAATAATAGAAAAATATAATAAAAAACAGATATAATAAAAAAATAATAAAAAAATTATCTCCATGTGGACATTTTAAAAACCCACCAAATATATCAAAATTGTTTGTGCACCATTCGATCTGCCATAAAATTATATATAAGAGCTGATATTTTTTATAGTGCTGTCTTGATTTTAACTAGAATTAGGAAAAAAAGTCTGAAAATATCCAAAAATAGCACACGGAAAAATTGCAGAAATGGTTCCTATCTTAGATTGAGTTCCAACTGTGAGTAATGGGGTTTGCTAGGGTGAAAATAACGAAAAACTTATTCATTTTCATGTATGATAAAGTATTTTGAAGATACACTGACAATCGAAATTGCGAAAAATTGATATTAAAATTTATAGATAATTTCCCTACACATGGACATTTCGTTAACCATTAAATATATCAAAATGATTTTTACCCCATTTGATTTGGAATAAAATTATATATTTTTATTGTGTTATCTTGATTTTAAACCAGAATTAAGAGAAAAATTCTGAAAATGGGCAAAAATAGTAAATTTTCACAACTATATACATGGAAAAATTTCATTTATAGAGTTCAGAAGGGTGAAAATATCGAAAAATGTGTTAATTTTTAAGTATGATTAAGGCTTCCACTTTGATGCCATTATCAAGAGAACTTAGTTGATTTACTCCAAGGCCTCAATCTGCCTACTCCCCAGAGTTCACAACTAGAAAATAACGTGGTCGGCACGACCTCTTTATTAATAGGAAAGGTTGTGGGTGAAGCGCTTGGTTGAGGGGAAGAGGGTAAGACGGAAGGTGGACATTTTGATTGGAAAGGCAATTTAGAAATAAGAGGTTTCCATGTATTTCAAACGAGAGTTCCAAATACATGCAGATTGAGGCCTCGGAGTAAATCCACTAGATTTTCTTGATAAGGTTTCAAAGTGGAACCTGAAATGTCGGGATTTTACAAATGTAAAACGCGGTTCTACCCGAGAACATAGTAATTTTAACATTACCGACCGCGGAAGCCTTTGCCAACTTACTTACTATATATATATATTATATATATATATATATATATATATATATATATATATATATATATATATAAGTTTTATACCGTTCGATTCAGAGCAAAATTCTATATAAAAGCTAAATTTTCATTGTTCCTGAGTAAGAACAGTAAGTTCTTCCTGAAGTAAGTAAGTAGTTCCTGAGAACATAGTAATTTTAACATTACCGACCGCGGAAGCCTTTCCCAACTTACTAACTATATATATATATATATATATATATATATATATATATATATATATATATATATATATATATATATATATATATATATATATATATATATATATATATATATATATATATATATATATATATATATATATATATACATATATATATATATATATATATATATATATATATATATATATATATATATACATATATATATATATATATATATATATATATATATATATATATATAAATATATATATATATATATATATATATATATATATAGTGAGTGAGTTTTATACCGTTCGATTCAGAGCAAAATTCTATATAAAAGCTAAATTTTCATTGTTCCTGAGTAAGAACAGTAAGTTCTTCCTGAAGTAAGTAAGTAGTTCCTGAGAACATAGTAATTTTAACATTACCGACCGCGGAAGCCTTTCCCAACTTACTAACTATATATATATATATATATATATATATATATATATATATATATATATATATATATATATATATATATATATATATCTATATATATATATATATATATATATATATATATATATATATATATATATATATATATATATATATATATATATATATATATATATATATATATATATATATATATATATATATATATATATATATATATATATATATATATATATATATATATATATATATATATATATATATATATATATATATATAGTGAGTGAGTTTTATACCGTTCGATTCAGAGCAAAATTCTATATAAAAGCTATATTTTCATTGTTCCTGGTTCGAAAAATTGCAAAAATGATTCATATAACAAATTGGGTTCAAAATTTTACAGATGAAATCGAAATATTTATATAATATATGTATGCTTTTTGAAGCGACATTTATTTCTAATGAATGTGATAGTTAAGTAATTTAAACGCCTTAAAAAAATTATTTTCGCTTTCAATTATAATCCCAAAATATAGCATTACTCGTATAACATTACTTGTTGTTGTACCATGTAAAATCTTATGATAAATGGTCACATTTATCCTACAAAAACACAAAAATGCAATTTTTCAAAACATGGTTCTTAAAGTTCACGGACTACTCATATCAAGCGTATCCTTATTTTAAAACATCTAACTATACACTTCTTCTTTCAGTTGTACAAAATCAAAAACATTTTTGAATGATCTCATATAGTATTCTTTGAAGACAAAACAAAAAGTAAACGGTTGCGAATAGATAAGTAGTTCTTTCGCAACGACGATCCAAAGGAAAATACCAGCAGGTCTTCAAAATGAGTTTTATTATAATTACTATATAGCTTAAATGAAATCGTACGCAAGGTTGCTCACAACCATCCAAAATTGGTAACAATTTTTGGCCATTGTCTAGCCGACAATCTGACCCAAAAATGTTAAAGTTTTTTTTTAATTCCTTTGAATAGATACTGAAAGTGAAAGGAGATACGGTCTTGACGTGTGAATTAAACATTATTTTAATTGAGTTTGAATAATCGCCGATAGATAAATGGCTTGATAGATGGGTTCTGGTGAATGCAAAAATCGTATTCTATTATGTTAGAAAACATAATCGGTAGTTTGTTCAATGCCAGTTTCACAATTAAATAATTACAGCTTATTACTGAAAAAGAAAAAAACAAAATATATTTATAAATCAAATTTTAGCACAATGCAATCATAATGGAATGTCTGATCTCATCTGATATAATTTTGTTGCACCACTTTACCATATCATGTATCCTGAAATCGTACGTGAAATCAAAATCAAAAAATAAATCAAAATCAAAAAATAAATCAATATGATGCCACAAATTATGCCAAAAAGTCGGACGTGAAACCGTAGAAATAAACTCCTACTTCAAGATGTTTACAACGAGCAATAAGAACTTCAATACATTGCGGCCTTTATCTTAAGAACAACATTTTAACCAGCGTGCCTTATTGTATTTTGAATAATTTTGTTATTAATAATTTTTCATCAGAACATACACATATTTTTGAAGTTTATTTTATAAACAATTTAACAAAATATAATTATTAACAATTTTCATGCAAAAAAATCACTACACTCTTTTTGAGTTTCTTTTTGAGTTATATTTATCCTTTTTTTAGTTATATTTAATGGTCTATAGGCCCGCCTTTGTCTTTAATAACTTTAGTAACTACACAACAACTATTTTCTTCATAGAAAAAACTATCTTTGCCATGACAGTAGGATACAGTAGAGACCACTCCTCTTTCAGGATTTCGCAGTTGAGTTTTATTTTTTATGCGGTGTTCCTTCAGCTTCTATTTCAGTTCTCCCCAGAGATGTTCTATTGGGTTTAAATACAGTAATTGTGAAGGAATTCCTAACTACCTTGGTGCATTGTAGAATAAGGATTCTTCGACTTTACGTGCTCGGTGTTTCAGATCATTGTCCATTCATTGGAAAGTTAAATCAGAGTTGAGACCAAGTTTGAAGACTCTTGCATGCAAATTTTTCCTTAAAATATCTAGGAAAACATGTTGATCTATATTTCCTTATATATATATATATATATATATATATATATATATATATATATATATATATATATATATATATATATATATATATATATATATATATATATATATACAGTGTAATTTTTTTAAAACCTGACATAGGCTAACTTTTTATTTGAAGTGATAGGCTATTACTTCCAAATGCAAAGTTGTAGGAAATAACTTAACTAAGAAAAATGTACAAACAATACTTTCCGGTGTTGCCAGATTTCTTCAGTAGCTACAAAAACAATATTTTTTTAATATAATTTAACAAATCCTAAAAATCTAAATAAAAAATGGTATGTCACATTTCTTTATTGAAGCCGTTTTAAAACAATTAGCAAAACCAACTAAAACAATCTGCAGTCGCCAGGAACTAAAAGAAGCTAACATAGCAATAGTAGGCCTTGGAAATTAAACAAAAATTGTGTTGCTTGAAAGGAGACGCCATTATTGTGCTGTCATTGTGTTATTTGAAAGCTGTTGTATTTGCATGTGTATAAAAACAACGTTTGAATTCAGTTGCTAAGATAAATCAGTTATTTAAGCAAAAAGGGAAAGTTGAATTAATTTTTCTTCATTTTGGTGGCTTAAATCTACGCGCTTAAGTTATCTCCTACATGGTAATTAATTACTTAATAACTAATTATAATTATAATTATAATAAATCAATTAATAATAACATATAGTTAATGATAATAATTAACACATTAGTAGTAATTAATAACTTGAAACTTGAAAAGCTTGAAACTTTGAAACAGAAAATTGCAGCATTAGGAAACAGACTAAGGAAGTATCGGATACGAGTAAAAAAGATATCAAGAAAACACTCAGTTTAATCGAGCTCAAAGACAATTCTATAGAAGCCTTAGCGAAGACAAATTTATGTCAAAGACCGCCATTCTTGATAGAGAAAATATGGCAAAGTACTGGTCAGACATATAGTCTAATAGTGTGAATCTCCACGATATTGAGTATTGGATTGAAGAAGAGAAAAGAGAACATCAGTTTTCAATATCAATGGATTCGGATAATATTACAATTAGCGACCTCAGGATGATTTTAAAAAGACTAAGAATTGGACAGCGCCTGGGATAGATGGTATTCACAATTATTGGCGGAAAACTTTCACTTGTAGCCACGGCAAATTCAGGACGCAATATATAATCACCTACATATTTTACTTTAGGAGTAACATACATGTTGCCCAAATCAGAAAATTTGGAAGAAGCGAAGAATTATAGGCCAATTACGTGTTTGCCAGCAATATATAAAATTATCACCGCAATCATAAGCTCCAAATTCAGAGAACATCTCACGAAATCTGATATATTGGCTTAGGAACAAAATCGATATGATCAACGAGCACGCGGCTGCAAGAAAATACTGATTATTGACACAATTATTACCAAGCAAGTTAAATCAAAACATAAACTATTATCTCTAGTATGGGTAGATTATCAAAAGGCCTTTGACTCACGTGCTTCATTCTTGGCGCTTAAAGAAATATTATGTATCTACAAAATTGATGCCCGAATAATCAATATTCTCAATCGTCTAATGGGAAGCTGGAGAACCAGTCTGTATTTGAAAAACTACAGGACTGCTGATATTGCTATTAGAAGAGGAATATTTCAATGGAACAATTTGAACCCCCACTGGTTTTGTATGGCTCTCAATCCCTTAAGTCGTATGCTGAACATAACGGCTACAGCATCGGCGAGCGAGTTGTGCTGTCGTATCTCTTCTATGTTGATGATTTGAAACTATATGCAAACAATTGACATCAAATTAGATGCTTGCTAGAATTAGTGAAGTAATTTAGCCAGACTATCAAAATGAAGGTGGGGATAGAAAAGTGTGCGGTATTACATGTGGAAAAGGAAAAAAATCACCCAATCTCAGAACCTTACATTAATGGACAATGTCACAACCATTCCAGCTATACGCCCACATGAAACCTATAAATACCTAGGATTCCAACAAGACCTCAATATAGATGAAATAATGAATAAACAAGAGATCAAAGGTGAGAATTTTAACAGGATCAACACAATTTTAGGAATATTTAAACGCAAATACAAAGTAACAGTGCTCAACACCTGGGCCGCTACAATAATAACCTATGCCTTCAGAATTTTAAACTGGTCCTCAACAGAAGTTAAAACCCTGGATCGCAAGCTCCGCACTACGTTAACCAAGCATCCGATATTGCATCCAAACTCTGCTCCTGACTGGTTGCATTTGTCTCGTGACAGTGGCAGCAGAGGAATTGTTAGCTTCGAGGAAGCACAGCAAAAAGAAATAGGTGGGTTAATAAAAAAACTTCTTCAAAAACTTGATGGCATATGATGTGGCTCTTTGACCTCTAAATTTAGCTATGGTACAGCATGTCTATAGAAACTTCAAAGAAGAGCTGAAAAATCAGTGGCAAAGAAAACCGATACATAGAAGGTTTTATGACAATATAAATCAAGAAGACGCACACCACAAAGCAAGCAACAACTCCTTTATCTCTGGATATCTGTTCGTCGAAACAGAGGGAGCTATAATGGCGATCCAAGATCAAGTGGTCCCTATCTCATTTCGGCTTACATCCTTCTAGCTCCAACTGCTTACTTAAGCAGACTTGATAACATGGGGAAAGTTATCTACTTAACTCAAAGAGGTAAACCAAGATTTGCCTTCTTATAAATATCAACCGCAACCCGTTATTGAAAATACCAAAATAAAAATCTTATGGGATACATCTCTCATCACTGATCGTAGTGTAGTGCACAACAGACCAGACATGGTAGTTGTGGATAAAGAAAACAAGATATGTCATATGGATTTATTTGTCCACGTGGATGAAAATCTAAATAAGGCATATAAACAAAAAGTGAAAAAATATCAAGAACTAGCCGATGAAATTCGAGATATTTGGCATATGAAAAGAGTTACTGTTAAACGTATTATAATATCCGCGACTGGCCTGGTGCATAAACTATTACTGGGTCATTTAAACGAACTTCACATAGAGTTCAATACCATAAATTGGATGCAGAAGGCGGTAATACTTGACACAACAGCAATTATTCGTCGTACCCTTTCGACTTGACACTTAATCGTCTTGAGCAATCCTACCACAAAAGGATTGACCACAGAAATGTGTAAAAAAAAATTTAAAATTACAGTTAATAATAATTAACAATTAAGCGCGTAGACTTAAGCTACCAACATGAAGAAAAAGTAATTCAGCTTTCTCTTTTTGATGAAATAACTGATTCGTCTTAGCAACTGAATCAAAACATTATTTTTAAACACATTCAAATACCCCAGCTTTCAAATGACACAATGGCAGCACAATAATAATGGCTTCTTTCAAACAACACAATTTTTGTTTAATTTCCAAGGCCTACTATTGCTACGTTAGCTTCTTTTAGTTCCTGCGGATTATTTTAGTTGTTTTTGTTAATGTTCCAATAAAGAAATGTGACATAACATTTCCTATTTCGAATTTTAATATTCGTCATATTAAGTTAAACAATACGGTGTTGCCATAAAAAAAATATAGTTTTAGTAGCTACTGGAGAAATCTGGATATATATATATATATATATATATATATATATATATATATATATATATATATATATATATATATATATATATATATATAACGTACATGGCAACGTAGTATTGACTAATTAAGATGATTCCCACATATTGGATAACACACATTATTTCAGGGTATGTATGTTATTTAAATTCAATTTAAAATCAAAGTTGTATTCGGTATGCGAATATAACGATATGCTTCTTATGTACAGGGAAGCAGCAAACTGTGTGGAAGCAGTATACGTAGTCGAAAAATATGTTAGAAATGTAGACTTGTATAGACTTAAATGATGAAATATTTTGAATATATTGTAATAAAGTAATTAATTATGTGTTTCTTAAAGTGAAAGTGTGAGGTATGTTATGGTCTCAAAAATTAGTACTAGTAGTTTCAACTTTGACATTAATTTTTTTTTTGTAGAAAACAAACCAAATTTATGCCAAAACTTATGGAATAAATTGAATAATAGAGTGAAGAATCAAGAGTTACAAAACTTTAATAACATAAATAAACATCCACATAGATTATTTAGATTGTGTAGCCTAAACGTTATATTAGTCAATTAAAAATTAATATATTTGCTCACTTTTACTCATTCTATTTTAATATATCTGCAATTTCAATTAGACTGTGTGTATATTTATTTACATTTCTTAATATTACAACATTTCACGGTAACAAAAATATGCCACACGTTAACATTTTAAACAAAATTAAACTACTTTCAACCGTCTTGTACTTCTAAATTTACGAAATATCAACAACAGAAATGGGCAGGTCTCTTAAATCATCAAATCTGTCGGTTGTCGTACTGAATACATGATTATCTGGCTGGGAACCAACTAAACAACAACAGCGACCACTTAATTTTGCAAGATATTCACTTTCGTAAGCCCGTCCTTTTCTCAGTTTCCTATTTCTATAAAAAAAATCGTGATTAAGCAAAAGAATAACAAATGCAACTATTAAAACCACAGATTATATTTTTTTTTCACAATCATTTATACTGGAGCAGAAACATTTTGAAATTCATTTGAAAAAATAATTATTAAACATATATACAGTATGTCGGAATAAACGGAAAGTCTGTGCTTGATTTGTTCCTCACGCTTTGAATGACAACCAAGAAATTGCTCGAAATTGGAGAAAAAACAGGTCTGTGAGCTTCAACATCCTCTGTATTCGCCTGATTTTAGTTGTTTTGCCAAAATTATTTATTTTTACTCAAAATTGATCCAAACCGCATCAATACACCCCTAGGCACATTCAACCAATGCTAGCATAGATTTTTATGCGGTTTTCCGGAATCGCTTCAATGATCCTCGTCACCTTTTCTTGGACTTGTTTAACACTGTCATAAAATGTTTCTTTCAAGACCAGTTTGAGTTTCGGGAACAGCAAATAGTTACACGGGGATAAATCAGGCGAATACAGAGGTTGTTGAAGATCACAGACTTGTTTTTTCTCCAATTTCGAGCAATTTCTTGGTTCTCATTTAAGGCGCGAGGAAAAAATTCTGTCTGTCGAAATATCGCGATTCGTGTTTTTGGTCGTATTTTATTTCCCTGCTATGCATCTCACAGTCAAATTCGCGTCGTAGGCGATCATTTTACGCACTTTTCCCACCAACTCATTGCGATTTTTGTTTTTTTGGTCGACCTGGCTTTGATTCGTCTTCCAGAGCATCAAGACAGTCCTGGAATCGCTTATACCACTCGAACACACATGTACGGGATAAGCAATCATAGCATACATTTTTTTCATCAATTCAAATATTTCTGTAAAGTTTTACCGAGCTTGAAATAAAATTAGCTTTTTGTTCCATCGCTATCACAAAAGATACTGTCACTTTAAGCGCTATAATTTGACAATTGATCGATTTTAATGATGGTGGTCCCGTTTTATAGAGGAGATATACAGCTTTCAGATCTCAACAGATGGCGCTAGTAGTTTTCTTTAAATTAAAAAAGTTCCATTATTTTTCCGATATACTGCGTGAGAAGCCATCAACTAAGCTTGTTTTTTTAGCTAATATATTTAGCAGATCTGTTGTTTTCTTCATGTTAACATTTGCAAAAATGAATAATATTAAATGTCAATCATAATAGTGTAAAAATACGGAGCACGTTTGTGTGGAAAATGTATTAATTTTTACTACGAAAAACAATCTTTAGAAATCAGACATGTTTTTATTTAAATTAATATGTGTCGAACATAACTATTATTCAATCTACAAAATATGCTTCTAATACAGATTGCATCCATTAATAGACTATCGGCTTCCGAATGTGTAGTATTTTCTGTTCTGTGTAGTTGAGTGTTCTGTGAGTTCTGTGTAGTTGAGTGTAATTTAGAATTTTTATTTTACTGTTATTCATTTTGAATATAATACCTAGGCATTTTCACCGTGGTTTCGCGAAATACTTAAGAACTTTGTTTTGAAATTAAAATTGGTGACCAAGACAAAGCATGTGCCTCTCGTATATGTTGTAAGACTTGTCAAAAAACGTCAAAAAATAACATGAATTCCTTGAATTTTTAAGTTATTGTGCATTCTGTCAAAAAAGTACCGGGAATTGGTTAATAAAAAGCTTATTATTTATACAAATTTATTGCATTGTCTTCAAAGTAGGCCCCTTTCGAAATAATACACTTATGTCAACGAATAATCCAATTGTCAAAACATTTTTTAAACGCATTTTCCGGAATCGACTTCAGTTTTCGTCGCGAATTCTCTTTTATGTCTTCTATCGACTTAAAACGAGTGCCTTGAAGTGGTAATTTGAGTTTTAGAAAGATAAAGAAGTCAACCGGAGCCATATCAGGTAAATACAGTGGTTGTTCGATGGAGTTTGTTGAGTTTTTGCACAGAAATTCGTTCCCAGTGATAGCAAAATCCAACAATTTTGTTTTCACACCGCGATAATCAAAGAAAATAGTCAAGCATCACCTTAACTTTTGATCGACTTTAACGTGGCTTTGGCTCATTTGGAAGGCGCCATTCCAAAGCTTGTTAACTGGTTTGCATGCCAAACTCGTATACCCATGTCTCATCACCAGTTACAATAGGTTTTATAAATGTGGAGTCGGAATTGGCTCGTTCTTCCATGTCTTCAGAGACCTTTACTTGATTGAGTTTCTGAAGAAAATTCAGGTCTTTCAGCACTAATCGAGCGGCAACGCATTTCATGCCCAAATAATCACTTATAATGGTATAAATTGATTCGTGAGACACAGAAAGATCAGCGATTATCTCTCTCAAACTTAAATGAAGATTTTCAGTCACCAGTCCCTTCACTGTAGAGATGTTAATTACAGTTGAAGAGGTTGATGGCCGATCAGAACGAGGCAAATCTTCCACCACATCTCGACCGCTTTTTAATGCATTGTATCACTCACATCCACGTGTTTTTGATAAAGTCGATTCACCGTAAACCTTCTGCAACGTTTTCAGCACACGAAATTCCATTTACAATGCAAAATTTAAGACAAATTCTTTGTTCGATGTTTTTATCCATCGCAGAACACATTTGAGATGAATTGACAAAATCGAGCAGTGTAAACAAACTAAATAACATATGACGTTGAATCTCCGTGTTAGTATAGAGGACAGTTGTGCCAACTTAGCGATAAAAAGAATTTTCACTAACCATTTAAGCGGGCTTTTCAAATGATCAATTGTCGGGACTCTTTCTGACACAATGTATATAATTTTTACAGCAAATCGAAAACCATCGATTTCTGAAGCACTGCAAATGGTAGCAAAATTGTAAGTATAAATACAAGTACACAGAAGTAGATTTAATCATCTCCTGATGATGTTAACATGATTAGCGAAACGCGCATCGTGATACTGCAAACAACTGATTTGGATTTTTAGAGAAAAAAAAATCTACTGCAAGTATCTCCTCATAATTGAAATGTTATTAGTGATGAAGAGCACTGTAAGAATCACAGTGATAAAGATATTATAATACATCAGACTGACATTAAATTGAAACATCTGTTTTGGTGTATATAGAAATGTATAAAGTGAATATTGCGACTGACCTGACCGGACATCGCCTACCGACGTTCCGGCGAATAAGTTATGTAGAGGGCGCTCGCACAGTGGCAACGCACACTAAACGCCCGATCGAACAATCGGTCTCCGTCATCTTCAAAAATCCTATAATTGTAATTGCCACACATGCGGCACATAAATCGCCGCTGAAAAAGTTCAATGGCGAGCGTAGCGCGCCGAGCACTGCCCCGACCGACGTGGATTTATCGGTTATTGTTCGTTGCGTTTTTGTTCTCCTCGTGCTGTTGTTGCGTTTCGCAGCTCGCAGGCCGGCAATGGGGAAAAAGGGCCGCCAGGGCGTGCTGCATATTATGTGATAATTCAATTACCGGTTTCGGGGAGCTTTTTTCTTCTACGTGCATCCCGTCTTCCATCTACTTCCTGGTGACGACCAAGGAACACAGATGCTGGTGCTAAGAGAACTTAGGCACGACAGATAACCAATTATTTCGTCAACTTAAAGCACATAAAGGATGGATGATGATAATTAAGTCTCATCCGACGAGACATTTGGAAGCACGTTTCTTACGATATTCGGATTATTATTTTGATAATACATGATGGCGTAAAAGAAAATTTCCATTTTCATTTCCAAATTAGGACATTTTAAATTAAAATGTAATATTAGATTTAATATTTTTATTTCAAAATAAGCTAAAAATTGAGGAGTTTTTTAATTATTGCCTTTTAAGCAATAGTTCAACTCGTCCTAATTTCGGCGAATTTTTAAGGTTACTATGTTAATAAACAAAATTCGCGCTACCGAAGCACAGACAATCTACAAAAAAAGGACAATCTCCTTAATGAAAAAGTCAGAGACGAGTGAAAAAGTGAAGAAGTCAGTTTCCATATAAAGAATTAGTGGACCTTTCGTTTTTAATAATGAAGATCAGAAATATAGGCATATGTTTTATGCCAAAATTTCTACTTGCCTCAATTACAAGCACTGAAATTTGTCGCTTTCAGCAGAATGATGCTACTCCCCATAATACCAAGGTTTTAAAGATACATTTCCGTAATCGATTAAAAACAATTGTAGATCTAAGATCGTCATCAAGTTCTCTGAACCTCACCGCCCCAGATTCCTTTGATTGAGGTTACCTTCGATAAAAAAAAGAGCGAGAGACAGACTGTGTGTACATTAATGTACACACATTAATAAGCCCCAAACACTAGATCATACCAAAGGCAACATTAAGCGAGAAATAGAGAAAATATATCAAGAAACACTATATTTACTCAAATAGACTCATCGCGGGTTAAATTCAAGGCCAGATATCTCAAATAGTGTTAAAATAGTTTTGGATCTAGGAATAATTAGAACCAGGCCATCACATCCAGGTATGCATCAACATGGGGTATGCTTGTATACTACGATATTTTTTGGTCAAGAAATAGAATACAAGCTTGCTTTTATGTGCCAGTGCATTGGCTTGTAGCGAAGAACATATACCATGCTCTTGGTATTTCAGTTGTGTTCAAGGTTTTCAGCTCGAATAAAGAGGATGTCGAATTGCAGACATTTTCATCATTTTCTTTCATTTTTTACAAAATTTTTATTAGAAAGTTTTCTTAATCATAAACAGTTTGATTCAGTTCAAAGGTTTCTGTGACACTTATGTCATTATTGTTTTTTCGATAGACCCACGAAAGATAGTGTCACATTTTATATCATTATGAATGAACAAGAACTACTAGCACCAATAAATTTCTGGAAGTGAAAACGTAAATATATAATGACATAACGCATGTATTCATTTAAAGATGGCACTGCTAGTTACGTTAAGATTCAATCAGTCATCCACATATAATGTCTATAAAAATATGTTCTTGGTTTCTTCATTTTAAGAGCTTTCAACAATAAAATGAAATTTTATACGAAATAGTAGTGACAAGCGGAACAATAATAATTATTGTGTCACGCATATTAACATAAAGAAATGTATGTGAAAATTAATACAGTACTTAGCTTCGCGATGAATAGAAACACCGAATAGAAAGTATCATTCTAGTTGAGGGAAAATAACTAATACGGCATGAAATTGTAAATGATTGGCACCATTATAAAATTGACAGATTTCTATACATACATATATATATATATATATATATATATATATATATATATATATATATATATATATATATATATATATATATAATTTTTATAGGTAATGCACCTTATAATATCATGTTATGTTATTAACTAAAATACCAAACAGCTCACGGACTAAAGCTGCCTGCTGCTGTTAATCAAGTTTGATTAACTAATAATAATATGCTATTTTCGATCGGAATGCTTAAAACTGAGAATATAAGAATTATAGCAGAATATGTATCACAAGTAAATTTATAATTTTATTATTTTAATTTGGTATATTTCCTAAATGAATGCTTTTCAGAAAAAAAACTAGCGCGGAATTATTTAGCAGACAACTTAGCAGAACAATATGGGAACAAACTTTTACGTATTCCCCCATCCCACTGCATTTTCAATTGTAAACAAATATTATAACAAACACAGGGGTAGAGATGGTAATAGACATCAAGACTGTAAAAAAATGTGGCATAAGGTACATGTGGTTTATCCCAAGATTTGGAAGAATACGATCAAGCATACAGAAAATGAAATAATGAAATGGTATGACAGAGAGCATATACTTCGTCGAAAATATGTTCTTCCTTTAATTATAAATACTGCAGATAATAGCAGTGATTCCAGCCAGTATGTTTCAGAATCCGATTAATGAAAATATAAGTGCATGCAGATATTTCATTATTTTTTTCTACTCTGTACTTGCATATTAAATTTCAATTAATGTCATTGGTAATTGTATAATTTTTTTATTTTAATATCCATTTAAATATTAAAAAATGTCGATTGTTTTTGAACGAAGCATTTTGAAATATGCTGAATCTATCTCGACGACACTTGCAATACTTTTAACATTTATTATATTGGGTAAACCAAAGTCCCATTCATATTTACAAAACGACGTTTAAAATCTATTTTATTCTTTCGAAAAGAATGTGTTGGTCAGAAAGTTTTACTCGAAGTTGTTTTTGATCAGAATTTAACAAATACGGCAACCATCTTGCACATGGCTTTCTCAAACCCAATTCCTGTTTTAAAATGTAAAACACCCATTGAGTTGAGATGTCCATAGCCTTAGCAATTTTACTCAAAGTCAATTGTCTGTCGTCCATAACCATGTAATGTGTAAAATTAATTATTTGTTCAGTAGCTGCACTTATTAGATGTCTAGAACGAGAATCATCATCCAGTACAGTCCTTGTACGACCACTTTGAAACTTATCTGCCCACTTACAAACAAACCATTGTTTTTCAGACTCCCCTAATACATTTACCATTTCACTATGAATTTCCATTGCCTTTAAACCTATTTTTACGAAAAATTTATTCACTGCAGGATTTTCAATATTTTCCATTTTAAAAAATAAGACTGATACGTTTACTTTAAACTGCTGTTTTACTGCTCTATAGGGGTCACTCCGCGAACTTTTCAATTAGCCTAGTATAAAGAGTAATAATATTCCTTTTACCACCTTTCTAACCGACAACTTCAAAGTGATATAAATAATATTGTTGCTATTACTGTGATTGAGGAGTTTTTTAATTATTGCCTTTTAAGCAATAGTTCAACTCGTCCTAATTTCGACGAATTTTTAAGGTTACTTTGTTAATAAACAAAATTCGCGCTACCGAAGCACAGACAATCTATAAAAACAGGACAATCTCCTTAATGAAAAAGTCAGAGACCAGTGAAAAAGTGAAGAAGTCAGTTTCCATATAAAGAATTAGTGGACCTTTCGTTTTTAATAATGAAGATCAGAAATATAGGCATATGTTTTATGCCAAAATTAAAATAATAAATAAATAAAAAATAAAAATAATATTCCTTTTACCACCTTTCTAACGGACAACTTCAAAGTGATATAAATAATATTGTTGCTATTACTGTGATTATTCAACCTTGATAACATTTAACTTTGAGTAATATTGTGATATATAAATATTATTTATTTTCGAAATAAAGTTCATTCACCATACTTAAATATATCAAAATGTTCAAATACGCATTAGGAGCTATTGTAAAATTAATCATGTAATATATTAAAGACTCTTCGTTAACTTTCTCTTTATTATCCCTTTACAAAAGATTCAGCAAACATACTTTCTCTATGCTAACAACAGTTTCCCTCTTTTATTGTTCAATCAAAAGATCTAAGTTGTTTAACAGCACTTTATTAAAATCTTTAAGCTCTGTTTGTAACTATATGCTTATCATTTATTTGCAGAAAAAAAAACGAATAAAAGAGAGATTTTATTATAGTTATTTTAATTATTGTTTTGAAAAAAAAAATCGGCGGCCTACACGTTTACTTCGTCCATTGTATTTTATTTTTAAACAAATGGTTTAAATCAGCTCTATCATTGTTGTACCGCATCAGAAAAACATTCCAGATCCTTAACCTTTATCTTCTTCGAATTTAAGATAAAATCAGTCATTGTCTAGAATGCTGCCTTGTTACTTGCGTTTCATTGTAACTTAAGGCTTTTTTACGATCTAACAGAGACTATTGGAACTTGTAAGTTACGGTATCTTTTACACAATCAACCGGTAGAAAAAAAACTACTAAGTGGATCCGAAAATAATTTATTTTCGTCTACAGACGTCGTTAGTCGTATTTTGAAACAACGAATTTTATTCTAATTAAGTGATTCCCAAAGTGTATGCGGCGGTTTAATCACAGGGACGTCGTAAAATATTGCAAAACTTTCACAATTCATTTGCGATAATAATTAATGGGACGCGCCAAATCCAGAGAACTTGGTGAAATCCATCAATAAAGTTAGATATTTGCTCAATTGCAAATAGGGGGCTCTATGTGAATATTCTGTTTTCCCCTGATTCTTCTGATTTCTTGCGAATATATTAGGTGAACCTATAAATAATGTTGTTTTTTCAAATGTTAAAACCATAACCGATTTAACTTAAAAAACAAATTATTATTTATATCTAAATTTCCACTATATTTAAAACTTGTGTGTATTATAATTGTTTCGACATACAGAGTCTACAAAAGTAGGAAAAGTAGTTACAAGCTAAACTATCCTTTGATCTAATAAAACCATAAATGATGATGGTGGGAAATTAATTTTTTTCTACTTGGTCATTTAGCATAATACCCATTTTTTAATTATTAATTTCTAGCTAGAGATTTAGTTCTTTAGATTAATTTTCACTATGTAACTAAGTGTGATTTTCTTTTTTAATATAATTTATTTTTTGTTCTTTAATGTAACTTCTTTAGGCTTCATTGAACCTAATGGAAAAATACCTTCCTGTCAGTCCAACATAGGCTTTTGCACACGCAACTTGCACTGCACTCAATTAAATCAAAACTTTATGTTGGACAAACAGAAATGATACAGCACATACAAGAAAAAACACTGGTTTACCACCTTTATTCACTATAAAATCAGGTCTTAACCCTAAACTACCCTCTTAACACTTAACCCTAGTTACAACCGGTATAGTGGGAATTTCACTTTACTATCAGGTTTTAAGAAGTATTTTCTTACCCATCGTATTTTCCCTATGCTGCATTGTCGGATCACCATTTTTTCTAATTTTGGAAGATTTTCCTGGTGGAAAAAAAATCAACTTCGGCAGCTAACAAAATTCCAGTCGAAGAATATTTAACTTCAAAATCTCTCTCATCTTACAGAAAGGGAACAGAACGTTATAATGATGAAGATGTAGATTAAAACTGTATTAACTTTTGAATAAAATATAATTTGGTTTGTCCTATAAGGGCCTGCTATTACTATATTTTTCGAATGACACAATAAGATTTTAGAGTGAGAAGATCTCAGGCCACAACATAATAAAAAATATGATTATACGTTATATCGGCGTTATTTTAAATCGCCATGTACAAAATCCCATTGTTGTTGATGCTTTATATATTATGCATTGTTATATAAATAGTTAACGTCCCATAATTCTTGTACAATATATTTCATCCAACCCACGAGATACAACCTCGGCTAAATTAGAATTCTCGTGTTTTACAACTGGAATGGTTTTAAAATCTTTTTGATATTATATTTCGCATTTGTACCTTATAAAATGAACGAACCACCTACAACAAACGTGTATCATCTAATGCACATACACACACACACACACACACACACACATATATATATATATATATATATATATATATATATATATATATATATATATATATATATATATATATATATATATATATATATATATATATATATATATATATATATATATGGAATGCCAGATTTCTTTGGACTACGTCCAATAAGACAACAGTAGTTGAATGTCATCATACACCCAACCGTTGGGTTCCACAATCTCATGTGGAACACACAACAACGTGCGTCTCCGCCTTAATGAGCATTTTCGTTGGTTGATGAGTGGAGGTGAGCCCCACCCATCCCTTCACCTGGAACGGGAACTCCAGTTGAAGGGATGGGTGGGGCTCGTCTCCAGTCATCAACCAACAAAAATGCTCATATATATATATATATATATATATATATATATATATATATATATATATATATATATATATATATATATATGAGAAAAAGAAGACTTAAGTTTTACGGACACATAAAACGGATGAATCCGAGTAGAGCTAAAGTAGAAATAATTAAATGGATTGCTGCAATTAAAGAGGACCTAAGATCAGCAAATATTACATAAAGTGAAATTCAGGATATTAGAAATGTAAATATCACTTATAGTGGGCTGTGTTCAGTTTGGGGAACAAAAACTTATTTTCCGACGAAGCGCACTTCTGGCATAATAGGATTACGAAGAAACATAACTGCCGGATTCGGACTGATGAAAATCCTGACGTGATTACCTCAGGACCTTATTTTCTTGAAGACGATTAATGAAATAGTGTTAGAAATAATGACAAACGCTATTTCGCGAAATGATAATGTCAACTGGCACCAAGATCATAGGATCTCATTCCCTTGGATTATTTTTTCTGGGGTTATGTTAAATCTGTGGTTTATACAAATAAACCCAGAAAAATTCTTGACTTTACATGTGACTTTAATCAAAAATTGGGTCTCCAGAATGCATTTCAACAGACCAAGCCGAAGAGGATATTTGAAGAATAACGACATTATTTTTGACGGCAATGTTTTCAACTTATCTTATCGTCACATTTTTATTTTTACGTAACCTTGCTTTTTATTTTTTATGTTAGTGTCATAAACATGGTAATTTATGCTGTTCTTTTTTTTTTCATTATATGGATTGGATTCTGCATTATTTTTCTTTTTTTCTTATTGATATTGTTTGTATGTTTATGGTTATAGAGAAAAACGATATTAATTCGAACTTCGTATAAAATGCTAGGTGACTTATTTCAAACATTTTTTGAGCTTTACGTATCGATAGAAATATTTGTTTTTTTTTTAGTTGGTATAACTATCCTTGATAGCTGATAGAAGTTTTATGTTATTTCTCTGATTAAGTTAGCAAGTATAGCGCCTTTTGTTATTGTCAAAAGCATTTGTTGGTCAGTTTTTTTAAATGGATAAATTTATCGAGCAAAATAATTTGCATTAAATATTGCTTAAAACTGAAGTTTATTGTGCTGACGCATCAAAAAAGTTAAGAAAGTGATACCCGATGAAGCTATATCGTAAAAAATGTGGTACAAGAACTTCAGTGATAGTAGAGTGAACCTCATTCGGGAATTATCAAAATCAATGACCTTGTACTAAGTAATCGCCGATTACGTATCAAATATATTATACAAATTACTATGGCACAACAACTCATGGCTTTTGCTTCATGACAACACACCATCGCACACTGAAATAATCATCAATTCGTCAATTTTTCGCTAAAAATCAAACTAATAGATACTAGAAGTCCAATATAAAAACTGTTTCGAAAATTGGAAAAAATCTTGGAATAAGTGAATTGTAGTGAGAGCGAATTACTTCGAAGAAAAACATATAAATTTGAATGAATAAATACATACTTTGAGTTTTATTTAAAAAACTACCTTACTTTTTGATCATAGTAGCGAATTATTTAACAACGTTAAAAAAAACTGAAAATTATTTTCAGCACTTAATACCGTTTATTCAGATAAAAATTCTGTTAAAATCGAAATAACTTAGCCTAGAATTCGATATGCGGATACATAAATAAATATTTTTCCATTCGAATCGTTGTCGGCTGCGCAATCTGATCATAACCGAGTTAATCTATTATTGTGTGAAAAATTCAGAACGATTTCCAAAGCTGTATGAGCCGCAGGCACTCCCCACATGAAATATAGTGTAAGCCCGTATTTATTATTAAAATAGGCCTTAAGTGACAATGTGTAGCAAAGAGACGATATTAGCAGGTTGACTGATATTGTTTATGGCGAAACACAAGAGAGGTTGGTATGTTTGATATGCAGATTAGAGTAAATAAATAAAGATACACGCCTTAGTTGAAGCGGTTAGTTGATGGAAGTTGATCTAGACGGCGAAAACACACACGTAAATTACAAGATTGGAAGTTTAAATTGAAGTATTTAAATAGACATCGTTTTAATTTTAGAAGCAGGAAAATGATGATCCCTTTATAAACTAATGTTTATGTAATTTTCATATCATAAACAAAATCAAAGTTAAAAATAAAAATCTTGCCATTTAATTCTGGAAGAAAATTGAATAATATTTGTGGCGAAACTTTGTTGATTCTCGAATAGAAGGACATTAAAATGCATTACAAACTCGTGTGGTTAAGTTTTTCCATAAAAATTGCCTTCTTGGATTTTTATGCTAAAGATTAAAGTATCGTAGATCAAAATGACATTTCAATATTTAACAAAAAATATCATATTTTATGTTAAAAAAATTAAAAAACTCAATTATTCAAGAAGATACGGCTGGTATGTGTTAAAATATAAATTTGTACCGTTTATAAAAATAATCACGATAATTAATAATTCGGCGATAGTACCAGTTGTCATATATTTGGTTTTATATAATTTTAAAGTCAGTTATATCAAAATATAGTAAATAACTTTTTATTCTACCAGTGATCTGCAATAAAAGAGAATTTGAAAATTGAAGAACACATCTTAGGACGTGTCAGAACATGTATGAGCATAACCTTGAATTTTTCTGTGAAACTGTTAAATAACTAACAAGTAATTAGAACTTCAGTATCTTCAGTTAACACTATCGACGCAACGACTGTCACATGTTCAAATATCAACAAATATCAACAAAAATTTTACAACAAATGCTCGAAATGTATTTAACAATGATCTAGGAATAACGAGAGTTTGTTATTGTTATTCGAAAAAATGTTTTCAATTTATTACTATGCAACCAAATAAATTGATTCCTGCTGCTATTAAAGTTATAATAATAATGATTGATTAAACATGCAGAACCAGGACGCATTTCCATGTAGATTTATTTGGTGACAAGCGTCCATATTTGCCATATATTTAACTAATTGTTGTAAATATGACAATTAACAAATGAAAATGTGTAAACAAATTAATAGGCTGTTAAATAATTTTGAATAGAAATATTATGCAATATTGATATCCTGATAAATAGATTTTCATATAGGATAATGAAAAAAATTAATTGCATTCGAATTCGCATTAAAGTTCACGTATTAAACATCTAAAATTGTATAACCTCTAATAGTTAATCTTTTTTGTTGTTTTATTCAATTTTGTAAATCTTAGTTGAATATCGGCTAATTGGAGAAGTTTTGCATTAAAATTTTTCAGTTAGGACTAAAGCGTTAGAAACATGTAATACACAATATCTACACTTATCACTATATTAATAGAGTTCCATACAAGTCCCATTCAATTCTGGCTCAACACAATTCAAAACGACTAGTCATGTCGTGGACATCGCTTTTTTATTTTCATATGTAAATATACAATCTGTCTTAATAAACAATAACTATTTTTTTATATTTATCAAAATCATTACAATTTATCCAAATCCTCTAGATCGTTTGATTTGAATATTTTCAGCCGATGTGTTTCGTTTTTTGGCCAGTTTCTGATCAGCGCATTTGGGCACTTAACTTAATATTTGACATTTGTTTGTTGAAACAATTCTTTTACAGAAGGCACTTTTAAGTTTCCTTCGATGGTGCAATTTGGAAGATACCATCCGACGTTCACCATGGTCCTAAAATCTTTTGAAGACTTTCAATGTTAAAATTGCTTGTGATACCCCACAGCGTTATTTTGTATTTCCATATTAGTCGTATAATTGCTTTATATAAAAACACTTTGTTGGTGATGACTTGACTGTGACTTTCTTCTAGTCAGCTAATAAGTATCTCTGAATCTTAGTCTAAGTTATTTCCTTTTCGTGAATATGTGTTTTTTTCATATCAACCTTCTGTCAAGATGCATACCCAAACATTTAGATTTAGAAACAAGATAAAGTCCACGGCCCCCAAGATAATCTCCACGGCCCCACTACGCTATCTTTTGAGCAAACCTTATAGCTACATCCAAGGTTGTGGGAAGAATGTGTCGCGCAGTTTTTGACTGCCGCGAACATTCACCGTAGGATGGCGCGAGTTTCATTGAGATTGCGACCCGCCATCCGCCAAGCCGAGAAAATAATAGGCGATATTGCGTCACCCTGCCTTACATCTCGTTTTACATTAATTCCTACTTCAAGATCATCCAGTTGAATTGTCGCTGTAGCTCCATCATATATCGATCCTAGTACATTTACATGTGCTCTACCTACATACTAGCTAAGCAGTATATCCATTATGGCATGCTTTGAGAGAGAGTCAAATGTTTTTTCGTCCTCGATAAAAACCAAGCACAGTGGCATGGTGTATTCTTTGTGCCTTTCTATGGCCTGCTGTACAACCTGGATGTGATCTATTGTAGTGAATCCATTTCTGAATATTGCTTGCTCTCTTGGTTGTGCGTTATTCAGTTTTCTTAATATTCTTTTAGATATTATCTTAGTGAAAACTTAACTTACTTCTTCAAATGTTCCCGTGCTCCTTTCTTATATAAAAGGATCTGTTCTGCATTTTTCCATAAAATATATATATATATATATATATATATATATATATATATATATATATATATATATATATATATATATATATAATTTTTGCAGCATGAAAATTACTTAATATGACTAAATACTTCTCACACAAATATTATTTTTTCTAAAAATGTATGGTATATGAGCATTCATTATAGGGCAGATAATGGAAACTGACTTTTTACTGGTAATAAAATTGGGAGAGGAAGCTAATTGGCAGAGGGAACAATGCACATTTCAGCTTTAACGATTCACAAATTCCCACAATTTATTAACACTGTCACGATATTAACTCATCTAGCACACCCAGAACCCATAACTGCCATAAAGGACGGCGCTTCGCGTTACGAAGGTGACTGGAAAGAGAAAAAGGTAAAAAAAAACTCCTCATCGAAAAAAAAAAGAAAACAATGGTCAAAATTGTTATTTCTCGCGACTAAATGAAATTTATCGGTTATAAAAACTGACAACGAATACGACGAGTGGGCCACAATAGTACATAAAAAACTCACACAGAATTACCGATCCTAACAATGTACTTTAGGCGCATAAATATATCGTTAAACAGTTTTGGGACTGCGCATAAAAATTTTGCAATAAACTGACAGAAAAAAAACGTCACAAAATACACAAAATAAAATACCGGTCCTGTATCAGGACCAACAGCGACCGAAACAGGAAAAAAAATATATACACACACGGCCGCCAAAACGTTTCGACCGTTAAATAAAAGTTTTACGAGGAATTTTTGTTTCTGATTATTTCGGTGCATGGAATCGCACATGAACGCGGGAATTAATGAAATTGCCGATGCATGATCGCTAGAGGGAGAGAGGGGCAAAACACAAATAACATTGTCGACTTTCTAAATTACTTTTTTCCACCATTAATCACAGAGAGAACAGGTATATTTTACAGTAAAAGTAATATATTGCTTCCAAAATTTCTATACTGAATAATTGTTTTATATACAAGTACATATGTGCTGAAAATCAAAAAGAAGCCAAAAACACCCGGTATATATATATATATATATATATATATATATATATATATATATATATATATATATATATATATATATATATATATATATATATATATATATATATATATATATATATATATATATATATATATATATATATATATATATATATATATATATATATATATATATATATATTGTATTATTTATATTTGAATAATTCTAAAAATATACTTGAAATGTGGTAAAAACAATATTTCAGGCAAATATCTGAATTTTAAAAGGGGGGAGCTATAGGTAAGAAAGAGTCAGGTTTAAGTTTTCGTTACATTCTACAGTTATGTGACGAACAGTGTTTTTTAAGTTTCTTGCTGTACGAAATCGGCATGAAGATATCTCGTAAGTGACAAGATTGTTTCGATGATGACTGTTAATCGATGTTCAATTGTGATGGGGACGCGTGGTTCTTATTAAGTAGATCTTCTTACAGCGCAGCACAAGGCGCATCGTTTACAGTGGTGCCGAGGTAGAGTTGAACAAGAGCGGAAATTGAACTCCGCTTGCTTTAGTGTAGATTTTGATGGTGTGGTTATAATGAACGTAAAGGTGCCAGAAGAATTCGAGGTAAAAGGCGAATACAGCATACAACCATGAATTATCTTCTCCTTTTGGCTTTATAACCCTGAAAGAGTTTGAGCTTGGCCGACTATTTTTTCCATTCAGCTCACACTTTCTTATGTCTCACATTCATTGATCCTAGAGGAGCCTCCATGTAGCCCAGATGCCTCAACCGCGGTCTCCCCCCGCCCCTCGATTTCCTATGGATCACCACTGAAATATTCCAACCATGTCCCAACCATGTCAATCTTTGACTCCTTATTTACCTGGCCATAGGGACAAAAAAACCGTGGCTATCCAGTCCACCTTGTAGATCGTCTTCAAAGTATTTTTTTCTGTATGAGGCTGTACGTTGTCCTGAAGCAACATGATTTATCTTCTTCCCTTATCAGTATAAAGGCTTTTATCTTCCAGAGGGTCACTAACACGCGTCAGTAGCTGCTGATAACGGTCAGTGGTGGTCATTTGACCAGATTGGAGCAACTCAAAATGCACGACGCCCAGCGAATCCCACCATATACACACCAACATCTTTTTGTAGTGGATATTTCGTTTTGTGGTAGTGGTGAATGACTCACCAGAAGCAACTCACGATTTTCGACTGTTTGGATTATCGTAGAGAATCCGCTTTTCATCACAGGTCATAATCTTAAACAGAAAATTATTTTTCTTTAATCTGAAGAGTAATGACATAACGACTTCAAAGCGTTTATTCTTATTCTCAACTGTGAGTTCATAGGGATCCAACGATTCTGCTTTTGAATGGCTTGCAGTATTACTCCATGTTGCTGCCCGAGCTACAGTGTACGATCAGGATTTTCTTCCGGCTGTGCTTTCAATTCTTCATCCTCCAATTTTTTCGCTATGGTGTACGTACTGCATTATTTAAGTCAAAATTGTCAATTCGAAAGAAATGTACGAAACAGTATTATCTCTAAAAGTGGCACAAATCATGTTCTGAGCTTCGGCATTTTTTTTTTAGTCGGAAAGAAGATAGAGCCTTAAATGTCATCATCAAATTTTGATTTTCTACCCACATCGTTATTCAGCTGACTTTTCAGAATATATTTACAATAGGCCAGCATATTACACATTGTTTTGAAGTTGAAAGATGGCGGTTTAAAATATCTATACAACGGGAAAGAATTCTGATTCGAATAGGTTCTGCAGTCCAAGAAACGTAGTGGTCGAGAATTAAGTTGAGGACCAAATATTAGATGGGTCCTGATACTTTTTAATTTGAGGGGTAGATATATTTCAACCGTTCATAAGCATGAATCAACAACGATAACCCAAATGACGGATGGGTTAAAAAATCCGGGATGAGCTTTCAAATTGTCGATTTCTCGTTTTATACGGTGAGGGGGCGGGATAGGAGGAGGTGATCCACTCCAATCCGCCACGTTTTATTAAATTAAACATGGGAAAATTTGCAGATGCAACTCGTAACTGAATTATTCAAAACAAATAGATTAAAATGAAACAATAAGCTGAAAGCGACGGCTGTGTAGCTTGACAAAACACCAGAAACCCGATTAGAAACCAAACAGAGAACGCGGCTGAATTTATCAGGCCGGATCCAGCCAAATCCGTTTAAATAAATAAGCAGTCGACGACGTGAAATCGAATCACCAATGAAATAATATTAAATTTTAGTCGGTTTTAAAATGAATAATTTCTATCCCCGTATTATTTTTGTTGTTTTTCAAAAATAACAAAAAAATAAGCCAACCAAAAATTAAAAAAAAAAACAACCGACATTCTTTGTTGATGCTTTCGTATAGAGCTAAACTCCTAAAATAATGGAGTCTTCCATAAGTTTCCGCCGTTTTTATAATTCTTTTGTTTTTTCCTGCATTTTTATTTTGATTGACCAAGTGTACATATTCTGTCAAAAAAGTACCTGGAATTGGTGAATAAAACACAAAATGTTTATTATTTATCCAAATTTATTGTATCGCCTTCAAAGTATACCTCTTCCGAAATAATACACTTATGCCAACGAATAGTCCAATTGTCAAAACATTTTTTAAACGCATTTTCGGGAATCGACTTCAGTTCTCGCGGCGAATTATCATTTATGTCTTTTATCGACTGAAAACGGGTGCCTCGAAGTGGTAATTTGAGTTTTGGAAAAAAAGAGAAGTCGGCCGGAGCCATATCAGGTGAATACGGTGGTTGTTCGATTGGTGTTTGTTGAGTTTTTGCCTAGAAATTCGTTCACAATGATAGTCTTGTGAGATTGTGCGTTGTCATGATGCAAAATGCAAAAGTTTTATTTGCAGAAATCTGGCCCTTTTCGACAAATTTACTCTCTCAAACGTCCGATCTTCTGGCAAGAATTCCGAGTGCACAACACCACGATAATCAAAGAGAACAGTACACTCAGGTCTCATCACCAGTTACAATACGTTTTATAAATGTGGGGTCGGAATTGACTCATTCTAGTATGTCTTCAGCAACCTTTACGCGATTGAGTTTCTGAAAAAAATCAGGCCTTCAGGTACAATCGAGCGGCAAGGCGTTTCATACCCAAACAATCACTTAAAATGGTACGAATTGATTCAAACTTAAATGCTGATTTTCAGTCACCATTTCTTCACTTTAGCGATGTTAACTTAAGATGAAGACTTTGATGGTCGACCAGTGCGAAGCTCCATCCCACATACCCCATCTCGAATACACCCCGCTTTTGAATACACTGTAGTACCACTCATACGCACGTGTTTTTGATAGTCGATTCACCGTAAGCCTTCTGCAACAGTTTCAGCGACTTGGCACACGAAATTCCATTTGCATACTTTGTTCGATATTTGTATCGATATTGTAAAAATCGCTAAACACACCTGAGATGAAATGACAAAATCGACCACTGTAAACTAACTAAATGACAGATGACGTTCAAACTCCGCGTCAGTATAGAGGGCAGTTGTGCCAACTTAGCGATAAAAAGAATATTGACACTCCTTTTAAGCGGGGTTCAAATGATCAACTTTTATGCATGTACTTTTTTTCTTTTTTTTGTTCGAATGCATACTTTTTTGACAAAATGTACATGCATTCGAAAGCTCTTTTCTTACTCTACAAAACTATTGGCATCATTTTTCTGAAAGACATAATTTTTATGAACTTTCAGGTTTTTAAAATGAAAATCTGAGCTATATTTTGCCGTGACAGGAGCAGTTCGAGATATTTGCGTCCTTTATGGAGAGGACTCTATAGCCGATCGCCTTGCTCGAAATACGTTTGATTAAATAAGTTCAAGGTAACTTCGACCTAGACGACACGCTCCGCTCTGGTCGACCTTCCAATGTCGAGAAGGATCATCTAAAAGAGCTTTTGAAGGACGACGGCCATCAATCATACCAAGAACTGGCTAAGAAGATGGACTGCCGCCTTGCGGCAATCTTTCGATATCTTCAATCTATGGGATTTACTCAAAAACTCGGAGCGTGGGTGTTACACAAAAACTAACCGACAACAACAAGAAAAATCGCCTAATTAAAGCTGCTCAAAATCTCGCGCGCCACCAAGTGGTTAGCCATAGGAGACACGCCAAAGTCGAGAGTTAAGCAAAATCTCCATCCCAAGAAGACCATGATCTGCGTTTGGTGGAATTGAAAGAGTCTCGTATACTGGGAAATACTGGAGAAGAACAAGAACAATGAAATAACCTGATCGACAAGGCCAGGTCATCTTGCTCCACGGCAATGCACGACCTCACACAGCAAACATCGTCAAGGAGGCCATGAATGATCTCGAATGGGAGGTTCTTACACATCGGCTGTACTCTCTAGATCTTGCACCAACGTTGATTATCACCAACGGTGATTATCACCAACGATGAGGATCTTTTTTTTAATTTCTAAGACGTGGGAGCAGGTCATGAACTATGATGGTGAATACATCATTGATTCATTTGTTGTTATAATTGTTGCTTTTTCCAAATAAACTTTTTAATAAAAAAAAACGGAGGGAACATATGGAACAACCCAATAAAATAAATAATTTTTATACCCGTATTATTTTTGTTGCATTTCAAAAAATAACAAATAAAATCAACCCACTAAAAATCTATATAAAAAAATAATAACCGACATTCTATGTTGATATTTCAGTATGGAGCTAAGCTCCTTTTTTTATTTTGTAATAAAAATAGACATATATCGAAATTCTAAACGTACTGAAAAAAAAACAAGTGTAATAGTAAACATATTAATATCCAGAGATTTTTCAAATCATTTTAAAGAAAAAAAAAGGTAGGCAGTCATAGGGACTGTCGACAGAAGTGAAAACTTGAAACTTTGGAATAACTGTTTTTTTTTTAATTTTTATAAATTACAACTATTCGATTTCTTCAAAGTAAGAAAAAAAAAGTTTAAAATTTACTAGACTACCGATTAAAAAAATCCTTGCTAGTATACTTTACGTCATTGTTCATTCCAATAGATTAAATCATCTCCTGATGATGCTAACATGGTTAGCGAAACGTATGTCGAGAAGTTTCAAAAAGTGATTTGGTGTTTAGTGGTAAATTTCTTTGAGTTTAGTGTTTCACACCCAAGGTTCCAGTAGAAGAATTGATTCCAATAAGATCAAAATAAACTTTGCTCTACCATAAAATATAATAGTTGTTTCCTGACTTTTAAGGGTGGTTAATTTCTAATGAAAACTCTAATTCTCTCAAAATCATCTGTTAATAATACATTCAGTTCGCCTGATCTGACTTTCTGTGACTAACTTATCCCCAATACCTAAAATTTCAATGTAAAAGACTTGTTACAAGGATATACCCGAAATTGAGGCTACCGTTATGAAGGTTGTACTGCTTCAGGGGTAGAATGTTATGACCAAATTAACACCAATATAAAAATATTTGGGAAATATAAAATTCCACTACTTCGGCTTCAATTTAAACAACTTATTTAATAAGACGATATATTTTTAAAAGTTTATCGAAATACTTTTTTGGTCTACTTTTTATTTTATTATAGATTTCCAATAAGCTTTGTGGCAATACTTAGAGCAGTTGGAAGTCAACCCGCACTATACAGAAACATAACGTGGGTTATGGCAAAATGTGGGTTTATGATGATTCCTTAAGTGAAGTTACCTCTTCATCTTCAGAAAGTCACTCTTTGATGCGGTTTTAGGACTGACATGATATTATTTTTTGAAGGCGATAGTGGAAAACGTGTTACGGTTAATGATGAACACTATAGGTATATGTTAACAGAGTATCTTTGGCGTGCATTGATAAATGTGCATATAAACAAAGTTTTCTTTTAACAAGACGATGCGATTGGTCACACATCTCGCCCGACAATCGGTTTATTGCAAGAAAAGTTTCTTAGACGTGTTATTTTGCAAAATGGTAATGTTAACAGGCCACCAAGCTGATTCTCACGCCCTTTGTTTTTTTTATGTTATATTAAATATCTGATTTACAGAAATAAACCTCGAATAATTCTTGACCTTAAAGGAAATATTTTAACCACCGTTAAAAATATACCACCCAATATGTGTGAAAAATTAATCGAAAATTGGGTCTAAAGAATGCATTCCAGTAGACGAAGCGAATGGGGACATTTGAACTATATTACTTTGAAAACTTGATTTGTACGTCCCGAAGGGGTCGGACATCCCCTATAATAACCCCGGAATAACGTTGACCAGCATATCAGGAAACGTTATGATCAAAATATTGTAGAAAAGTATAAGGAGCAAATTCGAGATGATAATGGAGGAAACACAATGTAGATTTAGTAGGGGAAGGAGCATGCAAGATCTACTGTTCATGAAAAGACAAACAAGCGAAAAACAAAAAAAAAGGAGAGAGATATGCATATCTGTTTCATAAACCCAGAAAAAGCTTTTAATCGAATTAAAAGAGGGGGCATATGGAAATCGCCATATATAGGGAAACGAGAAATAGAAGGACTATTTTCGTGAGGACAAACAATAAGGAATCGAATGAATTTACAACCATCGGGGTAAAACAATGATGTGTGCTGAGTTCACTGTTATTCTGGATTGTGGTATACGAAACTTTAAAGGAAGCAAAGAAAATGATGAAAACATTGAAATTCGAGCACTGGAAATTGCAACAGACTGAGTTGACCGAATTGATGTGTGCAGATAATATGGCTATTATAGCGAATACAGAAAATAATCTTCAACACAACTTAGAAATTTTGAACGAAAAGCTGACAAAAATAAACATAAACATTATACAAGACAAAGAGTATGATCATATCTAAAGAAAACAAGAAATATAACATTAATTAAATAAAAAGCTAATAGAACAAGCGAAAAGGTACAAATACCTGGAATCGACAATCGAGAACAAAGGAAGAATATAATACATAAAGGATAGACTGGGAAAAACTGAAAAAATGTTTAACATGATGAAGACAACTTTCCTTCGAAGGAAAGAAATACCGAAAAAGATAAAAACAATAGGAATTAAGAAGGTAATCCGACCAACAATAATGTACAGTACATGTATAAATGCAATGGAGATGACGTTCCTGACGAAAGTAGAAAACAAAATAAAAAGAAACAGAATCAGTAATCAAATAATTAGAGAAAACCTACAAATTGAATCCATAAATGATAAAATAGCAGAAGAATAACTAAGGTGGTTCGGGCATGTGTGTCGCATGCCGGAAAACAGACTCATAAACAGAGTGTACGAAGCCCGAGTGCAAGGGAAGAACTATAAAGAAATGCCAAGAAGAACATGGAACGATGAGATAAGAGAAGAGGGTAGAAGAGGGTGGAAAAAGGGTTATAATATGGGATGAAATTAAGGAACTGCCACAAAATAGGAAGAAATTGAGAGAGATGTATAGAAGACAACTTCAACTTCAACTGCTTGACACCTAACGGTATAAAGGCATAGGATTAAGTAAGTAGGTAAGTAAGTAAGTGAGTAAGTAAGTAAGTAAGTAAGTAAGTAAGTGAGTAAGTAAGTAAGTAAGTGAGTAAGTAAGTAAGTAAGTAAGTAAGTAAGTAAGTAAGTAAGTAAGTAAGTAAGTAAGTAAGTAAGTAAGTAAGTAAGTAAGTAAGTAAGTAAGTAAGCAAGTAAGTAAGTAAGTAAGTAAGTAAGTAAGTAAGTAAGTAAGTAAGCAAGCAAGCAAGCAAGCAAGCAAGCAATCAAGCAAGCAAGGAAGTAAGTAAGTAAGTAAGTAAGTAAGTAAGTAAGTAAGTAAGTGAGTAAGTGAGTAAGTAAGTAAGTGAGTGAGTAAGTAAGTAAGTAAGTAAGTAAGTAAGTAAGTAAGTAAGTAAGTGAGTAAGTAAGTAAGTAAGTAAGTAAGTAAGTAAGTAAGTAAGTAAGTAAGTAAGTAAGTAAGTAAGTAAGTAAGTAAGTAAGTAAGTAAGTAAGTAAGTAAGTAAGTAAGTAAGTAAGTAAGTAAGTAAGTAAGTAAGTAAGTAAGTAAGTAAGCAAGTAAGCAAGTAAGTAAGTAAGTAAGTAAGTAAGTAAGTAAGGAAGTAAGTAAGTAAGTAAGTAAGCTGTCTTAAACATAATGCCATTATTTGCCCTTCAAGAAAAAATAAAAATTATTGGATTATCACTTATCATTGTGCCTCATTAAACTTGAAGAGATTTACCACTAAACATCAAATCACTTTTTTTGAACTGCTTGACGCACGTTTCGCTAACCATAACCATTCAGGAGATGATTTAATCTGTTGTTAGATTAAATCATATCCTGATGATGCTAAAATGGTTAGCGAAACGTGCGTCGAGTAGTTCAAAAAAAGTGATTTGGTTTTTAGTGGTAAACCTCTTCAACTTTAGTGTTTCACACAAAAGGTTTCAATAGAAGAATTGATTATGCCTCATATTAAACTTCTCACTCTTATTATAAATCACTTTATTTATGATGCGTTTCGTTAACACTACAGCTTCATCAGAATGATGCCCAGTGTCACGTTTGGTATCAAATAAAAAAATAAAGAAGAAAACAAACTTCACATAATATTAGTACTTTTGTTTAATTATGAATTTTTTATACAGAGATGTTTGCCCAAGTGAAATAAGTGAAATAAGTGATATCATAGAGCTGATAACATTATATTAATGATAATTTAATCATAATGCCACATTATATTATTATATTTTTGGACAGATGTCCTAATCGGCGGCGTTGATGTAAAAATGTGTAGATAATTATTTACAATTATTCTTAATTCTCGCACATTAACATATATCATGTAAAAATGAAAAAATGGTTTCACACGGGCCTCAGCTTTAATTACCGGTACTAAAAGAACATTAACAACGTAAAACGTCCAAAATGAGCCATTAAAAGTAACGATGTACAAAAAAAATTAATAAACCTATTTAGTGACCCATATTTTTTATGTCATTTATAATAGATAATTATAGCAATTTTTCTCAGCCAAGCTTTGACAAGAGCCAGTTTTTCAAAATGCATATATGTTAGAACAAAACATATGTAAATTAGAGATACTTTGAAAGTTTTCGCACATTTCAGAGCTATTTACTATCTGTGAAATAAGAAATCGTTATGTATTTATAACACTAGAAAGGTAGTACAATTATTTAAAATGATGAATAAAATAAGATTTTCCTTATTCCGATATATGATTTTTTGATAAAGTAAAAACTTGTAGCGGTAGCGAAACTACTTACTTCCTATAATCTGCCCTAAGATTGGATACATAACTCAAGAAAAGAAAACTGAAAAATTATAATCTATACAACACTATGGTTGCGAGACGTTCCTTATGAAAAAAATAGAAGAAATTAAGTATTTAAAAGAAGAAAAACTCAAAAGAGTTGTGAATGAAAATTGAAGAAAATGTGAATGAAAATTGAAGAGGACCAGGTATAACTTTGAACTCAACGAATTATACAGATCTGGATATTGAATATTATGTGAGGGTTTCGCTGACTCAGATGTGTGGTAAAAACCCCAGAAAGCCGAATAGTGAATACAACGGAGAATAGTGGGGGAACGCATAGGGGGAAACGGATAGGGGGGGGGGGAGAGTAAGAGAAGTAGGAAAAAGACACGGTGGCAGGACAATATAAGAGTAGACGGCAAGGGGCTGCTCGACATCAATCCGGATAGAGGTAAAAGTTCAAGGCTCACTGAGCAAGGTATTACAGGAACATGTTACAGTTAGTTGCATTAATTTATGAAATCAAGCAGTTCGCAATCAATTTAAAAAAATCCGGAAAAAAACAGAAGCATAAATATAAGATAAGAAAAGAGAAAGAATGATTAAGAAAAAAGCAAACCACAAGCAATCAGAATTCCTAATGTTCTGGTATAGTGGTACGATTATTTCAGTAGTGCGGGTTCAACTCCTACTCACGATATATGTTCTCTAGATAAAGAGTGTACAATCTGACAAGAAATCTCCCCTTAGTAATGCCATACTTAACCGGATTGGGTAAAATGGCATACCTTTTGAGAGGTCCTCTACATTAATCAATAGTTGGTAGGCTCTTCGAGAACTAAAGGTTAAATACTAATTAACGTTAATCGATAGCTGACAACCGTAATTCGGAGTCCACATTAAGCTAAAGGTCCAGTCCCTCTAATAGCATCTAATGTTCACTGGCCTATAATTAAAATCCTTTACCTTAACACTGGTATCAAAAGTTTACATATACTCCATCTTTGAAGTCAGCTAAAATAACTCCATAATTTTGAGTTTATCTTAAAAAAATAGCCAAAAAAAAGGCTTTTGCGAATGTTATGGTTAATTACAGGAAATTAAAGCATTGATAACTGATTCTATATCCTGTTCGAAATAGTAAAAATAAAAATAATAAATTTTAATATTTCAATTATTTTAATAGATTTTGCTATTGGTCTGAAATAATGGACATCAGGCTAAAGTCACACGCGTCCCAGTATAGATTGTGGTTTAGCATATATGAACGAAATTATTGTCCATGTATGAGCGTTCATGCATTTGTCCCATTATCCTTTCAGAGCCCGACATATTAAGCTGTAAACCGTATTAGCTTTGCATCTAAATCGCATGTGTTTCAATAAACAGTTTTAAATTAATCTGGTGTATTTACAGCTACACATACATATATAAAATTAAACCCTAAAAAAATGTCAATCTATTTTCAAATTGAAAATGTATAAATTGAAGAATACACTCTGTACATCAAGAAGAAGAATTTTAATGAATGAAAAACTAAATTAAACTTACCGTAGAATCAGAAATATATGACTATCGAGTATTCCATTTAAAATATGTCCAAAACACTTTGTAATCTGTAAAAAAAATATAACGTTAGTGCTTAAAAAATCACTATTAGTACAGTGATTAGAAAAATATTGTAATGAAAGATGATTTAACATATTTTAAATAAAAATGAATTACAATCAATTATATAAAGTTATATCCATAACAAACTGATCCAGGTGTCTATCTCTCTCTTCCCATCAATTCTGCAAGAAAGTAAATGATTAACAATCAAACTAGGGCTAAAGAAATTAGAAGACGAAGTAGGACATTCCAATCAAAGCATTTTTTTCTTGTGGATTGTTAATTTCGTGTTAAACGAAAACTCTTAGACAATTTACTACTACACATTTTGCGCATATCCAACTCGATTATAGTCACAACTGGAAATCATTAAGCTCCTGTACTAGCTAGATTTTGTATGAATCCATATAATGATAGAAGCAGACGAAAAGTTTTTTGAAACTTTCGAATACTCATTTTTGTCAATTATCTATAAAGTCTCTCTCTTCTATCATTACCAGAATACTTAAAAAATCGCAAGAAGCTATATAAGGCGAATATGATGGGTCGAGCATCATGATATTTCTTGTAGACAAGAAACTGTCACATTATATGACAGAGGAACTGTTATATCATTGTCATTGTGAATGTCACTGACATTGTCATTGTGAATGTCACTGACATTGTCACTGTTGTTATAATGTCATTATTATAACAATTAAATGTATCAGTACATAATGTGTGTATTCATGGAAGGAAGGCATTACTGGCTAAGTGACAATTCAACCTGCCACTTTTTCTAGGCACAGGCTATGTGTAATGATAATTTACGTCATTTTCTCCTTTATTCAGAAAAACTAATGCAAAACAGAAAAAAACAGTTTTCGATGTTTGATGTTATTTTTGCTTAAAATTTTATAATAAGAAATATGTGCGTCTCACAGTTCTTATATCTGAATAAATCATCGATATATCTTAAGAAAAGAACATTATTTTAACAAAAGTGCTCAGTCATAGTTATTAACAGTGGATTATCCTCACCAATCCATACTTTAGCCTCTTTAAGAATTGGCACATCGTAAAAAGAACTACAGAATCCATCAATGCGCCTCTAATGCGTCCTTTTAAGTGGTTCAATACTTAATGTGAAACCCAAAACAAAACAGTGTTTTAAAGTGTATGTCGACGTGAAAAAAAAACGATATTAAAACGAGAAATATAATAAATAACTAAATAACAAAAAATTTCGACGATAACGGAATGTTTGTGATTTCCAAAGAAACCAACAGATATTCGATACTTAAAATTCATCGAATTCTTGATCACACTGTTTAATCAAACGGTCCAAGTCTTTAAGTCCATTAAAAATGTTAATCAACTAAATATTCCCAAAATATACATCAGCAACGCCTTAGAAAATTATAAAGCATTATATAAAACTATTTTGAAACAAACATTAACCATTTCTCTGTGATCGAATGCAAAGAATGCCGAATGTCACAGTCGAAATTACCGCATAGCCGTTCGAAAACTCTCTACGGTAGCGGCCCACCTACGGAATACCTAATAATTGCCATCATTTATTTAAAAATCCTGTTAGCCTTTGATTCTAATAGAGGTAATTACACCTCGCTGGATATACGGACAAAAAATTAGATAAATGTTGAAACTAATCATTGGAATTCTATATAGGTTGTACCTGGGTGACATAGTTAATTGCTATCTAACTGATATTTTATATCAAATGATTTTAGCTACCATTTCTTTGAATTGGTTAATGTAAATTAAAAAACCATCTAAATAATATCGTGTCGGTAAACTACTTTCAATTTTTGTTACCAATAAAATTGAATTTATTAACAAATGTAATTATCATTTTTTTTGGTAATATTTTGGCATTATTCTGACAATTTCATGATTGTATTTCCATACACTAAATTTTCTTTTCTATTATTTGAATGCCGTAAAATCAGTAGTATATTATAGATTTTCTGCATCCTGGCTCCTCTGCTTCCATTATTGTGCTGATATTGATTTTTGATCTTACTTTCGAGGATGTTGTCACATAATCTACTTAGAGAGTTAGTAACATATACCCTTTTGTAGGTTTTGCAATGTCTTCGGTTCTGAACACAACGGAAATTGACTTTTGGAGACTACCTGTGAGAAAATACAGAAGATAATGAACCACCAACGAAATAATTAAAGAAATAATGGGAATCACCCACAGTATTATTGATTATATAAGGAAAAAGCAGTTTAGATGGTATGGGCATCCAAAATACCGAACATAAACACCTGAATGTGAAGCGAAATGGAGAGGGAGAGATTCTGAAAAGAGAAAGTAAGTGAAAAATGAGCGAAAATGTTCGAAAGAGTTATTAACTTTTTGAAATTAAATAAAAACACAAAAATTCTTGGAAATTAATGTTCTGAAGATTACATTATCTAAATGAAATTCCAATTATCCCCGCTATCCTAAAAGATCTATATATATATACGGTTTTTGGTTCAGACTGTTTCTTCAGTCGCTCACCAGCATTCAGCTGGATCCTGGCGAAGGCTATAAGACTAAAAGGAAGGAAATAACAGGAATTAATATCACGTTGTCATATCTGGTGCTTGTAAATCGGTATTGATTTTTATCCTGATACGCATATATATATATATATATATATATATATATATATATATATATATATATATATATATATATATATATATATATATATATATACATTATCGTGATACAAAAACCGCGTATTGTTTTGACACAAATCTAGACGTTTTATCTCTAATACTGAATCAGCGATTACACAGTACAAGATCGTTCATTTTGATAATGTTTTCTTCATTGATCGACGTGGAAAGACTTCCTGAACTAAGTTCACCTCCAACTTCTTATCTTATCATCACTAAAGTCTACCACTAAAGTATAAATATTGGTTTGTCATAGTTATATTGTAGTAACGATTTCTTAACATTTTTAATACTATAAAAAACTTCATTTTATAGACACAATTTAATGAAAATTCCTTACTCAATAAATTCATCCATTCTTAAACATCCTCAACAATTTTTTTTTAAACTTAACAAGCGAAATGATTTTTGTGTCAAGAAATAAGAGCCAGTATTTCAGCAATAAAGAATTCAAAAAACCTGATTCAAGTTGTCATTAATTCGTTTATTGGAATGGATCTAATCATGCCTCCAGAATGAATGATATAATAGATCTGACAAATTTTGATTAGTGTTAATTTTGTCATTAAATTTATATATAAATGAATATGATTTGTAATACTTATCACTGACATCCTTATAAGAATAACGAGGCCTTTCATCTAGTGTTATTTTATCGAAGAAATAATCGCAATTGCCTATTAATTTAGTAATATAGCAAACCGAATATCAATACTTTAAACTTAATAATTGATGTATTTCTGTTTGTAGCATTTCATTGTGCCATTCACTAAATGACTTAATAAACCAGCCAGGAAATATATCGCCATTAAAATCTCGCAATAACACGTGCAAGAGTACATGTGGCAGCTGACGTTTCAACAACAAAAAATAACTAATATTTTTCCAAGATTCCAGTATGCATCTAAAAAAACCAGCAAAGTACAATAGTTAAATCGTCCTTTTTTCTACCTGAACCTAAGACCTTTTCCTATAAGGAATTAATGGGTTTGAGACTTTCATTTTGTAATCATTTGATGTCTAGAGAAAGCCTGTAGGTACCTGCAATTTTTTTGCCGGATTTAATCCGTAAAACCTAACAGCTAGAAAAAAATGATCTGGCACTAATCCTTCTGATACGGATAACATGTATTAATGGCATATAACAAAATAGGTTATTAAAAATTTCTGCTGCATAGACAAGTTTTTTTTTAATTTATTGGATTGATGCACAAACTTTTCCCCGTTTTTGACAAAAATTGGCAATGGCAACCAATCCACGATCATCCTCCACCTTAAAGCGTTCGATAAGGGATGTAAATTGGCTGGATGGGTCCCGGACGAGCTTTCCGGCAAAAATAAACCCGACCGAGTCAAAAGACCGCATGAAAAGAATCAAATTATCTTCTATCAAGACAACGCGCGTCCTCATGCCGAGAGAAGCGCAGTCAATAAGAAATTAGATCTAGTACCTCATCCTTCTTACTATCCTATCGAAGTTCCCACGGACCGCCACGTCAACCGTTCGCTGAAAAATTTGAATGAATTGTTAGCCGATGTCAAAGTCAAAACGACACCCCTTCATCAAGAAACTGCTGATTTGCGTTTGGTGGAACTTTGACGGTGATATTTGACGGCATATAGCAAAATCGGTTATTAAAAATTTCTGCTTCATAGAGAAGTTTTTTTTTATCTATTGGATTGATGCAAAAACTTTTCCCCGTTTTTGACCAAAATTGAGGAAAAATTTGTTTTGCTAAAAATTATATTTAATTAATATTGGATCACCTTTATTCATCTCTCCGCTAGCTGTATAATTTCGTGCTTAGAGATGTTTTCAGTTTTTTGGAAGTTTTTACCAAGCTGTGTTGAATCTATCTAAATAAATTGTGTCGGAAGGGTAAGATAGATGGACTAAAAAATCCCAGTCAAGTTGTAATAGTTTGTGTTGGGTGGCCAAAGACTTGCAAGTGTTGTCCGGTTACTACCGGTAACGGTAAACTACCTAATGTTAGGGATGTAGTAATCTTAGTAGTGGTGGCCTTGTCGGGGATCTCGTCTGTATTGCCTTCGACATCCGATGTATTTTCCAGAATTTCAAGCAGTTCTAATTCTGATAGTTGATTGTCGTGAGAAGCTATAACTTCTTTAACGTCACTTGGTTGCAACTCGTCGAAACCATCCCCATAAATTTGGTGTAAGATTCTTACAATGTCTTCAATTTCTGTTGCTTTGTCACGAACTGCTGATGTATCGGGCATAACCTCTGGCCATAACTTCCCCAACAGATATTCAATATTGATAAACATAACTCATACACTGCTTCTTTGATAAATGTTATGCAATGGGCGATATTAAAAGCTTTCCAACTCTCAGTAGCAGTGTGAACAGGATTTTGTTCCATTCTATTCAATACGTAAGTAAAAACCAACCCTTACTAGCTTGGAAGCTCGTACTTTCCTCATCTAACTTTAGATTGTCGAAAAGACACCTACCTTTTTCTTGAATTGAATTTAATTGAATTTTCTAATCTAATATTTGAATTATTGTATCATTACATTTCGCTTCCTTTTAACAAAATCTTGGTCTGTGGACGCCATTAGATTTTAAAGTTAGAATATGTATATATAACTACGTAATTAAACTTACAAAAATGAGAAGATTCTTCCTAATCACCAACTTTGTTTAAACAATAATACAACAAACTATGTAAATGCGCAACCAACGACTGGGCGTCATGCGAAAAAGGCAATAAAACAATTCCTGGAAAATTAGAGTAGCAGATCGCACGAGATTGCGACGAAACGCACCGCGCTACCACATAATTCGATTGAAAATTTAGTCTAGGCGATTTCGCAAGACAAAACCGCGGATAATCAAAACCGCGGATAATCAAAACCGCGGTTGACGAGGGATATCTGTATACTGATCCTTTACTTTTCTAGCTATTTACGTGTCATGTGTTCTACATCTTCATAATACATAGTTATCAATACCTCATCATTGATCGCTTTATAGTCCCATGATTCCTTTCTTCCATCTTTGATTTTGACTATCGTATGCTCATATAGATTATTTTAATATAGGCAAAATATTTAATTTCTCCGTTATCATAATCTGATGATGAAGGTAATATAATTTGTGTTTGATTTGATTCTAGAGCAGGATCGTATACATTTGATAGAATGCTACAATTTTTCGATTCGACTTCGTTCCCATCTATGACCTGAGTGGAGATCCACAACAAATATCACCGTCAAAGTTCCACCAAACGCAAATCCACAGTTTCTTGATGAAGGGGCATCGTTTTGACTTTGACATCGGCCATCAATTCATGCTAATTTTTCAACGAACGGTTGACGTGGCAGTCCGTGGGAGCTTCGATAGGAGAGTAAGAGGGATGAGGTAGCAGATCTAACTCCTTATTGACTGCGCTTCTCTCGGCATGAGGACGCGCGTTGTCTTGATAGAAGAAAATTTGATTCTTTTTATGCGGTCGTTTGACTCGGTCGGGTTTATTTTTGCCGGAAAGCACGTGCGGGATCCATCCAGCCAATTTACTTCCCCTACCGAACTCTTTAAGGTGGAGGATGATTATGGATTGGTTGCTATTGAAATATTCGGCCAACATTCGGCTTGTCAAGCCTTCATCATCTTTCACGGCTTCCAAAAGTACCTGATTCCAATGGTCGACCTCCTTCGGATTTATCGGTTGGTATCACCTGATTTGAAGCGGGCAAACCATTTCTGACATTCGTTGACTGTCCCGTTACCAAAAAATTCATTGAGATCGCGGAATAACTGTGCCTCTTTCTCGAAGCGGTAGAGGATAATATGACGAAGGGGAATATAATTTTTGACATGCATTTTATGATGCATTTTGCACATGCACATCCATTTTAATGACCCACATTAATATTTTCAGATTATTCACATCTCTAAAACATCCTTAAATCATTTTCTCTGAAGACATTGCTAAAGGACGAAATGTCTTTGGTTTTAATGAATACGTAGGTG
Source organism: Cosmopolites sordidus (assembly GCA_031761425.1). Classification (NCBI taxonomy): domain Eukaryota; kingdom Metazoa; phylum Arthropoda; class Insecta; order Coleoptera; family Curculionidae; genus Cosmopolites; species Cosmopolites sordidus. The sequence continues at coordinate 1,943,872 of JARFXV010000063.1, read as the reverse complement.
TATTTTTAATTCCTTTGCATCCAGATTGGAGACATTGCTACCTACGCGCCTGTCCATTGTTATTAAATATCGAGACAACGGGTTCGCATTAAAATGAAATTGGCCCATAAATTAATAAGATTAAATAAGACTATCTCGCGGCTGCGGCGGCTAGGTGTCTGATCTATTGCCTTAATGCACTTTGCGACACACTCTAGTAACTTTTCTGCATGCCCGCCAGAATTAGAATAAAGTAGTTCGAAAAACGCCTCAAATGGCAAATGGAAATGTCGAGTAAAAGAGATCTAACCCGAAGAATAACTACTTTATTTACATATTAAAGTAACCACTGGATATTAAGAAATGTATGTAGTTATATATAATGACAAACATTAAGGTATATTTTAAAAATGAAATAATAACAATGAATGGTATAAATAGCATAATTGCTGCACACTGGCTGACAAAAGTTTATGAGCACCATAAATATTTAGGTACGGCCAATAGTACTGTACACTAATACATCAGGTTACTGCGGCATGGTTTGAAACAAATGGAATTCATAGTTAAATTGGCCGCAGATTCATAGAATTGCCATGAACTAAGTTCGCTGAAAAGATATTGGCGGTAATAATCGAATCAATTTTAAAGAACGATTAGGTCAGATAGCAGAGTGCATTTTTAATTTTTTCTTCATTATGAAATGAAGCGTGGCTTATTGCGGTTGGTACTTAGATGGGTGATCCATCGAGGATAGAACTTGTGTACTGTGTTTCAACAGGGAAGAGTGTAAAATGCAACATGTCCCTCAGTTACGCCAATTCGAGGTTGGGTAAGGCCGGATGCCTTCTGAGATATATTCTACGCTGGTCACTCGCCAGTCGATAGTCTTCCCGAGAGACTTGAGATTAAGCACAAACCCGGAATTGATAGCTCGAGGCAGGTGCTGGTCGGGGTTATACGGTAGCTGATGACCGTAGTTCGGGGTAGTAAAGGCCCAGTCGCTAAATAATCTCAGCTCTCTAATTCTCAATCATTACTTTACTTTAGAGTACATTTTTGATTTTTTCAATTGATTCATTCAATGTCAAAACATTAGACATATCATAGAAATTTCAAAAAATTTAAATATTTATAATTGAGTTTTATTAGTTTTTTTTAATATATTTTGTTATTTGTTTTAAATGCAAGTTAAAATATTTGAAAATGGAAAATGTTTAATTGACCTTGATCAGAATATAAAACTACTATTAGCAAATAATTACTTTTTTCGGTGACAAAATGTTAGCCATACTTCACTTTGATCAGTTTAATCTTGTGGCTTTGTAGAAAAAAAATTAAAAAGTTGTGATTCATTGTAGGAAAGAAAAAGTGTTTTTTTCAGAAGAAGAAATACAATGAATATTTTAGTTACATGCAAATGGGATGAGTTGTAGAGACCCAGGGTGCCGATTAAAACGAAGTCTTCATGGGTTGCTAAGTGGATTTAATTCGGAGAGACATACGGAACTCATCATTCAACTCGGAGGGCACCTGCTCTGCCAAAAATAGAAAAAAACGAATTTTTAATTCCTTTAAGACTGCAGCAACAATTGTTGAGGAAGCGAAAGTGCAAACAAGAGTTAGAAATGTCCAAAAAGTATTTAAAATGTCTGAAAATATTGTAAGAAAAAAAATAAAAAGGCCGCATGGTTTTCGTTGTAAAGGTACATGTCATCGATTAAGCAGCGAAAAAAAAATGATTTTGGTTGGGTCTGATAGTTTTTCCTTTTATTTCATGACCTCAGAAAGGAGGAAAAAAAATATCGAAAGGGGAAATGGGAGGAGGAAGTTTAATGGTTTAGGCGAGTATTAGCTACAAAAAAAGGCAACTTAATGTTTCTTTCACAATTTACAAATATGGAAGATTTCATTCAGGCTTCATGAGAAGAAATTCCACAATTCATTGCCAAAAAGAATTTTTGATTTAATAAAAGGCGGTGGAAAGAACTCCAAAAAAATTATAATATTTTTTGTTTATGTTTTCCTCTTGTTAACTTTCCGCTTCCTACAAACTGAGGGTGTGCCTAATATTTTGTCTTTTATCTTTTTCATTTTTTGGTAGCTATTTTCTAAACTTGAAAATATTTACCACTAAACACCAAATCACTTTTTTTGTACTTCTCGACGCACGTTTCACTAACCATGTTAGCATTATCAGGAGATGTTTTAATCCAATTCTAAAATTAAACTATGTTGTATTTATATGAAAAACCTACCTAACGAAACGTGTAAAAATAATGAACCGTGAAGTTTAATAAGCCTTACATTAATAATTGAAAAAGTTGACTGAACGGGATAGGTCCTCTATCTCGTTTGATGATTTTCTTACATTTTTCTATTTGAATGCTTTCATATGCATCCAAAGCCCTATTATTATTCTTTCATATGCATCCAAAGCCCTATTATTATTAACACTTTTAATTAGTTTTAAAGTACTAATATCTATATTGTGGTCATGTTCGATTGCATGTTGGGCAACCCAAGATTTTTCATTTCTCCCATATCTAATGTGGGCAATATGTTCTTTATATCTTGTCAATATAATATATAATAAAAATGTGTTAGATTTTGATATTTTTAGAGAAAACACCACCACTTCGAGATACATTTCTAACGATTCAAATAATAGTTTCCAAAATAAGATGGCTAGTTTAAATTTTATGGTAAATAGATTAATTAATTTTCCTTTAAGAAGATATTACAAAGAATTAAAATTAATTAGGGAGGTATTTGAAGTGAATGGTTATAATAAGAACATTGTAGATACATTAATTAGTAAACATAAGTTCAGAAAATTATTGAATGTATCTTCGACTTTTCAAAAGGATCAGAACACAAATAAATTCATTGTAATACCATTTGATGCCCAGTTAACAAGAGGGCTAGACAAAATTTTGAAAAAAGTGGACATTAAAGTTGTGTACAAACTATATAATAAATTAAGAGAAGTTCTGGGTAATCCAAAGGTAAAGTAGATCAAAATGAAAAGTCGGGGATTTACGAAATTAGTTGTCAAGACTGTGATCGAAGGTATATTGGGCAAACAAAAAGATCCATATTGACAAGATATAAAGCACATATTGCCCACATTATATATGGGAGAAATGAAAAATCTTGGGTTGGCCAACCTGCAATCGAACATGACCACAGTATAGATATTAGCAATTTAAAACTAATTAAAAGTGTTAATAATAATAGGGCTTTGGATGCATATGAAAGCATTCAAATAGAAAAATGTAAGAAAATCTTGAACCCAGATAAAGGACCTATCCCGTTCAGACAACTTTTCCAATTATTAATATAAGGCTTATTATACTTCTCAATTCATGATTTTTATACGCTTCGTTAGGTAGGTTTTTCATAAAAATAGAACATAGTATATTTTTAGAATTATATTAAATCATCTCCTGATGATGCTAACATGGTTAGCGAATCGTGCGTCGAGAAGTTAAAAAAAAAGTGATTTGGTGTTTAGTCGTAAATCTCTTCAAGTTTAGTGTTTCACACCAAAGGTTCCAATAGAAGAATTCAGCTATTTTATGTTTCTTCTAGAAATGTTCTCCCTTAATTATTCTACATCATCTTTTCTCTGCGTCATATTCCTTCTTATATTCTAAAACTTATTATCTAATCTCTTATATTCTTATAATCTCTTATATTCTAATTCAAATTTTCAATAAACAAATACCCAACCATACATTATTTTTGGTTCCTTCCGTGAGTTATAAAATATAACACAATATCCCGGTCAGACAAAGAAAAAGGAAGAATAATGGTTTGAAGTGGTTTGAGAGATATGGCGCATTTCTTTGTTTTCAAAAAATATTAACAAATAAAACACGCACTAAAAGGATGAGAGTCTATACGTATACACACACAAAATCAAATACAAATAACCAGCCCAGCTTTTAATATTTGTTTGCGTTTCTTCTTAGGACTTGGGCTGAATTTTATTCGAGTCTTCTTTTTGTGGTAGGATCTGGAGAGGTCTGTTTATTTTGGTGATTTAAAGCCGAGTTCGATGAAATGAATAAAAAATATCGTACGGAAAACGGAATGTCGACGGGCAGATGGTTATGGAGGTTTTTTCTATTGAACGTTTTATGTGTGTTGTTACTGCTTTTAAATTGGTTGGGAAAAGTTTTTGTTAGCAATCTACTCAAACGTGTAAGTGTAAAATGTTTTAATAAAGGAATTACTGGGTTTTTTTGTCACCTTTAGCAGCTCTTAAAGTAAACCCGTGAGGTAGTTTTATACCGTAAAAATAATTTATGTAGCGGTTTTTATTAAAACTGTTGGTGTATAAAGCTAGTATTATTAAGAGGGATGTAACGTAATTTAAATATATTTTTTTTTTATTCAGTTAAACAATCAATCGTAGTCCTGCTCCTTGTCATCTCTCTTCTTGACCGTCCCTTGTAAATATGTATGTAGTTTATAAAAAAATAAACAAAAAAGAATAAAATTTACCTTATTGTGATTTTTATTTAGGAGAGAATTCAAAATTAATTCGAAATCCAGCCTTTGCGTTCATACACTTCTTTAAACGGTACTCATCTACCATTGCAAGTACCACTTCTAAGTAACCAAATCACCCTTAAGGGTCTCGATAATGTGATGAGGTCTAGAAGAGGCCATGCAATCATATTATATAGGTTGCTGTAGATAAATGGGCTATTTTAAAACCTCTAATCGAAATACTTTCTTTAAAACATTTGAAATACACCATGTTACAGAAAAAAATGCTAATTTAAATACAATGTTTGAAAGTATGCCCTCAAAATCTTAAACATATTATTATTTTTAACAGGGCACTACATTTCTGTTGGAATTTATTGATTATTTCTTGTTCAGTTCAGAGTATTAACTTATCTCAATATTTTATGGGAATCTTTAAATAACCTTATAAATAAAATATATGTAAAGTTAAAGTTGATGATCTTGTTGATCAAGGAATGTCTCCATACCTAGAAATGGCATAATTGGGAAAGATGAATCATACTAAGAAAGATAACAAATCAACTTACTATCTGCGGTGTATTCTATGAACTAAATTTACATAAAGGAACCTGAAAGTTAAAATCTATAAAACACTCATTCGGTCGATAGTCATTTACGACAGTAAGACGTGATTCCTCAAAAAGAAAACAGAAGAGATGCGTGCAGAGAGAGTACTAAAAAGAATTTTTGCTGCTGTGAATGAAAACAATAATTGGAGAATTTGAACATAAGAAATTATATATAAATCTGAATATTGTAGACTATGTAAAGGTTTAGCGACCCAGATGCGCGGGAGGCGCGGCAAGAATGCGAGAAATCTGAAGACCAAGAAGAATTGTGAAGGAACGAATTGTCGGAAACAGAAAACAAGTTAGACTAAAGGCACGATGGCAGTACAATTTAAGAAGATATGCTGAAAAATTGCTGCATATTAAAAACTGGCAAGGAGCTATTGGAGATCGATTCGGAAGGAGGTTGAAGGGGGTTAAGGTTCACTGACTGTTTGTAGCACCACAAGAAGAAGAAGAGTCTTGTTATATTTAGGTTTGTTTTAAGTGATAACCATTGGTGTTATATAATAGTCTCACAAAAGGCCTGCCCACAGATGAGTGACTAACGTAGAAGACCCCTTAGAAAACATCTGGCTACCTAGCTTGAAATATTATGGATTGTTGCATCTTATACTGTTGCTTAAAGGACAAACACAAACCTAGTATCAATTCACAAACATTAATACATAGAGCAGGACTCGAACCTCTACCGCCGTTGCATTACGGTACCAGCGCTTCAGATACGTGCGCACAGACACAAAAACGGCGACTAATCAACTTTCAAATTACATATTAGTTGTAAACGTTTTTTAATAGGAAAATGCCAAAGCGTTTTGCTTTTTAGACAAGCCGTTACGTTTCTAAATATTTTTTATATCAGTCTATTAGTACATTATTTTCAGAAATGGAATAAAATGATTTTAAAACATTTTTTATCTCATCCTGAAGTAGAGAAACCGAGAGAACGTATTATCCGACAATCATTATACCACATTAACTCGAATTAGCTGAGCGCAATTTAAAAATTGACCGGATCCGTCTCTCGAATCGATTCTCCGGGAACCCGGTTACGTGATCGTACTTTTCGATTAAGCACCCGGTACGCGAGCGAGAATCCACACGAAAACCTAATAAAAGCCGGTAGCAGATTAAAGTCTTCTAGGCAATGACCGATTTTATATAATTTAAATTCGGAGAAGATAAAGGAGACCATCAGCCAGTCAGTCGTTCGGATTGTTAAAGGTAACGGCGGACGGGTCGCGCGGCTGAAGTTAAATTATTGCCAGTCTCGAATTGAACTGACACGTCCCTGCGAGACCTCAATTAATCAAGATTCTTATCCATACGGAATCGGTATTGTACGGCAGTGTCTTGTGATTATCGCGCTCTTATGAAAAATAAACAACTTCGGCAATTTTATTTACAGTTTTTTTTTTTCTTTCGGCTTCCGTTAGACCTTCTGCTAAACTGCACGTTCAGTTGTCGTAAAGCTTCATCCGGACTCGTATACTTTATAAATTTGATACTGTAATATAATATAACATTACTTGTTAATCGTTACTTTCTTTTTTTACCCTGAAGTTAGTTTTTTGCAATAAATTTCAAAGCAAATTATGTTTTTGTACTAGGAAAATTATGTACGTTGACCACTATATGCAAAGATTACCTAAAAAGAAGGCAATACACTTTTTGAACGAAAGATATTATATACAGAGTGGTCCTTGAGAAACGGGACAGCAGGCCTGTAGTAGATGTCGATCGACTCTCCTTACGATGCTGCTTAGTATCCATCATGCTGATGGTTGGGTACATCGCGTATTTGCTTACAATACGTTTGCCAAAAGTAGAGAATCTGTGAATGAAAACTCATTGACTTTTCAAACACTGTAACATTAGACATAATAATGATATGGTGCCATAACCACAACACCATTTTCAAATGGGTAGCTGTACTTCAAACGGGGTTCATTAATAAAAACAAAGCTATCTAGTCTTTTTCGACTGGCGGCCATGACGGATAATGTGGAGAGATGCGATTGTGGGAAGTCCCATTCGCTCTGTCAGACGGCACGTTTCTGAACTAGGGATGAGTAAGAGGACTGTAAAGTGCATTTTGCAAAAGGTTGGATCAATGCTTGACATATTTGAAAAAAATGATGATTTGACCAACATCATTTTCATTTAAATTGGGTAGTCAATAAAAAAACTTGCCGAATTTGCCAAATATCCATGAATTGCTCCAATACCACTACACTCAAATGCAATGGTACGGTGGTGGACCTTTCAATATGTGATTGCTATCTTCGGGGGTACTTGAAGAATGGAAGACATAAATAATTGAAAGACAGGTAAAGGTGATTCAAAATGGCCTAACACGCAGATTTTTTTTTACAAAAAGTTAATAAAAACCATGCTGCTTTAAAAACCATACATATCCCGAGGACCACCTTGTATAGTGTTCAATATAATGTTTCTCTTTTATAATGATTTTAAAATCTGAAACATACTACTATGACCAAAAGGTATAGTGGCTTTTTTAAAGATACAATTATATCACAAAGGCTTTGCATTACATTTTCTAAAAAAGCAAATTTGTTGCACTTGTACATAAAAAAACGTCACGGCAATGGTACTATGTCAAAAAAAGTGTTTACAAGTTAAGTGGTACAAGGACTTTAGTGATGGTAGAGAAGTAGTTGAAGATGAAACTGATTAAAGAAGACTTTTCCAAGAAGACATTAATAAAATCAAAGATCTTATATTATGTTAAGTATTCTCTAATAATATATCTATAATAAGTAATTCTCTATTTATATTGTTTCTACAAAACGTTCAGATTTATTGGCAAAACAATACATGGCCTTTTGTATTACGATAACGCACCATCGCATACCGGAATAATTTTCGCTAAAAATTTAAAAAGGCCATTCTATAAACATCATATTTACCAGATATCGCACCATGTGACTTTTTCCTGTTCACTCGATTGGCTGTTCCTGGAATTCGCTAGCCGTTTTGAAGGAATGTGTGTAATAAAAGTGTTTCGAAGCCTGGAAAAACGTTGAAAGAAGCGCATAGCACGGTTAGGGGTTTACCCTGAACGAGACAAAATACATTTGGATAAATAAATTAATACTTTGTGTTTTATTTAAACAGTCACCTTAATTTTTGATCATAGTAGTGCATGTTATAAACCTTGGTATCTTTAAAGAAGATAATAACTCTTCTCTATTAATTAACTTAAAATTCCAAGCCGTAAGGCTGGTCGCCATTTCTAAAAAATTATCTACACCCATTCACTACAGGTAGCACCTGCACTTTGAAAGTTTCCGCCCAATCAACGGCGGCCCCTTATTCAAACAATAGGGGAAATACCCTCGTATAGTTATTAAACGTACGTCCAGATTGATGAATGGGTATAATATGTCAAAGGTAACTGTCGTCCAGGTAGCTATATGGGTCACAAATTACCAATAAGGGCGATTGTGTTTACGCGAGACGTTGCGGAAAACAAACAATTTGGCTTCGTTTACGTCACACCATTGGCGCGACCCTGGATGACTTATGAAAAGGCTATCGAACAGATCCGAACAACAATATTATAGAAAATTGATCAAAACAAGTTGCTAATATTGATAATCAGAAATATATTAATAAAAAATAAAATATAGACAGTTGATTACTATATTTATGATTTTTTTTAATTTAAAACTAACCAGATTTTTATAACAGTAAGTGCAATTCTTCAACGTTAGACATATATACTAATAAAACTTGAATGTTACAAAACGTCATGACAATCTAAATCCAGTGTTTTCAGTCAACTCCTCATATATCTGATCGATTTGTGCTCAATAGAGCTACACAACGACGGTTTGATTATTTGAAATTACCTTGAAATAGATGAAGTTACCAAGATTCAACAACACGCACGTCAACGCCTTTCTAAAGATTCTGTCCTATTTCACAATGAGAACCGTCATTTGTCCAAGATCAAATCATTGGTCTTCCTGGCCTGGATTAGAAAACACATTAACTTTTCAACGCAAATCACAATCTAATGGAAGAAATGTTCATTCTTTTTTCGACTACTACTTTCAATTGGTATCAACATTTGAATATCCATTAAATCAGAAAAGGTATCAACGTTTGTTAACGTTTGCTAAGAACGGTAATATATTATATATAAAATATATTCAAAAAGTAAAAATTGACATATGCTGTCAGCAATTATTTTATTTATTAAAAAACACAGACAATGTAATTAATTCTTTTAAAAAAATCCCTTCCTAATATTATATACTTGTGTATGCATTTTATAGTTCAATAGTTAACCAGCGACAGCAATGGTCAGTAAAAGAGAATACATTTTATAGAATAGTCCAGGGTATAATATCTCAATTTAAATCTTTTAAAACATTTATGAGATCTTAAAAATAGAATCTAGGCGCAACGGATAACGCGCAAAAAAAGCATAAAATACATCCTTTCAGAAGTAAAATATATAAATATATAAAATAAGTGGTATAAGCTCTAAGGCACAAATAACTATTATGTATTACTAAATATATATATATATGAACATTTTTGTTGGTTGCTTGACTGGGAAGGAGCCCCACCTATCCCTTCAACTGGATGACATATGTTTCGTCTTTCGAGGTTCAGACTCATCAGGGCGCCGACATACACCATACCATCTAGAATAGGGAGACCCTATCCACAGCCAACAACCCATGTTTTCGCCGACTTCCCGTCGGATGGCGTATATATGTAGTATTAGATTTTCTTGGACTGCGTCCAATGAGAACACAGTAGCTGAGTGTCATCACACACCCAACCGTTGGGTTCCACAATCTCATGTGGAACACACAATAACCTGCGTCTCCGCCTAAATGAACATTTTTGTTGGTTGCTTGACTGGGAAGGAGCCCCACCTATCCCTTCAACTGGATGACATATGTTTCGTCTTTCGAGGTTCAGACTCATCAGGGCGCCGACATACACCATACCATCAATAATAGGGAGACCCTATCCACAGCCAACAACCCATGTTTTCGCCGACTTCCCATCGGATGGCGTATATATGTAGTATTAGATTTTCTTGGACTGCGTCCAATGAGACAACAGTAGCTGAGTGTCATCACACACCCAACCGTTGGGTTCCACAATCTCATGTGGAACACACAATAACCTGCGTCTCCGCCTAAATGAACATTTTTGTTGGTTGCTTGACTGGGAAGGAGCCCCACCTATCCCTTCAACTGGAATACATATGTTTCGTCTTTCGAGGTTCAGACTCATCAGGGCCCCAACATACACCATACCATCAAGAATAGGGAGACCCTATCCACAGCCAACAACCCATGTTTTCGCCGACTTCCCGTCGGATGGCGTATATATGTAGTATTAGATTTTCTTGGACTGCGTCCAATGAGACAACAGTAGCTGAGTGTCATCACACACCCAACCGTTGGGTTCCACAATCTCATGTGGAACACACAATAACCTGCGTCTCCGCCTAAATGAACATTTTTGTTGGTTGGTGTAAGTCGGCGCCCTGATGAGTCTGAACCTCGAAAGACGAAACATATGTCATCCAGTTGAAGAGATAGGTGAGGCTCCTTCCCAGTCAAGCAACCATAATATATATATATATATATATACATATCTATATATACATATATATACATATATATATATATACATATCTATATATATATATATATATATATATATATATATATATATATATATATATATATATATATATATATATATATACATATCTATATATATATATATATATATATATATATATATATATATATATATATATATATATATATATATATATATATATATATATTACAATTACTAGGTTCTCGGGTAGAACCGCGTTTTACATATCTGTAAAATCTCGACGTTTCGGCTTCCACTTTGAAGCCATGGTCAAGAAAAATTTGGTTTATTTACTCCGGGGCCTCAATCTGCCTACTCCCCAGAGTATCGCAGCTAGGGCACTCGGTTGAGGGGTGGCAGTGAAACGGGAGGTGGACGTTTGACTGGAAGGGCAATTTCGAATGGGCAATTTCGAATGGGCAATTTGGAAATAAGCGGTTTTAATGTATTTGGAACTCTAAGACCGTCGTCCCTCTTGTTTAAGCAGTCTGGACGTTTTTCGATCTCAATTGCTTCACGAATTATGCGGGGTTTGTAGGAATATGTATGTGCGATTACTTTGGAATTGTCAAAATCTATTCTGTGACCCGTTTGGATATGATCTTTTTGCTAAAGAGAGATTCGATTTTTGGACGGCGAGAGAATGCCTGTATATGCGATTTTGGATACGTCTATTAGTTTGGCCGACATATGATTGAGAGCAGCCAGAACAAGGAATCTTATAGACACCATGTGATTCTTGTGGAATATTATCCTTTACTGGGCCTAAGGAAACTGTATATAATTATTTCCATTGTAAATATCGTTTCGATATTACAGGATCTGAATACGTGGCAAATTTTATCAGTCACTCCTTTGATGTATGGCAGAAGAACTTTGTGGTTTTAGGACAATTCTCTAGTAGATTGGATGGTATAACCAGTTGCCTGAACTTTATTAATATGCCTTTTTATTTGACGCATGTCATAGCCGTTTTGAATTAGTGCAGTTTCTAATGAATTAAGTTCTGTTTGCCTATGTTCCCTATACGACAGTCTTAGTGATCTCCTGACTAAACTTTTGACTATCGAATTTAATTGGGATGGATGATGGATGGGATGGAGTTCGCATAACAGTTTGTGTTGGTGGGGTTTACGATAGACAGAATAGGAGAAGCTTTGGTCTGGTTTTTTTGATATTAGAACGTCAAGAAAAGGGAGAGCACAATTGTTTTCAGTCTCCGTTGTAAATTGGACCTGGAGATGTATACTTTTATGCGAAAAGGAACATACAAATACGAAAGGAACAGATTTAAAGATTATGGTCCGTGCGGTCAAATGACGAAGGTGTCATTTGTATATCGGAACCAGCAAGTAGGTTTCAATAGTCTGGTGTTAATGGTTTGAGTTTCAAAGTGTTCCATAAAAATATTGGCTATGGCCAGAGAAAGAGGAAAGCCCACAGGAACTCCACGAATTTGTTTTAAAAAAAATATTTTTGAAGATGAAATATGTATAGGACATGTAATGTTCAATAAGACTAAGAATATCCGTTGATGTGTGGTGTTTGTTAGAATGTCTAGGGTTTAAGGAAGGGAAATGATTGTAAATAACGAGACAATATTAAAACTAAAAAGAATGTCACTTTCGGATATACTGTGCCTTTGAAAAAGCTCAATTAAATGAGAGGAATTTTTTATGTAGTACGCTGATTTTTCCACGACCAGTTGTAGAGTTTTCGCTTAATATCTTGCTAATTTGTGAGTTGATGAAAGATATGCGCTGACAATTGGATGAAGAGGAATGTCAGTTTTATGGATTTTTAGGAGACCGTACATTTTTGGGATACGAGAAGACTTTTCGCGAGGTATTAAAGTCTTTTTATCATCTGAAGGAAGATTAGAATGCTTGATGACAGAACGCGTTTTCTTCTCTAGATATGTTGTAGGGTCGTTAGGAATTTGCTTATAGTCTGCACTCTCTAATAAATCAGACATTTTAATTTCATAGTCAACAGTATTAATGGCATTCCCTTTGTCGCTGGAGAGAATTGTTACGTCTGAATTGGTGCGTAACTCAAGTAAGGTACGTTTTTCGTCCGACGGAAGATTAGATCTCGGGGGTTTGGAACGAGGAAGGATTCTGGAAAGGTCTTGGCGGGTTTCTTTGACTTCAAGAGGAGATAGGGCATCTTCCGTTTGGGAAATTATTTTCTCTACTGGGATAGTGTTAGGAGTCACTGCGAAAAAAACCTTTTGATAAGGCTCTATGGGCTGAATCGCTAATGTGGGTATTCGAAAAATTGTGTACAAAATTGGTCGATGCAGGTATTGGCGTAGGTGTTGGATTTTGGGATTTAATAAGGCGTAGAAGTTTTTCTTTTTGTATGTCAGTTTTTTGTTGGGTGATATGTTGGGCTTTCTGGGTAGAAATTCGGTCGAAAGTATCCCATAATATGGGATGGATATTGAAGCTGTGTAGAGTGGCAAATGTACGGTACAGATCGGAATTTGTTTTATCTAACAAATGTCTAGTGTCGTGAATAGAATTTCTTAGCAATGCAATGCAAAAATTTTCTGGTTTTGGAGGGATTTGGATATTGTGGATCACTACATGTATCCCGAGCAGAGGATTTCGATGGACGGTAATACAACCCGGGATCGGATCGAAAATAAATCTCATGAAGATGTTGACTTTGACTACTATTGGAAAACATAAAAATTCATTCAAAATGGCCAAAACATTATAGGTAAATAATAACACTTAATCACACAGTTCCTTACTTGTTAGAATTTAATGCGCATATAAAATAAGAAAGCAATTATCCTGGGATTTCATTATTCAATTCGTTTTCCATAAAGTAAGAGAAAAAAACACTAATTTGAACAACTTTTACTTTTACAACGTGGATCGCATAAAACCACCGACATTTTTATCGCACAGATCTAAAAAAGGAAAGATTCTTAACGCTTCACGTAAATGCTAAATTTGAAAGACTCAAGACGAACACGTTACAAAAACGTAAAATAATGCGAAAAAAAAACGCCAAAGAAAAAGCTCGGTTTTTAAGACGGTCTGCATTTTTTATCTTCTCCGAGGGCATTTTATACGTCTGAGAGTTTTACTACACCCTGTAAAATGTAAATAAATAAACCGTTTTACGATGTAGCGATGTTGTATAGAGTACATTGTGCTGCATAGAGCCAAAGTTGAATAAATATTTAAAACGTCCCTGATAAAAGTTTCAAGTTATTTGTCTTCTATGACCAATTTTGACACATTCTCCATTGGAAAGTTTTACATACAATGAACAGTGAAGATGGTAAATGGATAATATACAATATAGCATTTTTAAGAATGTTTCTTCTTTAATAAGAAAATACAAAATTTATCATTTATAGTCCATTAAATAACGGCAAAATTATTCTAAAAGAGATAAAGCAACTGAACTGTCAGAATATTGATGCGCGTGATTTAGAGTTTCAAATATTATAAAATGAGCAAATTACCACGTCTGTAAATATAAAACCGGAATTTACCTATAGATGGCCCTAGCTGTTAAAGTCGTTTCCGTCAAACCAGCGCCATTGCCTATAGATGGCCCTAGCTGTCAATGTAGTTTCCGTCAAACCGAGTCATTGGCGCTATTTCCTTGTTAATATCTGACAAAGATTTTCAACTTACAACAATAAAAGTTTCATACAACAGCATCATTGTAATAGCGTTAAACAAGTCGAATTTTGTGCCTGGAAATTACGATTTGTGGACAGCATTAATTTTTTGTTACCATTTGAAGAAAACTGCTGCAGAATAGCATCAAAGCTTACGGTGAGCATACTCTTGGTAAATCACAGTGCTTTGAGTGATTTAAAAAAATCAAACGTGGCGATTTTGAGGTGGAATACCACCGAAAAGTTTGAAGACAGCGAAGTGCAAGCATTGTTGGATGAGGATGATGCTCAAACGAAACAACTCCTCCATGATCAATTAAATGTGACGCGAGAAGCCGTCTCTATATGTTTGAAAGCCATATGAAAGATCCAGAAGATAGGAAAATTGGTCCCACTTGAATTGGATGAAAGACAGCACGAAAACCAAAAAAACCACTTGCGAAGTGCTGCTCGCCAGGTACAAAAGAAAGTCATTTCTCAATCGAATTGTGATTGGCGATAAAAAGTGGATATTTTGGAAATCTTAAGCGTAAACGATCATGGGTAATTCCAGGCAAACCATCGACATCGACTGCAAGGCCAAATCGCTAAAGATAATGCTTTGTGTTTGGTGGGATCAGAAGGTTATGATCTATTGTGAGCTGCTAAAGCCTGGTGAAAGCATTAATACTGAACGCTACCGACAACAAATGATCGATTTGAATCAAGCTTTGCGTAAAAAATGACCAGAATATCAAAAAAAGGCATCATAAAGTGATTTCGCGTTATGATAATGTATCATTACACACAGCAAAACTGGTCAAGGAAACGATTGAGGCGTTTAGTTGGGAAATACTTTCGCATGCGGCTTACTCATCAGACTTGGCTGCGTCCGATTACTGTTTATTTGCATCGATGGGACATGCACTTGCTGAGCAGCACTTCACTTCTTACGAAAATGGCTCGATGACTGGTTTGCCTCAAAAGAGCAACAGTTTTTTTGACGTGGATATACAAATTATCAAACAGGTGAGAAAAATGTATAGTTAGCGATGGACAATACTTCGAATAAAATATTATAAAATAATTATATTATATATAATAATTATATTATAAATTCATAAAATATAATTTTCATACAATAAACGTGTATTTTCTATACAAAAATTTTGGTTTCATATTTATATAATTTTGAGCGAAAAATTTTCAGAGGGTGGACTCAAAATTTCGAAAGCCGAAAGTCGACTTCAATGAAAATACACTACTAGATACGAGAAAATATGGAGGGAATTGAACAGTCCTCGAGGTTTTTGCAATAAACCATTGAGAGAATTCATCTTTAGCAAATTTTTAAGTTCCAAAAGTTGGCGCGCTTTTTGGTTTTTATGTTGGTATGACTGTTCACGATATGTGACAAAAGTATCATCATTTTATTTGTTAAGTTAAGAATTATAGTGTCTTTTGGAATTATTGAACATTTTTGTTTACTTTTTTAAAATGGAAAAATTTATGAAGTAAAGAATTCATAATTTTTTACCTAGAAAAAAAAATGAAATTACTTGTGATGAAGCATTCCAAATGGTAAGAAAATGTTATAGTTATGTCAAAAAGAAATGTTTACTAGTCGTATAAGGACTTTAGTGATGATCGAGAAGCAATTGAAGATGAACCTCTTTCAGGAAGGCCGTTCACGTCAATTAATGAAGAAAACATTATCAAAATCAAGGATATTTTACGGAGTAATCACCGTGAGTTCATTCCAAAAATACCTCCAGATTTGCGGTAAAACAATTTGATGATTTTTGTATAACGATGACTCCATCGAAAAAGCAAGAATATTTCGTCAATTTTTCGCTGAAAATAAAACAACTGCCCTTCCACAAGGATCATATTCACCAGATATAGCACCGTGTGACTTTTTTCTGTTCTCTCGATTGAAGGAAGCACTTCGTGGGCCCCGTTTTGAGTCCAAAGAGAGAGTAAAAGCCATTTA